>CM042229.1:21964664-22344664 GCA_023566465.1 Cottus gobio | reverse complement strand
GTTCATCTCTCAATCCATCAACAAATCAACCAGAGACAACCGCAGGAGTATCATGTGAGGCTTTGACATGAACAGTTATCTAAGGCATCGCAGCCTGTGTGGATTTAAACAGACAAAGACAGACGGGCAAAACAGACAGTGGTCACAAACAAAGGTCAGATGACACAAACTGCCCACAATCACATGCACAAGCACCAGTTCTGTTTCACAGATGCACACAAACACCAAAGAAATAACTTTGTCATTGTGAATAAGGTTTTTTCTCACTGCTTGAAAGCTGCCATGGTGTTTTCCAGGTTTTCACCTGCTCCTGCAATGAAAAAAGTAAAACACTAAGCGTGGTACAGTGTTTTCTCTAAGTTAGCGCTTCACAGCTGAAACATAGCCCTCGGCCTACTGCAGCGTACCAGACAATAAACCAATGAAATTGTCTGACAGTAATAATACATGGCATTCTAACAAAAACATGCAAATAAATGTATTAACAAAGTGTTAACCAGAGGTGGATGACTATGCTGAGTGATAAAAGTTGTCAAAATATCTTATTAGCAAAAAAGCAAATACACATAACGTATACTCACAAGTTACAACTGTGTTTAAATGTTAAATTATGATGATACAGACAAAATATAATAGAAGATTATAGCCACTGCATTGGCACAGACATGAGCATGAGGCTCAAGATGGAAATTACACCTAATCTTCATATTCATAAAGAAACCTGAATAATATTAAGTTTTGTGAGGAACTGTCCATAAATTTGCAAAGCACCCATTATAATTGATGGGAATTTTGACAGAAAGACAAAAAATAAAATGAAAACATGATAAATGCTGAACTCAGACTTACCGCTGCGATGGGAAATGTGCCTGCTGCGAAAAGTCTCCCGCTTCTTCCGGTGCAAAAGATTTGGGCATTTCAGCAGCAGGGCAGAGGTGAGCACGTAGCCCGTTACCGTTGACAGGACATACAGAGCAGCACACATCTCCTCTCTGTCGTCTGGAAACACAACCCACTCAGTAAATATCTACAGTGAACAGGATTTTAATAGACTCACATTTTTGCAATTCAATAATCACTAAATCAAATTTAAAATCAAAGTTAAGTCTTAAGGCTGCTGACCTGACCAACAGCCCAAACCCCATTATTACATGTATTGATATAAATGGAGATAATCATGTCTTAAACTGTAACTAGAATAATTCATACTGTACAAATTATGAAGAATTATTCACCAATTATCAAAATTAACTAACCATATACTATCTGTGTGACAGGACTAGTTTCTACCAGTCAATTATTAGATGAATGGCACAAACTGAGGATGTGGGATTTTCATGTTGTGAACTCTCGACCATATTATTCAATAAAGCCACAGACAGCTTATTTTAACTCCTCAAAATATTTACATTTCAGCTTGTCTTATGCCTGTATCTCCTCAGTGCCCTTGTTATTGTGAGTGGAGAGTTTGAGCTGCCTTTGAGAAATGGTTTCCGTTCAAGTTATATACTGACGACGTAACATTGTCGGTTCTTTCTTAATACACAGTTACAATAACTAATAACTTTCAATGACTTGAACCAGTTTACTGACGACAGCCTTCTAGCTAATTTGGCTAACGTTAGCTGAGCTCGGGTCGATGTCATGAGATTAAATCTTACCTTTTTCATCAAGTTATTTTGTTTTTTCTTTCTGTCTTTGCGTCGACTAATCTAAATAAAACCAGTGTGAGTTAGTTGGTGTCCAGGAATCTGTAAAGCAAGGTACTATGTGTCAACCTCACCTCTCGTCCGCAGCTGCTTCTGTCAAAACATTTACCGGTCGCTGTCAGTGGTAGGCGCATGCGCAGGACTGTGTTGAGGGCGAAGGCAAAAATGACGGCACTTCCGCCCGAATATTCCAGAATAAAAGCGACATTTCGACAAATGTTTTCTACCGAAAATCATTTGTTTGTATGTTTGATGATACATCGCATGTCCGCAAAAGCATATAGGTGCAGTAATATTTTGACATAAAAAAAGATTTATTAATTTCCCAAAGAAACTATACAGAATTCGGTTGAAATGAAAGCTTCTTTAAGTTCATGTTAAAGAAAATGACTCATACTTACATATAGTATAGCCCTATCTGCTGTGCAGACCTGTGTATATTTGTGGATTAATTGTAAAGTACCAGACAGCACTAACCGCAGGGCACACCGCAAGGCACTATCATTATGTATGTTTACTGCAGTGGCGGGCCTTGCATTTTCTACCTAGGCCTGCTGTCTGATATTGTATACATAAATACATGCATGTTGGGATGTTGCGTCATTAACGGACATGAAGTACACATTAACAAGAACAAATCCATTAGAACCAGTTGTGGAAGTTGCATTTAAACTCAAAAGGCAATTCCTCAAGTTGAGTACACAAGTGCGTGTCACTCGTTTATTTTCACGGCTCAACTCCTCAAGGAAAACAGGATGGCGCTGCCCGGTAAATTCACAAGCATGGAGCTGACGTCATCAACAACAGAATATTTAAAGGGACCACGATCCCGAAACAGTCGTACGTACATGAATAATACATTACTTAAATAACTGCATGAAACAACAGTGTGTAGAACCACACTAAGAACAAGGGTGAATTATGAAGTCACATTCACTACACACGTCCCCCCAGAATTCACCATAGAAGAAAACAATCAACGGCGAGGTGGCCGTATTAACCGGCCAGAACGGCTGTGTTTAACAGGGGAACGAGGATACACTACCGTGGCAGGTGTACCACCATGACACGGGTGTGGGGCATGGAGTGTGGGAGTTTTGGGAGGGAGGGGAGCAGGGGGCAGAGTCGGAGGACGCCCACGTCGTGGGGGCCGGGCTAATTCAATGGGCCTAGCAACGTCCAAATGGGCTGGTTTGAGGCGGTCAATGGAGAGTCGCTCCGGTTTACCACCCATGTCCACCACAAAATGTTTGTCTCCCGTCTCCAAAACACGGAATGGGCCCTCGTAGGGCGGACGTAGTGGCCCCCTGTGAGCGTCGTGGCGAATAAAAACGTATTCAGCCGTCTGAAGCCCAGCAGGGATGTGCGACTGAGGGAGGCCGTGACGGGAAGTAGGGACAGGTGCGAAAAGCCTTGCATTGTCCAGTAGCGTGGCCCGCTGGAGAGTCGCAGACCAGGGAACGGTGGAGGCAGGCACAAAATCCCCTGGAACCCGCAGTGGCTGGCCATAGACCAGCTCCGCGGATGAGGACTGTAGGTCTTCCTTCGGTGCAGTCCTGATGCCAAGCATCACTTGTCGACCCAGTTGCTGTCTTTGAGGCCGGCACGAAGAGAAGCCTTCATCGACCTGTGGAATCGCTCACAGAGTCCATTAGCCTGCGGGTGGTATGCAGTCGTGCGGTGGAGTTTCGCTCCGAGGCTCTGGGCCACCGCGTTCCACAGTTCAGATGTGAACTGCGCGCCCCGGTCCGAGGATATGTCCGAAGGGGTGCCGAAACGGGCAACCCAGGTGCCGATAAATGCCCGTGTCATTTCGGCAGATGCCAACGATGTCAGTGGCACAACCTCGGGCCAACGGGTGGTCCTGTCAACCATGGTCAACAGGTAGGTGAAACCATGAGAGGAGGGCAGAGGGCCGACCAGATCCACGTTAACATGGTCAAACCGCCTCTCTGGCACCGGGAACAACTCTAACGGGGCTTTAGTGTGGCGGTGTACTTTGGCCCGCTGGCACTCAAGGCAAGTGGTAGCCCAGTTTCTTACGTCCTTTTTGAGGCCGTGCCAAACAAACTTTGCCGCCACCAGCCTCTGTGACGCTTTCGAACCAGGGTGTGAGAGACCATGGATGGCATCAAAGACGCGTCGTCTCCACGCCGTGGGAACGATCGGCCGAGGACTGCCTGTGGAGACGTCACACATGAGTGTGGTGTCGGCTTCACCAAAAACCACATCCTCTATTGTCAAACCTGTAGTCGAGGTCCTCAGGGTGTGCACGTCTGGGTCTGTGGTCTGATCCGCTGCCATACGGCTGTAATCCAGACCAAGATGGACTGCCCCTGCCACAGCCCGTGACAGGCAGTCCGCCACTTGGTTGTCCTTACCGGCTACGTGCTGTAAATCCGTGGTGAACTCGGAAATGTAGGACAGATGACGTTGCTGGCGGGCGGACCACGGCTCGGCCACCTTGGCCATGGCGAAAACCAGCGGCTTGTGGTCGACAAAGGCAGTGAAGTGTCGACCTTCCAGCAGGAAATGAAAGTGTCTGATGGCGAGGTAGAGACCCAGCAGCTCCCGGTCGAACGTGCTGTACTTACGCTCGTTAGCGCGCAGCTGCCGGCTGAAGAAAGCGAGCGGCTGCCAGGCCCCGCCTACCCACTGCTCGTAGACGGCACCGACAGCGTAGTCCGAGGCGTCCGAGGTGATGGCGATGGAGGCTGTGGCTGAAGGATGTGCCAGCATGGTGGCCTGCGCCAGGGCTGCCTTAGTGTCCGCAAAAGCCTTGTCCCTGCCCTCAGTCCAGTCCACCACGTGCGTGGGCTTACCTTTCAAGGCCTCGTGCAAGGGCAGCATGAGCTGAGCGGCTCGAGGGATGAAACGGTGGTAAAAGTTCACCATGCCAAGGAACTCCTGCAGGGCTTTCACGGTGAGCGGGCGTGGAAACTGTGCGACCGCCTCCACCTTTGATGGGAGAGGGACTGCACCGTCCTTGGTGACTCTGTGTCCCAGGAAGTCAATGGTGGAGAGACCAAACTGGCACTTGGCAGGATTAACAATCAGGCCATGTTGGTTGAGCCGCTCGAAAAGTGCTCGGAGGTGCGACAGGTGCTGAGATGTGGACGCGCTCGCCACCAGAATGTCGTCCAAATACACAAAAAGAAAAGGCAGGTCACGTAACACAGAGTCCATGAGGCGCTGAAAAGATTGGGCTGAGTTCTTAAGGCCGAACGGCATCCTTAAGAACTCAAAAAGACCAAACGGCGTAATCACTGCTGTTTTTGGAATGTCCAGTGGGTGCATGGGCACCTGATGATAGCCCCGGACGAGGTCTACCTTAGAAAAAATCACCATACCGGCCAGGTGTGCTGAAAAATCCTGTATGTTCGGGACTGGGTATCGGTCAGGTGTCGTTGCCTCATTAAGCCGCCGGTAGTCGCCACATGGGCGCCAGCCGCCACCGGGTTTGGGGACGATGTGAAGGGGTGACGCCCACGGGCTGTCGGATTGGCGGACTATGCCGAGGCGTTCCATGTTGGAAAACTCAGCCTTAGCAACGGCGAGCTTGGTCGGGTCGAGGCGCCGAGCACGGGCGTAGACGGGTGGACCAGTAGTGTCGATATGGTGCTCCACACCATGTTTCACGGCAGACGCAGAGAAAGTGGGCTGAGTGAGTGCTGGAAAATCAGCCAGTAAACGGTGGAAGTCATCCGATGGGGAGAGCATGCTAGACAGTCGTATGGAGTCAGCCCCGCTGAGCGTGCACGTATAAGAACAGAACGTGACCGCGTCGATCAAACGGCGGTTCTTAACATCCACCAACAGTCCATGCGCACACAAAAAATCAGCGCCAAGGAGGGGAACGGCGACTTTTGCCGTGACAAAATCCCAGCCAAACCGATGCCCTCCGAAACACAACTCAATGTACCTTATTCCATACGTGCGGATGGGGGTCCCATTAGCAGCTTCCATCGGGGGGCCATGGCTGTCGGTTACCATGTCCAAACGGGATGCAGGCAGGACGCTCCTCTGTGCACCCGTGTCGCACAGGAAACGTCGTCCGGAGATGCTGTCACGGATAAAAAGCAGCCTGCCTACGCGGCCGACACTCATGGCCACTAATGAGAGCCGGCCCTGGCGTTTCCCAACCCGTCGAAACTGCACGGCGAGCGGCATTTAAGAGCCTTCGGTCCAAACTTCTCGTGATAGAAGCACAAACCTGAAGAAGACAGCTGGGGTCCTGAAGTCTGCCGACGACCTGAAGACTGCTGCCGACGAGAAGAGGTTGTTGCGACAAGGGTGGAATCCTCCGTTGTCACCGGCGCGACGTGCGCGGGAAGAAGCGCGGCCATGACACAGTGTCCCTGACTTGCCAGGAAAAATTTATCAGCCTCTTCAGCCAGTTGTCGACAGTCAGTGATTGTGGTGTTGGCCAATGCAGCTCTGACTTGGGAAGGCAGCTGACGCAGGAAGAGTTGGATGAAAAGAAAATCGGGTCTGTGCTCACCCAGGAGATCCAGCATACGGTCCATGAGCTCAGACGGTTTGCTATCACCCAGTCCTTGGAGGGAGAAAAGCCTGCTAGCTCTCTCCGCGTCGGACAGTTCAAAAGTCTTTAACAGGTGAGCTTTGAGCGCTGCATATTTCTCCGTAGTTGGAGGATGTTTAAGGAGATTCACCACTCTGGTCGCTGTTGAGTTACCGAGAGCTGACACAACGTAGTAGTACTGTGTTGTATCCGCGGTTATCTCCCGCAACGCGAACTGCGCTTCAGTCTGGGCAAACCATGCCGACGCTGACGATTCCCAGAATTCGGGGAGTTTGAGGGTGACAGCGTTCGCGGCCATGGTCGAGTCGTGTTTGTGAATACGTCAAGCAAACGGACGTCGGGGTCACCAGTGTGGAAGTTGCATTTAAACTCAAAAGGCAATTCCTCAAGTTGAGTACACAATTGCGTGTCACTCGTTTATTTTCACGGCTCAACTCCTCAAGGAAAACAGGATGGCGCTGCCCGGTAAATTCACAAGCATGGAGCTGACGTCATCAACAACAGAATATTTAAAGGGACCACGATCCCGAAACAGTCGTACGTACATGAATAATACATTACTTAAATAACTGCATGAAACAACAGTGTGTAGAACCACACTAAGAACAAGGGTGAATTAAGTCACATTCACTACACAGTCATGATTAATTATACAAAATCATGACAAAACAATTCAACAAAACTGCGATATTGATTCAAAGAAACAATACTGGTGACGGTGTTGGCTCAGAGGGAAATGAAGCTCTAGCGTAAGTTCAGATAGGAAGACAATCCCCACACGCTAGGCTCGTACTGCTCCCTCACCACCGTCAGAAGAGTCTTAGGCTGCAGTCAAATAGTCAAAAAATTACCTCCTAACTATTCCTAACCACTTTTCCTTGACCTCTGTGGAAAACGTGTGAAAATATAAATCATGATATTCGTTATGTCATTGTACATTCTTGTCTATGCAACCAGTTTTGGTCGCTCAGGGTCAGAATAATAAGAATGCTATCATGGAGTCAGAGAGGTCCCTGAGTGTTTAGACTAGTTACACGCCCGAGCACCGCCACAACACCCACATCTGTTATTATTATGTTAGACCAGCTGCAGAAGACCGGCCTTGGACGCCCAGTCTTGTGAGATGGGGAGGATATGTGTCTTTCCTCCCCGTTGACAGGTTATAGCCAATTAGATGCTAGGATGATGTGATGAAACCTGTGACGAAGAATCTATGTATAAAACCACCGGGCTTCCGGTTGAGAAAGAGTTCTGTTTTGATCTCAACCTGCGTGTTGACGAAACGAATCCCTGCTCTTGCAATTGCAGCGTTCGTACTTTGATTGTGACCAGAGAAATAAACCTACCAAATGAGAGAAGTTGTTCGGCTGAATTCTTCCGGAGTTTCTACCAGGCATCCAATATAGAATATGCTAACAATTTGGTGACCCCGAACGTTGGTTGTTTGACCTGGGTAAAGAGAAAGAGCGGTGACGACGTCCGTTGCCCGGACCCCCTGCCGAGGGTCGGCGGCTGTTTGGCAGTTGACAACGAGGGCCCTTATAAAGAACAGGTGAGCAGGCAACCTTTTATTCAAATGAATAGAATGTCTGTGATTGGATAAACTAAATTGTGTTGTCAACAATTGAATGAGTCTCTGCCCATAGTTTAGAAATAGTTAAAACATGGTACCTGGTCACAAGTAAAGTAAAAGCACATATTTCCACTGATGTTTATGATGTTGTGTTGAGTAAGGAAAGAGAATAAGTGTCCACAGGGTTAGGGATTTAGTTAATACGAATAAAGAGTTTAAATAGGACAAAGGGATGCTCTTTGGAGCTACCGGAGGTCGACTCTTAGTCGGTAGAAATCCAAGTTGAAATCTGTGTGATACATTGATACCTCTGGTAACTGAAGTCACGGAGCGATATAGCGATGATGGTGACGGTCAGTTTAGGATTTTGGATAATGCCGCTGTGGTAGCGATGTCGCAAGAGGCGAAGATAAGGACACAGGGAAAGATTTGTTGTGTTTCATGAAATGTGTGGGTGGGTTTTGTAAGTCTTGGTGATTTGACGAAACCTGAAACCGGGTGTATCAGAACACGAACGTGGACTGAAAATTCCTCGGGAGAAGGTGTTCGACCAGACTGCATATCTGTGGGGCATTGAAGGGGAATAAAAGGGAAAATCATAGTCTATGGTACTAAGGAGCGAGGAGAAATAAAACAATATTTGTGGACTGGTGTTAGAAACCCCAGCGATCGAGCGCTGTATCCCTCTGATACAGTAGAAGCTTCTCGTTCGAGTTCACTGTATTGGGTATTGCAGCCTTTCTCCTGAGCTTCAAGGATACGTGTGGATAAATTAATAAAATAAACTGTTGAAGATGGGAAGAACGGGGAAAACCATCGAGGTGTGGAAGGGATGCCCGGAAGGTACATTAGGGCATGCCTTGTTGAGAACGTATGAGAGGGTAAGACGCAAGAGGCAGATAGAGGGAGTGTAGCGAAGAGATATGTGCAGTGGACAGAAAGTATGAGAGAGAGAGGCATGCTGGAAGGGGAGAGAACTCCCCAACCGACATGCCAGGGACTGGTAAGCCATCTGAGCATGGCTAGAAAGGGAAGAGAGCAATCACAGCTGGTACTAGCAGCAACAGGGAAAGGTAGCGGAAAGGAGAAGAAAAGTTTGGAGCAAGCAGAAGAGTTTTTGACCGATTGTAATTATTTCCTGGGGGAAATGAATGCAGTTGTGACAGAAGGGGGCGCTCTCACAGGCTTCAGCACACCCTTTGTCTATAAACACTAATCATGGGGGAGCGGCCCTCCTATAAAAGGAGACATTGGTCAAGTCGAGTCCCGCTCTGCACTCTTAGATTTCTATTTTTATTAAGCGCTCCCCTTTTATCGATATTGTGTATTTTAGCGATTACCTCAGATTATTGTTATAATAAAGATTGTTTCTATTTGAATTGGAACCACGTCTCCGCCTAATTCCGTACAAATAACCTGAGGGCCCTCGGGGGCTGTGAGATTGTGGGCTCCACCCTACTACTCTCACCACTTATTTGGCGTTGTAGGCAGGATGTACTCTTTGAAAACGGAGACGTTGGTTCCATTCTTTCTTTTGTTTTGTTAAACATACATGTCATTTGCTGTATGGTGTTTAAACTGTTTTTCTTTATTGATTTGTTTTTTTTGGTATAAGGCAAAACAGCAGCCGGTTCCTCGAGTGTTTCGCGAGTCAGCGGCAGGTTCTGGTAAAGTATTCGGCTAACCTATTTTCTTTTGTTACTGTCGGGCTCTTTTGCTGCAGTAAAGCCCTCCCCTTTGACCCAGTGGTAGTAATGGCAGAAGATCTGCAAGAGTTGCGGGCCCTGATTGTTCAGTTGACCGCAGATAATGAGAGACTACGCCAGGAACAGGCTTCCAACCTCCCTGGCCCTAGTAATAGTCCCTCTACTTCTGCACTACCCTCCGCTCCGGTCACTATTAGAGGCCCTGTTACAGAGAGGCTAGTGTTTGTACCCCGAGACCGGAAATGCCCTATGTTCAGGGGTCGGTCAGGTATAGGTCTGAATGAATGGAGTGAGGAGGCGCGTGCATGTATGCGGGCACGAGGATTGTCCCCTTCCGATCAGGCATTTTTCTTGTTTGATCATTTGGAAGGAGAGGCACGTGATGAAATTAAATTTCGCCCTAGCGAAGAACGAGGGGACCCGGATAAGCTAATCGCTGCGTTACAAGAGTTGTATGGTTGCACTGAGTCATATGTAGCCTTGCAGGAGGCCTTCTTTTCTAGAAGACAACGAGAAGGGGAGACCCTACAAGAGTTCTCTCTCGCTTTGCTGAGCCGCATGGAGTCTGTAAAACAGCGTGCACCAAGCGATATGCTAAATGCGGAAGTATTATTGCGAGACCAATTTGTGGAGCATGTGCTGGATGGCGCGCTCCGTCGGGACTTAAAACAGTTTATCCGGAGGAAGCCGACCGCAGCATTGCTTGAAGTCCGGGGTGAGGCCATTAGGTGGGAGCAGGAAGGCTTACCAGGCTGCATGAGAGGCCGAAGTCACTCTGTTCCCAATGCCCTTGGTATGCAGTACAGTGTCCAGAGTAGTGCTCCAGGGATGGCTAACTCGTCCCAGTTGTCTGAGTTGAGTGATATGTTGAAACAGCAGCAACAACAGATAAACCAACTTACTCAAAGCATCGCTCTTTTGCAGAACCCTCAATCGCGCACTCGTGCGCCACGGCCGGGCCCTATAATATGTAGGCGCTGTCAACAGCCTGGACATTTTGCCAGAGAGTGCAACGGGTTGCATATGCCTTATCACCCTCAGGCGCTACCGGCTTTGCCACGGCCGGGTAGGCAGTTTCCTTCAGCCCCGCCGTCGGAAAACTAGCAACCACCGGACTGCAGAGCCACAGTTCGGTTGGGCCAGTCATTGGCTCTAGATTTGTAGGAGGTAGTGCTGTGGAAGCCTCCAAGCTGGTGTCCTCGTGTCCGCATATGGTTGTGGACATGGGTGGAATTAAGGTGCCTTGCTTGGTGGACACAGGATCTATGGTGTCTACTGTCACCGAGAGTTTCTTCCTCCAGCACTTCGAGCCGTGGGGGCGAGAACGACTCCAATCGTGCCACTGGCTAGAACTCAGAGCTGCTAATGGGTTGCCCATTCCCTATATTGGTTACCTGGAATTGGAAGTGGAGCTTTGTGGCAAGTTGATGCCACGTTGTGGGGTATTAGTTGTAAAGGACACCCCTGGGGAGTTGTTACGTCCAGTCCCGGGAGTGTTGGGGATGAACGTGATGCGCAGGTGCTACCAAGAGCTCTTTGGGCAGCATGGCCGGGCCTTGTTTGATGTCCCTCCCGTGTCAGGCGCACCAGAGTCTCTCTTGGAGGCCCTGCAAGAGTGTCATCAGGCCAGGGTGCAGGCCCCATGGGGAATTCCAGGTAAAGTAAAGATCCGGGGTAAGAAGGTTTGTCGCATTCAGGGCGGCACCATGCAAGTAGTAGCGGCGACGTGTGCAGAGCAGTGCTCTGGGGCCACGGTGTTGTTTGAACCCCTTGAGACTGGGTTGCCCGCTGGACTGCTTGCGTCCTCTGCTTTGGTTCGGGTGATACGAGGCACCGCCTACATACCGATTGTCAATGTGGGCACCACCGAGGTGTTACTTTATCCTCGTACCATCGTAGGCACTGTGGATACTGTTAATGTTGTCAGTCTGCCCACAGGAGTCACCGAGAAGCCATCTGGTGTAGCCACCGTGGCATCACAGTCCACGCTTCCCTCGGTGACTGACCAGCTGGCGGCCATGGACTTGTCTTCCTTGTCCGCCGAGGAGCAGGAGCAGGTGAGGTCCCTTCTGGGGAGGTACACCTCAGTATTTTCTGCTTATGAAGGGGATTTGGGTTGTACTAATTTGATAGCCCATGACATTCCGCTCTTAGATGCCGGTCCAGTGAGACAACGCTATAGGTATATCCCGCCCTCAGAGTATGAGGTAGTAAAAGAGCATATTAATCAGCTACTGGAGAAGCAGGTGATCAGGGAGAGTAGTAGCCCCTATGCTTCCCCGATCGTTTTGGTAAAGAAGAAGGATGGTAGTCTGCGCTTGTGCGTAGACTACCGCCAACTTAACAGCAAGACCAGGAAAGATGCCTTCCCGTTACCTCGTATCGAGGAATCGCTGGATGCGCTGACCGGTGCCCACTGGTTCACCACCATGGACCTGGCCAGTGGGTACAACCAGGTTCCAATGGCTGAACAAGATAGATACAAGACCGCATTTTGCACCCCATTTGGTTTGTTTGAGTGGAACCGCATGCCCTTTGGGCTCTGCAACGCCCCGGGCACCTTCCAGCGGTTAATGCAACGCCTATTTGGCGACCAACAGTGTCAATCCCTACTCCTCTACCTTGATGACATTGTGGTTTTCTCTTCCTCAGTGGCGCAACATCTGGAGAGGCTGGAGGTAGTGCTGGGTCGGCTGCAGCAGGAGGGTCTTAAGGCGAAGCTCTCCAAGTGTGCGTTTTTCCAGAAGGAAGTGAGTTACCTGGGTCATGTCATTTCAGACCAGGGTGTTTCCACCGACCCGAGTAAGATCAAGGTGGTGGCTAATTGGCAGACTCCTGCCACGGTCTCGGAGCTGCGATCGTTTTTGGGGTTTGCCAGCTACTATCGTCGTTTTGTAGAGGGCTTTGCCAAGCTGGCAGCCCCCCTTCATAAGCTGGTGGCTGAGCTGGGAGGCACCAAGGCCAGGAGGAAGGCCAAGTCAGAGGTTCAGGAAAGGTGGACGGAGGCGTGTCAGCGTAGCTTTGAGGCGTTAAAAGTTAAACTTACCTCCGCCCCTGTCCTGGCTTATGCTGACTTCTCCTTGCCTTTCATCCTTGAGGTAGATGCGAGCTTTGGCGGGCTGGGTGCGGTGCTCTCCCAGGAACAGGGCGGTAAAGTTAGACCGATAGCATATGCCAGTCGAGGTCTGAAACCCACTGAGCGCAATATGCAGAACTATAGCTCGATGAAACTCGAGTTCTTGGCGCTGAAGTGGGCTATGACTGAGAAATTCAGGGAGTATTTGCTGGGCCATAAGTGCCTCGTTTACACTGACAATAACCCCCTGAGCCACTTGTCGTCGGCAAAACTTGGCGCCACCGAACAACGGTGGGCAGCTCAACTGGCCTCTTTTGACTTCGAGTTAAAATACAGGTCGGGGAGAAGCAACCGGAATGCTGACGCCCTCTCCCGGCAGTATCCCCCGGGGGAGCAGGACATGGAAGCCATGGTCCCGGGAACCTTGCTTCCAGAACCATTACAGCGGGCCTTGCAGCTGGGAAGGGTTGAGGCAACCCAAGCTGCTGTCACTGTTTTGCCTAATCGAACCCTGTCTGACTTGTGTTCTCTCCAGCAGGCTGACCCCGTTATTCAGGAAGTTGTGGGTTTCTGGAGACAGGAGCAGCGCCCTACACAGGAGGAGCGGAAGCGGTTATCTCAGCCCGCATTGGTGTTGCTCCGGCAGTGGGACCGTCTGGTTGAGCAGAATGGGGTCCTTTGTCGTCGGGTTTTCCGCCCTGATGGTGCTGCAGCGACATTCCAACTGCTACTTCCAGCTGCTTTGGAAAATGAGGTGCTCACGGGGGTTCACCAGGAGCACGGCCATCAAGGCGTGGAAAGAACACTGGAGCTCTTGCGAGCTCGCTGTTACTGGCCAGGTATGTCTTCTGCTGTGGCCAACTGGTGTCAGGCATGTGAAAGATGCCAAATGGCCAAAGACACGCAGCCAGCTATTCGCAGCTACTTAGGTCATTTATTGGCCTCACGGCCTAATGAGATTGTAGCCATTGACTACACTCTGTTGGAACCTGCTCATAATGGGCTGGAAAATGTTTTGGTAATGACAGATGTTTTCAGCAAATACACCATGGCTATTCCCACCCGGGACCAACAGGCCTCTACAGTGGCCCAGGTTTTGGTCGCCGAGTGGTTCTATAAATTTGGTGTCCCTGCCCGTATACACTCGGATCAGGGCCGCAACTTTGAAAGCTCTCTGATCCAGCAGCTGTGCGGCCTTTACGGGATTGAAAAGTCTCGTACCACCGCATACCATCCGGCTGGTAATGGGCAGTGCGAGCGCTTCAATAGAACTCTCCACAACCTACTGTGTACCTTACCAGTCTCTCGCAAGAGAGATTGGAATGCCTGTTTGCCGCAGGTATTGTACTGTTATAACACCACTCCCCATCAGGCAACAGGCGAATCTCCCTTCTTCCTTATGTTTGGTCAGGAACCTAGGCTGCCGGTCGATTTCTTGTTGGGCCGAGTGCCGGACCCGGTTGGAGGAAGCATCCACGAGTGGGTCCAGGAGCACCGAACTCGGCTACAGGTAGCCTTCGACGGGGCTAGAGAGAGGCTGAGGTTAGCGGCCGAGCGCCGAAAGAGGACCTATGACCAGCATGTTCGAAGTGCCCCCTTGACGACCGGACAGCTGGTGGTGTTGCGTGAGTATAGCACGAGGGGACGTCACAAAATCCAGGATTTGTGGGGCCCTGTGGTGCATCGAGTCTTGAGGGTACCGACGGATGGAGGCCCAGTGTATACTGTTGCACCGGTGGACGATCGCAGTAAAATCAAGCGAGTCCATCGTAACCGGCTAAAGGCACTGGTGGGCACGGACCCTCCAGGTCGTGTTTCCAACAGTGGCCCATGTCCTAGGGACATGCTACCCTCGGAGGGTGAGTCATCCTTTGAGAATGATTTGGTGATGATCCGGCAGCAGCAGAGCCCTTCAGTAACACCCACCACCCTGCGGCGGTTGTCCCCACCCTTGGACCCTGATTCGGTAGTGCCCATTGCTGTGGGGGCAGCTCAACCATCAGCCTCCGGGGTTGGCCGACCGTCTGGGCACCCGGCAGGTGGTGGGGTGGCCCTACGTCGGACTGCACGGCCGACTGCTGGTCACCATTCGAATAAGCATCACCTTCCTAGATCAGTGGAGCGAATTGCCGACAGGGCTGAGGATCCCCCTGGTCCAGCTGCCAATGCCATATTTGCTGTGTTCAGGCCCTGGAGTTAGTTTATTGTATTGTTGGTTTTGCCTGCTTTATCGCCGGGGCGACGATTTAAGACGAGGGGGTGGAATGTGACAGAAGGGGGTGCTCTCACAGGCTTCAGCACACCCTTTGTCTATAAACACTAATCATGGGGGAGCGGCCCTCCTATAAAAGGACGGGGTTTTCCCCCCGGACATTATGCGGATGTTCCGGTCGGCTGGACTTCCGCCCTAATGGAGATTCTCTTGGGCTCCCCGCCTCCTCCTGCACCCGAGACTCATTTGTAGATCGGCGATTGCCATCAGGTACGCCGTCATCCGGCTCCTTATCTTTTCCCGGGACATACTGGAATGTTTGCCTGATCGGGGACGGTTGGCCGAGTCGGCGGAACGCTGCCACCAAGCGCGTAATATTATCTGGCTCGGAACGCTGCTGTTTTGCCTGCGTCGTGTTGCACTACACGTGTTTTGTTTACGTGCTTTCCTTACGGCGGTCGTGTCTACGCTGTGTGTGTGTTGCCTACGTGCTTTTACACCCAGGACTGTTCTGGTGACCGATCCTGCGGACGTGGGACCCACCCAGCACGAACCTCCCTCGTCGGGTGTGTGACGCCATCACCCCGGAGTCGACAGCATATCTCCACTCGCTGGCACTTGGTTACTGTGTTTTATACTCGTTAACCCTGTTTCTCTTGGTTTATTTCTTATTTGTCTTTTGTTAATTTTGGTTATTGGTTGGTTTTGTTCTTTTTGTTTATGCCACCAGAGCCCGATTTTAAATTGTATTTCTCATGTGTTTGTAGGCACGGCGAGACCAAGGCGGTGGGAGTGGTGCCTCCGGGTGTTGGGATCTCCTTTTGTGTGTGTGGTGTTTTAGGTTACCCTCGGCCTGGATCCTCACGTGCGGCTGTGTGTGTGTGTGCGTGTGTAAGCCAGCACGTGTGATCGGGGTGCTTCCTTTCCTGAGACCCTCATCCGGTAGGTCCACGTCACCCCAAGACATTGGTCAAGTCGAGTCCCGCTCTGCACTCTTAGATTTCTATTTTTATTAAGCGCTCCCCTTTTATCGATATTGTGTATTTTAGCGATTACCTCAGATTATTGTTATAATAAAGATTGTTTCTATTTGAATTGGAACCACGTCTCCGCCTAATTCCGTACAAATAACATGAGGGCCCTCGGGGGCTGTGAGATTGTGGGCTCCACCCTACTACTCTCACCACACAGTGATAATGGGTAAGACGGCAAGGCAGATGCCGCAAACAGTGAAAACAATGCTTAAAAATGACGACGAGACCCCACTTGACATATGCCCGAAAGTGCTAAGTTCAGAGCAATCGGTACCGCCTCCATGTTTGTCTAAGCCGTATGAGGAGGTTTCGCAAATGCTGATAACCGTGGCTGCACCCTCAAGGTCACACTCACCACTCGCACACACACACTCAAATCTGTTCGGAGCACACTCGCTGCCTGTACACACACACATAAATCCGTTCCACCAAATGCCCTTAACACAAAGCAGAGGAGCTGAACCAGAACAGACACAAGTGTTGTTAGTTCATAAAGGGTTATTGGAAGTAACTGCTCAAGAGCCAGCAGAGGAGGGACAGATAGATCAGTATCTGGAGGAGACAGTGAAAATGCCTTCTTCTCCCTTCCCCCCTCCACTTTGGACGACTATCGATGAATGGGAGATGGGAGCAGAGACAAAAGAGTGTGTAGAAAGAGGGGGTCCCGCGACCGGGCCTAGACCCATAACATCCTGGACTGGGGATACAGCGAGAGGAAGAGCTAGAGGCACAGAGAGAGAGAGAGAGAGGCGGGTATCTAGAAGGGAGGTTGAGCCAGTAGGGGGAAATGCAAGGGAGAGTTTAGCGGAGGAAGAGGAAGGAGCGGAGAGTGAGGAAGAGCAGGTGGTCAGAGATAATGAAAGACAGGAAAAAGATACAAAGCGCGCTGTGACACAGCATCCAGGGCCAGGAGGGTTAAGGCGTGGTAGGGATAGGTATTATCAAAGAGGGGAAGTTAGAGGAGAAAATGTACACCAATGTGCCGACATGAATAGACCAGTTGACCGGAGGGTCACTGGAAGCACACGCAGAGAGCCCCAATGTCAGTTCCCTCTCCTGACTGCAGTAGGAGCTAATGGTAACGAAAAAACAACATACTCTCCCCTTGCGCTGGCAGACGTGTCAATGCTGAAGGAGAAGCTGCCGATAATTGAAAAAGGAGGTGCAGCTTGGATCCGAGGGTTTTTGGAGCAATGTGCGGGGAGTGTACCAGGGGTGGGAGACTTTAGGAGAATTTTTGTAGCCTGCGCCTCATTAGCGGAATTGCAGCATTTAGAGAGGATTGCGGGGACATCAGATGTGGCTGATGGGGAACCGTTAGCACACTGGGTCAGTGATTATTGGCCTGAGCTTAGATATAGGTACCCGACAAAGATAGTGACCGCAGAGCTTACAGTGGTGCCACCACTGGATGGCGAGGGAGGAGCAGCTTACTTGGGTAGGGTCAGAGGTTTATGGAACAATAATCTGGGGGAAGACCCCATTGGAGTGAACACGACTGAGGTGTTGTTCAGAGTGATAATAGTAGCATCTTTGCCGGAGGCCATACGGACCCAGCTGCAAGGGACAGTGGGGCTAGCAGGTATGAATTACAGTGACTGGGCAGCTCAGGTGTCACACCATGTTGATGTACAAAAGGACATGTGGGATAAAGATAAAACGGAGATGAATAGCGTACTGTTGCAGTTAGCTAAAGTGCAGTTGAAAGAGAGCAGAGAGAAGGTGAACCAAGCCAAAACAGAAGCAAAGCAGATGGCACAAGCTGTTGTGCAGCAGCAGATACCAGAACAAACACCTGGACCGTGGGTTCCGGTTGGTTCGTATCCAGCCCCTCAGCCGGGTCCTTATGTACCGGTCTACCAACAGCCATGGCAAGCCCAGTTTGCACCACCTCAAGCCCTGCCCCCTCAGCCATATGTCCCGCAGCAGGCGGAACAGCAGCCTAGGCATGGGGCCCCATCCTACGGAGGGTTTAGCCAACCGAGGGGATGGTGGGGAAAGAGAGGTCGGGGTGGTGGTGGTAACAGAGGCCAGTTTAGGAAGATAAATAGTGGTTGTTTCAATTGTGGGCAGCAGGGACATTGGGCTATTTCCTGTCCTTATCCTTGTGCGCCACAGGGAGAGCCCTCTCAGTTGAGTCTGCCTCAGTACCCCCATGTTGTCCATCCCCCGCCACAGAACGCGATTACATGGCCCGAACAAACACCCTCCGCACAGCTAGGGACACAGCCACAAGGCAATAATGGTCCGTGGCATCAGGCCCCGGGTCAGACACAAATGCCATAGGGGTGCCCAGATCCGATGGCTGACGGCGACCTGTATCCAGAGCCTTTGGTAACTCTCACGATAAATGGAAGGGACTATATGTGCATGCTGGACTCAGGAGCCAGGTATTCCACAATAAATACGCCACTACCAGCTTCAAGGAATACCGTGCCAGTAATCGGTCGATCAGAAGAGTGGCCGCTATCGATAGAGGTTCCATGTAGGTGGAAATCGCTCTGTTTTGACCAATCTTTTTTGGTATCTACTGCCTGCCCAGTGAATCTGGTAGGAAGAGACATTTTGTGTGCACAAAACGTGACAATGCAGTTGACGAAAGACTGTGTTATTGTGACATTTCCTGATGGAACCCAGCAAAGGTGTGCCACACCACGCTACAATAGTCACCAAATGATCCAACTGGAGACTAAAGAGACATTGGAGAAGGAAGCGGAGGTCTGGTGGGGGAGAGTAATTGATTATGACATTTCACCTCTGCATGATGCCATACAGCAATGGGGACCTTGGTTCAAGGTGCTGCATCCGTACTCACCGCCAGAGGACTCACAACATTGTACCTTTAACTACTCTCTGATTCAAGACGAGAATTATGAGATCCTGTGGGAAGGCCTGGAACACGAGAGTGAGGTTCATGGACACCCCACTGTGAAGGTTCGGGAGATCTATGCAGGGAAGCAAGGAGTAGCGGCGGCTGTAGAGTTGACCCCGGAGTTGCAGGTTTTGTTTGCACTCGGTGACACTTCAGCCCCACACATCACTGTGTTGGTCCAGGGAGGTGGAGAGGCGAAGAACATGGGTCCAATGGTTAAAGCAGGGGTTGATGCTACGGACTGGGTGCCCACACAGAATAAAAACATGCATTACTCCCCATCTATCGACATGTACAGAATTGCACACACATCGGAGGTCCAGTTAGGGCCAGAGACACACATGCTTAGTCGCACACATGGTAGAGAGAACACTGATCATGGGAGCACTGAGAACATGTTAGCTTTGTTTCCAGACACCTTTTGGACAAAAGGGGGAGCTGATGTGGGGCTGATTGAGATGGCTCCCGTTGAAATAGAGCTAAAGCCAGGGACGATTCCAATTTATCGTTACCAGTATCCCTTAAGGATGGAACAGACTGTAGGGATTTCTAAAACGATAGAAGGGCTGTTGGAGGCAGGTGTATTGGTAAGGACGAGGTCCCCCTGGAACACACCTATTAATCCGGTCCCCAAGCCTGGAAAACCAGACTACAGGATGGTCCACGATTTGAGACCAATAAATAAAGTAGTGGTGCCAACTAACTATGACACTCCAAACCCTTATACAATGTTGAATGCTGTGGGTCCAGACAAGACTTGGTTCTCATGCATAGACTTGGCAAATGCTTTCTTCTGTGTGCCATTGGCTGAAAGTTCAAGACAGATGTTTGCATTCTCATATCAGGGGAAGCAGTACACGTACACACGCCTACCACAGGGCTATTTAGACTCGCCCTCTATATTTAACCATGTGTTAAAAGGCATTCTGATGAAACTGGAGTTACCAGTTGGAGTGGTGCTGTTGCAGTATGTGGATGACATTTTGCTAGCAGGTACCAGCTCGGAGTCCATTATGGAGGCCACAAAGGGGGTTTTGGGGTGGCTACAGGTGAATGGATTCAAGGTGTCCAAGTCAAAGTTGCAGATTGGGAGACAGAGAGTAACGTTTTTGGGAAGAATAGTATCCAGAACAGGGCAAGCTATGACTGAGGAACAGAAATCGTCGATTTTGCAGCATACAAAGCCAGGAACAGTGAGAGAGATGATGAAATTTTTAGGGTTGGTAAACTGGAGTAAGAATTTCATTGCTAATTTCTCAGAGGAAGTGTCCCCGTTGAGGAGACTTATACAGGGAGCAGGGTATCGAAATTACTCTAAACCATTGATATGGACCCAGGAGGCAGAGGCCGCGTTCATAACAATTAAACAAGCCATGGCCAGAGCGACCACGTTGCACCCACCTGACTATTCTAAGCCATTTCATCTTGATGTTGATGAAAAGGACGGATTTGTGAATTCCGTCCTTTTCAAAAGGGGGAGAGTTGCAGGGATAGGAGAGTTCTGATGTACTACAGTGGGAAATTAGACAATGTGGAAATAGGGCACCCCACATGTGTAAGACACGTAGCGGCCATAGGGAAAGCACTGATAAAAACAGCCCATATAACGATGGAGCACCAGACTGTTGTACATTCCACACACGGAGTAGTGGCGTTTCTACAGTCAAATGCTTTCACACTCTCCGCGGCAAGGCAGGCAACTCTGCAAAGCCTTTTGACTAAGACACACATACATTTTGAGGCCTCAGCTAAAAACATGGCAACACAGATGGGCAATGGGAATGAGCATGTATGTGCAGAGGCAACAGACCATGAAATGAAGGTGTACCAGACCTTAGAAAAAGAGCCACTGACTGATCCAGACGACACCTACTACTGTGACGGCCACAGCCATCAGACACAAGACCGAGGGATGGTTGCGTCTTATGCGGTAGTGAGAAGATCATCTGAGGGTTGGGAGACAGTGCGAACAGGCATAGTTCCACAGCCAGCGTCAGCACAAACTGCAGAAGTGACAGCACTAACAGAAGCATGTAAGGCAGCGAAGGGAAAGAGAGTGAATATCTATTCAGATTCAGCATACACCCTACAAGCAGCACACATAGACCTCTGCCATTGGAGACGAAAAGGTTTTGTGACCAGTAAAGGTACGCCAGTAAAACATTTGCAACCCTTATTGGACCTCTACTATGCCTTAGGGGAACCCAAACAGGTAGCAGTGATGAAATGCAAGGGACATCAGACAGATGCCTCTGAGATAGTGAAGGGAAATAATGCGGCAGACCGAGCAGCTAAGATCACAGCAGGGTATGGACCCAAGAGCCAGATGATGCAGGGAACAGAAGAGCCAGAGAGAGGAAGATTAGACTTAGATCACATCAGAAGATTGCAGGAACAGGCAGCACCAACAGAGAAACAGGCTTGGATGGAGAAGGGAGCGAGAAAAGATGAGGAAGGCATATGGAGAAACCATGAAGGGAAAGTAGTAGCCTCCGCAGGTCTGTTGAACATGTTGTGTCAGGAAGCACATAGCAGAGGACATGGTGCAAGTGGTAGGATGGTGACATTGCTTTCTCAGAAGTGGTGGCATCCATTCATGAGGGATATAGCTAAATACTATGTCCAGACTTGTGAGATATGTTGCCAACACAACCCCAAAGTTGCACTCAAAGCCGGGTTGGGAAGCTTTCCCTCCCCAACAGCTCCTTGGAAGGAGGTAGTAATAGATTTTACAGACATGGGGACTGAGAATCGCGTTGAAGGGAAAAGATATTTGTTGGTATGTGTTGATCCATTCTCGCGGTGGGTAGAAGCTATCCCCACAAAGTCAGAGAGGGCTGCAGAGGTGGTGAAATGGTTGACAAGGGAACTCATACCCCGATTTGGCATTCCGGAAATAATAAGATCAGACAATGGCTCACATTTCTCTAACGCAGAACTACAAGAAATAGAGACGACATTTGGCATCACTCATAAGTTTGGAGCAGTATATCATCCAGCGTCTCAGGGACTGGTAGAAAGAGCAAATAGGACCATAAAAGGGGGGCTAGGGAAAGTATGCGCAGACACTAAGTTGAACTGGGTTGAGGCTCTCCCCATAGTACTGTATGGAATTAGGTCAAGTCCAAACTCTAAGTTAGGGATAAGTCCCCATGAAGTACTTACGGTAAGGGAATGTTCCCGTATGTCCCCCATTTTAACATAGGCCGTTGTTGCGAAGTGGCAGTTTTTGGTCTCAGTGTCCCCGCGGATTCCATTTCGACTACATCCCATGTTAAACGCCGGGACAAATGGGAACAAAAGGGACATTTGGGAGGGACAAATGGGAACAAAAGGGACATTTGGGAATCCTGTAGGGGGCGATGGTGGCTGAGGGACACTTGGGAACAAAAGGGACATTTGGGTCAAAATCCTTCCTTTAACAGGAAATGGTTGGAAATGACAGGAAATGGGCGGGTTCAAGGGACACTTGGGAACAATTGTGCCATTTGGGTCAAAATCCTTCCTTAACCATAAAATTGGTCAACATTCATAGATTAAGCTAAAAATACGTGGAGCAAGTCCCCATTGGCTCAAATACTTGAAATTACTTGGTAATTGGTGTTTTCCCAACACTCCTATTTTAAATCAAACGTGGGACACAGCGGGACACCCTCTTCAAGGTTTTGGGGGTCTTAGCTCACTAGCTGGCTCCTACCGGAAGTTAGCTTTCTAAAGGGTCTACAGACTTGTGCTTCTGGGATCAGGGTCGCGCTGTCTAGGGCAGCATACACCCAAAGTTTCAGGCTGTTTGGACCTTGTCATGAGGAGTTATGCTCTGGGTAAACTCAGGGACATTTGGGCTAAACGTTGCCCATGTTAATGTAGTCGAAGTGGCAGTTTTTAAATCATAAGGACATCCCTTATAAATCAAAAAGGGACACTTCGACTACATTAACATGGGGAAGGCTACTACCCCAAATGTCCCGGAGCTTACCCGGGAATAGAGGCACTTTCTCTGGGTACAAGTTGGGGAAATCAACCCCCTCTCCTCCAGGGCATGTGTGCTCTGACTATACCCAGGAATAGAGTCACTTGCTCTGGGTACAAGTTGGGGAAATGCTCCCTCTCTCTCTCTCTGCCCAGGCATCCTCTCACTGTACATGTTAAAACCTGTAAACCTTATAGTGGGACACTTGGACTACAAAGTTGTAGCCGGAATGTCCCGATTGGCGAGATTCCACCCTGTCACTTGGCAAATTCTCACCCTGCCTTAGGACATTTCGACTAACAGTCTGCCCATGTTAATGTAGCCGAAGTGGCAGTTTTTAAATCATAAGGACATCCCTTATAAATCCAAACTTATTGAGAACTGAGGAACTGCACCAAAAACACCCGTCTACTCCAGATCTCAACAGTGGTTCCTCCAGGGCATGTTTGGTCTTACTCTACCCAGGAAAAGAGACACTTTCTCTGGGTAAACTCAGGGACATTTGGGCTATATGGTTGCCCATGTTAATGTAGTCGAAGTGGCAGTTTTACTTCGCTCCTTTATATGGGACATTTCGACTACATCACTAAGAATGGCTGGTGGCGCAGTGGTAGTGCTCCCGCCTGGGGACCACAAGGTCCGCGGTTCAAATCTTGCCCCGGGCAACTTTTTTTTTCCTTCAAATCTCACTTGTGGAGAGGTCAGAAAGGTGATTTGAGCTTCGTTTTTGGAGTCAGGAGAGTTTTTACTGGGTGCATTAAAAACACTTTTAAATGACTTTTCGACACAATATATGATATTTAGAGACGCCAGAGCATACTCTACCAGGATCCGTTGGAGTTAGCTCAGTAGCTAGCCCACAACGGAAGTTAGCTTTCTGAAGGGTCTACAGACTTGGGCTTTTGGATTCCTATTCAGGGCATCCAGGGCGTTGTGCCCACCGAGTTTCAAGCAGTTTGGACTTTGTCCCGGGGAGTTATTAGCCTTTGGAGGGGCTTAATTGGTCATTTTTGGGCCTTTTCAAAGCCCTGCCATTCGGCCATGCTAAGGGCTACAGGGTCGGGGCTAACATGGCTGGGTCCCATTTGGGAGTGGGTACAACGGGGAAAAGAAAGCTAAGCTCTAGCATGTTCAGAAAAAAAAAAGCTCTGTTCAGCCCAAGATCTGCAGGTGCTCTCGGATCCGTCAACCCCAACACCCTTCTCAACTTCTTAGTTCCAGGCAGCCAATTAACTCTTGTGAAGGGTTTGGGGGGAATTTCACAACACAGCCTCCTTCTAGGACCCTCACAGAGTGTCCCTGCAGAATTTGGGATATATTGTACAAGCAGTTTTGAAATTATGGACTGTTTCTCACTTGTCAAAAAAGATCAAAATGTAAGGGAATTGTGGTCACTTTTTACCCTTCTGGATCGTTTTTGGGGGCCTTAACCTGCAGCTTTTGGTCCCAAACTTTAGGGTGTCTATGTTCAGATGCCCCTCTTGGAATGTGAACAGGTTTCAGGTCTCTATCTTGTTTTAAAGTATTTAATTACAATTAAATGTCTGTTTTTAGGGACACTTGGGATCAAAAGGGACATTTGGGGGACATTTTGTAAGGATTCCGAAAAATTCACTCTACAAGTTCTAGGGCACATATGGTCAAACTGTACCCAGGAAAAGAGTCACCTGCCCTGGGTAAAAGTTGGGGACATCACCCCCTTTCCTCCTGGGCATGTGTGCTCTGACTGTACCCAGGAATAGAGGCACATTCTCTGGGTACAAGTTGGGGAAATCAACCCCCTCTCCTCCAGGGCATGTGTGCTCTGACTGTACCCAGGAATAGAGTCACCTGCTCTGGGTACAAGTTGGGGAAATCCCCCTCTCCTCCAGGGCATGCATGCTCTGACTGTACCCAGGAATAGAGTCACTTGCTCTGGGTACAAGTTGGGGAAATGCTCCCTCTCTCTCTCTGCCCTGGCATCCTCTCACTGTACATGTTAAAACCTGTAAACCTTATAGTGGGACACTTGGACTACAAAGTTGTAGCCGGAATGTCCCGATTGGCGAGATTCCACCCTGCCACTTGGCAAATTCTCACCCTGCCCAAGGACATTTCGACTAACAGTCTGCCCATGTTAATGTAGTCGAAGTGGCAGTTTTTAAATCATAAGGATACAACCCTTATAAATCAAAATGGGACACTTCGACTACATTAACATGGTGAAGGCTACTACCCCAAATGTCCCTGAGCTTACCCGGGAATAGAGGCACTTTCTCTGGGTACAAGTTGGTGAAATCAACCCCCTCTCCTCCAGGGCATGTGTGCTCTGACTGTACCCAGGAATAGAGTCACTTGCTCTGGGTACAAGTTGGGGAAATGCTCCCTCTCTCTCTCTGCCCTGGCATCCTCTCACTGTACATGTTAAAACCTGTAAACCTTATAGTGGGACACTTGGACTACAAAGTTGTAGCCGGAATGTCCCGATTGGCGAGATTCCACCCTGCCACTTGGCAAATTCTCACCCTGCCCAAGGACATTTCGACTAACAGTCTGCCCATGTTAATGTAGTCGAAGTGGCAGTTTTTAAATCATAAGGATACAACCCTTATAAATCAAAATGGGACACTTCGACTACATTAACATGGTGAAGGCTACTACCCCAAATGTCCCTGAGCTTACCCGGGAATAGAGGCACTTTCTCTGGGTACAAGTTGGTGAAATCAACCCCCTCTCCTCCAGGGCATGTGTGCTCTGACTGTACCCAGGAATAGAGTCACTTGCTCTGGGTACAAGTTGGGGAAATGCTCCCTCTCTCTCTCTGCCCTGGCATCCTCTCACTGTACATGTTAAAACCTGTAAACCTTATAGTGGGACACTTGGACTACAAAGTTGTAGCCGGAATGTCCCGATTGGCGAGATTCCACCCTGCCACTTGGCAAATTCTCACCCTGCCCAAGGACATTTCGACTAACAGTCTGCCCATGTTAATGTAGTCGAAGTGGCAGTTTTTAAATCATAAGGATACAACCCTTATAAATCAAAATGGGACACTTCGACTACATTAACATGGTGAAGGCTACTACCCCAAATGTCCCTGAGCTTACCCGGGAATAGAGGCACTTTCTCTGGGTACAAGTTGGTGAAATCAACCCCCTCTCCTCCAGGGCATGTGTGCTCTGACTGTACCCAGGAATAGAGTCACTTGCTCTGGGTACAAGTTGGGGAAATCACCCATCTCTTCCAGGGCACACATGCTCTGACTGTACCCAGGAATAGAGTCACCTTCTCTGGGTACAAGTTGGGGAAATCCCCCTCTCCTCCAGGGCATGGATGCTCTGACTGTACCCAGGAATAGATTCACTTGCTCTGGGTACAAGTTGGGGAAATCACCCATCTCTTCCAGGGCATGCATGCTCTGACTGTACCCAGGAATAGAGTCACCTTCTCTGGGTACAAGTTGGGGAAATCCCCCTCTCCTCCAGGGCATGCATGCTCTGACTGTACCCAGGAATAGAGTCACCTGCTCTGGGTACAGGTTGGGGAAATTCCCCTCTAACAGTACCTGGAACTCTGGGTCAGTTAGTCAAAGGGACATTTGGGAACAAAAGGGACACGGCGGACCATAACTGCAAGCCGATTTTGAAGCACCCAAATGTGGGTCAAAGTGGACCTCTTCAGCCTCCTCTGGAGCTCACACCCGAACCCGGCTCTCCCCTCGACCCCGTGCACCCACACTTAAGCACACCCCCGGAGTTAAAACCCATAAACGCGAGTTTTAAAGTTTCGTGCCCCTGGTGCTCTAAATGAAGGGAATCCCAAAAATATTCACACACAGTTATGCCAAATGTCCCTTTTGTTCCCGAATGGCCGGGAACAAAAGGGACATTTGGGGGACATTTTGTAAGGAATCACCAGGGACATTTGGCCTAAACGGTCTGCCCATGTTAATGTAGTCGAAGTGGCAGTTTTTAAATCATAAGGATACATCCCTTATAAATCAAAAAGGGACACTTCGACTACATTAACATGGGGAAGGACACCACCCCAAATGTCCCAGAGCTCACCCGGGAAAAGAGGCACTTTCTCTGGGTAAACTCAGGGACATTTGGGCTATATGGTTGCCCATGTTAATGTAGTCGAAGTGGCAGTTTTACTTCGCTCCTTTATATGGGACATTTCGACTACATCACTAAGAATGGCTGGTGGCGCAGTGGTAGTGCTCCCGCCTGGGGACCACAAGGTCCGCGGTTCAAATCTTGCCCCGGGCAACTTTTTTTCATGGGGAAGGACACCACCCCAAATGTCCCAGAGCTCACCCGGGAGAAGAGGCACTTTGTCTAGGTACAGGTTGGGGACATTCGGGCGGAACAATCTGCCCATGTTAATGTAGTTGAAATGGCAGTTTTTAAACTATAAGGATACATCCCTTATAAATCAAAAAGGGACATCCAGACTACATTAACATGGGGAAGTATAATACCCCAAATGTCCCCAAGCTGACCCGGGAATAGAGGCACTTTCTCTGGGTCTGCATATTTGATCCGGGACTCCGGGTCCGGGTCTGGCTCCATGGGTCTGTCCGGACCCCCCACGTGAGTCCACAACCCGAATCTGGGGTCCGTAGCACCTTCCCACGTGGAGTTATTGATGAATGAGCAAAATAGCCCCCACCTTTGCGCTCCGCACTCGCTGCAGTCTGTGTCAGCCCCCACCTTTGGGAAACACTCCAAACGGCCTAGCTCGGGCTCTGGACCACCTAGAAGGACGCGGTTTGGACCAGGGCACTCCAGGGACCCGGGGCTACACCCCCCAGTCCTCGATGAGCGACCAAGAGCGGGTTAAGCCGCCCGCATGCCCGAAAAAGTGCTCTTTTTTCGGATCAAACACAGTGTGTTGTCCCTGTGGTATTTTTAAATGCATTGTTACCAACATTTCACCTGCAATAGTTCCTCCAGGGCATGTATGGTCTTACTCTACCCGGGAAAAGAGGCTCTTTCTCTGGGTTAACCCAGGGACATTTGGGTGGAACAGTCTACCCATGTTAATGTAGTTGAAATGGCAGTTTTTAAATCATAAGGATATATCCCTTATAAATCATAATGGGACACTTCGACTACATTAACATGGGGAAGGACACTACCCCAAATGTCCCAGAGCTCACCCGGGAGAAGAGGCACTTTGTCTAGGTACAGGTTGGGGACATTCGGGCGGAACAATCTGCCCATGTTAATGTAGTTGAAATGGCAGTTTTTAAACTATAAGGATACATCCCTTATAAATCAAAATGGGACATCCAGACTACATTAGGGACACTTGGGGGACATTTCATAAGGATTCCCAAATTCACTCTACAAGTACCAGGGCATGTTTGGTCTGACTCTACCCGGGAAAAGAGGCACTTTCTCTGGGTAAACCCAGGGACATTTGGGCGGAACAGTCTACCCATGTTAATGTAGTTGAAATGGCATTGATAAGGATACATCCCTTATAAATCAAAATGGGACATCCAGACTACATTAGGGACACTTGGGGGACATTTCATAAGGATTCCCAAATTCACTCTACAAGTACCAGGGCATGTTTGGTCTGACTCTACCCGGGAAAAGAGGCACTTTCTCTGGGTAAACCCAGGGACATTTGGGCGGAACAGTCTACCCATGTTAATGTAGTTGAAATGGCATTGATAAGGATACATCCCTTATAAATCAAAATGGGACATCCAGACTACATTAGGGACACTTGGGGGACATTTCGTAAGGATTCCCAAATTCATTCCAGGGCATGTTTGGTCTGACTCTACCCGGGAAAAGAGGCACTTTCTCTGGGTAAACCCAGGGACATTTGGGCGGAACAGTCTACCCATGTTAATGTAGTTGAAATGGCATTGATAAGGATACATCCCTTATAAATCAAAATGGGACATCCAGACTACATTAGGGACACTTGGGGGACATTTCGTAAGGATTCCCAAATTCATTCCAGGGCATGTTTGGTCTGACTCTACCCGGGAAAAGAGGCACTTTCTCTGGGTAAACCCAGGGACATTTGGGCGGAACAGTCTACCCATGTTAATGTAGTTGAAATGGCATTGATAAGGATACATCCCTTATAAATCAAAATGGGACATCCAGACTACATTAGGGACACTTGGGGGACATTTCGTAAGGATTCCCAAATTCACTCTACAAGTTCCAGGGCATGTTTGGTCTTACTCTACCCGGAAAAGAGGCTCTTTATCTGGGTAAACTCAGGGACATTTGGGCGGAACAATCTGCCCATGTTAATGTAGTCGAAGTGGCAGTTTTTGAATACATCCCTTATAAATCCAAACTTATTGAGAACTGAGGAATTGCACCAAAAACACCCGTCTACTCCAGATCTCAACAGTGGTTCCTCCAGGGCATGTGTGCTCTGACTGTACCCAGGAATAGAGTCACCTTCTCTGGGTAAACTCAGGGACATTTGGGCTATATGGTTGCCCATGTTAATGTAGTCGAAGTGGCAGTTTTTAAACTATAAGGATACATCCCTTATAAATCCAAACTTATTGAGAACTGAGGAATTGCACCAAAAACACCCATCTACTCCAGATCTCAACAGTAGTTCCTCCAGGGCATGTTTGGTCTGACTGTACCCAGGAATAGAGTCACCTTCTCTGGGTAAACTCAGGGACATTTGGGCTATATGGTTGCCCATGTTAATGTAGTCGAAGTGGCAGTTTTTAAATCATAAGGATACATCCCTTATAAATCCAAACTTATTGAGATCTGAGAAATTGCACCAAAAACACCCATCTACTCCAGATCTCAACAGTAGTTCCTCCAGGGCATGTTTGGTCTTACTATACCCAGGAAAAGATGCACCTTCTCTGGGTAAACTCAGGGACATTTGGGCTATATGGTTGCCCATGTTAATGTAGTTGAAATGGCAGTTTTTAAATGATAAGGATACATTCCTTATAATTCAAAAACGGACATATGGCATACATTAACATGGGGAAGGCTACTACCCCAAATGTCCCTGAGCTTACCCAGGAATAGAGGCACATTCTCTGGGTCGCAGTTGGGGAAATCAACCCCCTCTCCTCCAGGGCATGTATGGTCTTACTCTACCCCGGAAAAGAGACACTTTCTCTGGGTAAACTCAGGGACATTTGGGCGGAATAGTCTGCCCATGTTAATGTAGCTGAAGTGGCAGTTTTTAAATCATAAGGATACATCCCTTATAAATCAAAATGGGACACTTCGACTACATTAACATGGGGAAGGACAATGCCCCAAATGTCCCGGAGCTTACCCAGGAATACAGGCACTTTCTCTGGGTCACAGTTGGGGAAATCAACCCTGGCTCCTCCAGGGCATGTATGGTCTTACTCTACCCAGGAAAAGAGGCACTTTCTCTGGGTAAACTCAGGGACATTTGGGCGGAATAGTCTGCCCATGTTAATGTAGCTGAAGTGGCAGTTTTTAAATCATAAGGATACATCCCTTATAAATCAAAATGGGACACTTCGACTACATTAACATGGGGAAGGACAATGCCCCAAATGTCCCGGAGCTTACCCAGGAATACAGGCACTTTCTCTGGGTCACAGTTGGGGAAATCAACCCTGGCTCCTCCAGGGCATGTATGGTCTTACTCTACCCAGGAAAAGAGGCACTTTCTCTGGGTAAACTCAGGGACATTTGGGCTATATGGTTGCCCATGTTAATGTAGTCGAAGTGGCAGTTGAAGGTCTTCCCTTACAAACGGACACTCCGACTACATTAACACAACATGTAAATGTAGTCCAAATGTCCCTCAAAAAGTCACTCGGTACAATTTGACGCTGTGTCGAGATATCTACGTCCCGACGTCGTGCGTCGCTCGGTTGCGGAGATCTCGTCGTTTTAAAATAAATCCCAATTCTCGCCGATCCTGGCCCCCGAATGTCCCTTTTGTTCCCATATGTCCCTGCCCCAAATGTCCCTTTTGTTCCCGGGTGTCCCCGACCGCTCGCCATCTGGTGGCCAATTTCGGTACTGGGACATTTCGACTACACCTTCCGAAACTTTGGAATTTTGCCACGGGGCGAGCGTAAGAGCCAGGGGGACCCCGCTTGCCTTCCTGCAACTAGGAAAAATATGTTATCCGAACACAGTCCGAACCGATTTTTAAGAGCCTCCGAAGTGCCCGTTAGGAGAGCCTGAAAAAAGTGATTTTCGAATCCTTACCAGTAATGTAAGTGTAGGCGAAGTGGCAAACTGAATCCTTAGGCCGGGTAGGAAAATGCCATGTCCACTGACCTCTACCTTGCCGACCACTGTGAGTCAGTTGCAATACCAGCATATGGAGATATCCGATTACATGAGGCGGTTGAACAATGCTGTTATGAGTATCTCTCAACAGGTGACGGAGATCCTGTCCGAAGAGCAAGAGGGGGAGGGTGCTTCCGTTGAAGTAGATGACTGGGTACTGAAGAAGGTATACAGATTCAACTGGACGGCTCCCCGCTGGGAAGGACCGTATAAGGTTGGAGAGGTAACCTCACACTGTGTGAAGGTGTGGTTGAAAGAAGATAAGATAAGTAATTGGATACACAAGACCCACTGCTGTCGAGGTCTGGCCCCTAAAGACAGAACATTGGCCCAAGTTAGGAGTGACTTGAGAGAGCTGGACGAAAGGAGTGACTTGAAAGAGCTGGACGAAATCCTGGGAGCAGGAGCCTCAGAGAAAAAGGAGGAAGTTCGTGAAGTTTGGGAAGACGAGGAGGAACCGAGGTATAACCTGAGGAGCCGGAAGGGCATAGTAAAATAAGAATAAAACCTAAACAAAATAAAGAAAAAGAAAATAGAGATAGATGTATTTCTTATCGAGATAGAAAATAGATGAAAAATAAAAATAAGGAAGGAAAATCAGGGGTTAGTAGGGGCAATAATTAATAACTATAGCTTTGATACTGGGGTATCGCGATAATGAAAACTGTTCTAGGATGTAACACGAGGGCCACTCTCCTGGTACTCTTAATCATAAGTCTCTTGGTAGGACTTCCCTTCATGTGGTGGGAACTCTATTTGAGTAAATTAGACCAATCCAAGAATGACACCACAACCTTCGCTCCACTAGTGGAGAAGGAGCCCTATCTACACAGGACTAAAAGAGCCAAGCAGGGGGATCTAGTCCCTACCATTGCAGTTAAGAATGAATCCGGAACTCAAATATTTGAAATAGATTTATGTGAAATAATTTCGTGTGGAGAGCACCCCCAGGCTTGGAGGGGGTACGATGTATATATGTGCATACCCGCGGAGACGATATGGGAACCATGGTGCCAATCATGGCAGGTGGTGGGGTGGAACTCGGGGTTTAATGGGTATAAGATGGATTTAAGGAAGGTCTTGCCTAAAGCCACGCCAGGGGTTAGAATACAGGATAAGATAACGATGGTTCGGGATCAATCTGGAAGGGGGAAGACAGGGGTGAATCCACTTCTATTCTCTGTAACTGACCTAAGAGTTTCCCCATTCCCCGATAGACCAGGTGTTCCCACGAACGGAGATCAATGGACCATGGCCATAGGGGTGGATGTATCAGGGCGGGACCCACTGGGGTTACTAAACTTTAAGATACTCCCAAAGTTGAAGTCAAGGACCACCAGCAAGTCCAGCATAGCCGTTCCTGAGGTTACTAGGATAAAGAGAATACATGTGAAATTAGCAATAGAGACTGGTTTTGAGCAGACGAATTATTGGATGGACTGGGTAACTACGGCAGCGGAAGGGGTTAAATCTCTAGATTGTGTGGTATGTGCAAATGCTAGACCTAGTACCTGGACTGTCCCCTCCACCATGAGTCAGGTAGAGAATCTTGACTGTTTAATAGAGGCCCATAAACAGGAGAACCCAACTCAGCAGTGTAAAAGGTGGGACATAATATACCCAGGATCCCAGAGGGATGCAGTCCCACCGGTGTTTACCCCCATGAAAAATAAGTACACCTGTCTTACGAGGGAAAACGAGATTGGTGCTCTGGTAGGTGAGATTGAGAGAGATTGGTGCGGTACCACATTTAACGTCACTAGTTGGGAAAATGTAACAAAATTGCAGTATGCCAGGGCAGATATCTATTGGTTCTGTGGAGGAAGACGACTAATGAATGTATTGCCCTCTAATTGGCAGGGCACGTGCGCCTCTGTCTCGTTGATTGTCCCCTTTAGTGTAATTCAGATGAACGTCCAGCAGTTAGAAACCCGGGTGAGAATGGTGGGTCTGTGGAAAAGAAAGAAGAGAACTATAGACTTAGATAAGGGGTCCCCCATATATTTCGATGCAATAGGAGTGCCCAGAGGGGTCCCTAACGAATACAAGCTGGCTGACCAAATAGCTGATGGATTTGCATCCATTCTCCCGTGGATCATAGTAAATAAAAATGTAGACCGCCTGAATTATGTACATTTCAATATTCAACGCCTGACCAACCAGACTAGAGATGCCCTAGATGGAGTGCATGGACAGTTGTCTGCCACCTCCTTAATGTCTTACCAGAACCGGATGGCGCTCGATATGTTGTTGGCAGAGAAGGGAGGAGTGTGCTCTATGTTTGGCCAAACTTGTTGCACTTTTATTCCAAATAACACAGCCCCAGATGGAACTTTTACCAGGGCCTTAGAAGGTCTGAGAGCAATGTCCCACGAATTGGCAGAACACTCGGGCATAGTAAGCCCCCTTAACGATCGGTTAAATAGTATGTTCGGCAGGTGGAAGAGCGTAATTATATCTGCATTTCTCTCCATAGTCATAGCGACAGTAGTGATGTCATTATGTGGATGTTGTTGCATCCCCTGTATTAGACAGTTATGCCTGAAGTGTATCACCACAGCCGTGGACTCTAAATTGACCCCGCCATATCAGATGACTTTGTTAGAAGAGCAGGTACAGTTGTTGGAGGAGAATGATGAGAATGGTATGGTAAGATTCGACATCAATGGATCCGAAGAAGAGACTGAGTTAGAATCCCCCTTCCTGTATGAGTAACTTTGCTAATATTTGACCATATCCCATATAGCATACGCACACGCGTAGACGGCGTGAGATTGTAGGCCTAGGATGATTCTTTACTGTTTTGCTTGTGCCATATTGTGCTTATGTGCTTAGATGATGCCCGAAGGGGTAGAGGGGGTTAGCTTAGCTTCATTGTAATGTGTTCAGCCATAGTCATGAACTGACTTAGCCATGCTTGTAGTATAATATATGTATATGTTAGAGATTTCCACCCTGTGAGAGGAGTAACACACACATAGTTATGAACTGATCTAGCCACTCCGGTAGTACAATATATATGTTAAAGATTTCAACACTGTTAAATATATAACCCACACATAGTTAGGAATGAATATAACCTGTCTAGGTAGCTGATTCATATTGTTTAGTTTACATAATGAATTATGTAAAAAGGGGGATTGAAAATATAAATCATGATATTCGTTATGTCATTGTACATTCTTGTCTATGCAACCAGTTTTGGTCGCTCAGGGTCAGAATAATAAGAATGCTATCATGGAGTCAGAGAGGTCCCTGAGTGTTTAGTTACACGCCCGAGTGTCTAGTTACACGCCCGAGCACCGCCACAACACCCACATCTGTTATTATTATGTTAGACCAGCTGCAGAAGACCGGCCTTGGACACCCAGTCTTGTGAGATGGGGAGGATATGTGTCTTTCCTCCCCGTTGACAGGTTATAGCCAATTAGATGCTAGGATGATGTGATGAAACCTGTGACGAAGAATCTATGTATAAAACCACTGGGCTTCCGGTTGAGAAAGAGTTCTGTTTTGATCTCAACCTGCGTGTTGACGAAACGAATCCCTGCTCTTGCAATTGCAGCGCTCGTACTTTGATTGTGACCAGAGAAATAAACCTACCAAATGAGAGAAGTTGTTCGGCTGAATTCTTCCGGAGTTTCTACCAGGCATCCAATATAGAATATGCTAACACGTGACAGGGTTAAGGACAGATGGTAAGGAGAATTCATGAGGTCTTAGGAAAAGACAACTGCAGTGTTTAGCAAATCTGACTCCACTTTCCCTAAACCAAGTAGTTATGACACGTGACATCAAAAGTATTACTTTATTAACGAGGTTGGAACAGAAATGAAAGAAGGAATATGAAAAAGAAAGCACAGATAGTACGAAGCTACTAAACTGTGCCTGTTCAGTTTAAAACAGGCTGAATTAAATACGTTCTCCCACTAACATTGTCTCATATAGCTTTATGTTGTTATGGTTTATATGCAGATTATAATCTGATCTGATCATAAGAAAGGAAGACAATAGTTATGGAACAACTCAGTTTAACCGAGAAGTGTTGACTTGATTGTGTTTTATTGTAATGTGACAAAATAGTTGATTCAAAAGATAATCAAAAACATGACTGAAGAGCTCGTCCAGTTTAACCCTTTCATCAAAGCACCTGTAGCTGAAGTCAAATAAAAGAATGAGGGCTGAGATGCAGTACAACACCAGAGAGAATATCAATACAGCAGTTTGATCAGTTTACAGCAGTTTGATCAGTTTACAGCAGTTTTCAGCAACAGCAATGTAATGTTCGTAGTTCGCCAGCAGGTTTAATAAATTATTAAAAGTTATCCAAGTTCTAGCACCGGCCATTTACATGATCTGCATTTGTCGGTCATGATCATTTGTTCTCGGGAACGGCCAAATGGTGCGCCACTTTAAATGTGGCCGCGGCAAGGAATTGTGGGGCCATTATCTCCTTTCCTTTCGGAAAGGAAGGTCCAGTGGTTCCTAAGCTAAAGGACCTAAGTTAGGAAGCATTGAAGCTCCTTTCTTTTGCATTTAGAGAATTAGACCAGCACTTATCATGGCGGTCACTTAGGTACTACCGGGTCATTTCACTCAGTTAGGAACCTTCCTAACCAAAAAGGACTATTCGACTGCAGCCACGGATTAGAGGGCATTTGTACCACCGTACCCTCCACTTTCACACCAGAGCTGCTTCTCACGTCGCCAACCGGGCCGCCGTGCTGGCAGGACCAGACCGAACCGCACCAGGTGGCTGGTCTGGGCACCCAGGTTCCTGTTGACGAGTTGAACTCCTTCCTGCAGAAACGATGATTTTAATGTGCGTTTTGGTCATCTTGCAGGATGAAATGCGCACCATCCTCTCCTCTGTAGCTGAGCTTTGAAAAGATTGAGGAAGTTTGATCTGAAAAAACGAGATAAACGGCAACTATAGCTACACTGGTCAAGCAAAAATGGCGACGCTTCGTACTGATGTCTTTGATGAACTTTATTCGTCTTGCTTTCTCTCCCTCCCTCTCTCTCTCCGCTCCTCAGTCACCTCAGACAACGTGAAAACTATAACAAACATAAACATTGGTGCATAAATTGCAAGCTCTTCTTGGAGTCTCTCAAGCAAATGTCTGTTGCTAGACATGCTAGCACATATTAGCACATTAATGACATAAACTACAAAGTACACAAAAATGCAACACATGTAAACATAAAGGCAGGTCAACAACAATAGACACAAAATTATATATAAATAAACACTACCGTGTGCACCACTTGGACCACGTGCAGAATCCTTTTAACATGGGGTCGTTCACTCCTTTCTCCCTCTGCGCCAGCTAAACAACCCACAATGCTACTGTCATATGACCACACCCACTGTTACTTTACCACTTTACATAATCTACACTACACATGTCTCTCTGACAGTTACAGCAACAGACGAATGTATAAATACAGTTTTACGACGCTTGTTGGCAGGAAAACATGCACATTATAGGTTGCCGTTAAGAATTATTGCTTACATTTTCAGGGGATAAAATTACCTGCGTTTTTTAATAGTGCAGGAATTAAAGCCCCCATTTTTAATGGAGCAGCAGTAACAATATAGCATGTGAAAATATGCTGTATTTCTCTTGAATGTGGACTAGTTGGACAATTGCACAGAATTGGAGCCGAAATTATTTAAAAAATATGAAATGTTTAGTTTTAATTTAGTTTTTGAAATTTGAATTTCGAACAGAAAAATCTATGATGAAAGTAAAACTTCCTTGCAATCGTACACTATATGCACCTTTTTATAATAACATCCATTCAGTCTCAAACACTTGTGATTCCACAAACCCAGATTTAATAGAAAAAAAATTGACCATTATTGGACTGTGGAGTCGCCGTAGAGACGATTGGTTTTATTGTCTCATCTATTGATATGTTTAATTTGGGTTTAACTCTAATTTTACCTTGTCTGGCTTTGTGGGGCCTCACTGTTGGGTTTTGTAGTCTTTTACTGGTCGCCATGCTGGTTTGTAGTCCCTATCGTAACCATGGAGATGGAATGCATCACTAAGGAACATTTAAGGGAAACTCCCTCCTGAGAACTTGATGACGTCATCGCTCAATGTTGCTTTGATTCGTTAGTACATATAAAGAAACTGCTTGGAAGAGATTCTTTACCAAGTATTGAAATCGTCATACAGTCTGCAAGGAAAAGACAACCAGTGTTTATCAGAGAATCAGCGTTTATCAAGCAACCTGTGTTTTTTAGAGAATCAGTGTTTGTCAGAGATCCAGATTTTATCAGAGATCCAGATTTTATCAGAGAACCAGCGTTTATCGAGCAACCTGTGTTTATCAGAGAAACAGTGTTTATAAGACTTGTTTGCATTATCAAATTGTTCTACAAACCATGCCTGGAGCTGTAGCTAAGATGACATCCGAGAAGGCTCAGTTTAACAGCCGTACAGGACCTGCACCAACAAACCAGAAGGTCAATGGCAAGCTACAGTCCACCTTTGGGGCTGTAGACATCCGGAAGACGGAGGGCTTCCAGACTGCTGTTCCCAAAGACCAAGCAGGACCAGGACAGCAAGCCAAACAGCCACAGCCCACCTTTGGGGCTGTGGACATCAGGAAGACGGAGGGCTTCCAGACTGCTGTTCCCAAAGACCAAGCAGGACCAGGACAGCAAGCCAAACAGCCACAGCCCATCTTTGGGGCTGTGGACATCAGGAAGACGGAGGGCTTCCAGACTGCTGTTCCCAAATACCAAGCATGGCCTAGACAGAACCAGCAAGCCAAACATCCACAGTCCACCTTTGAGAAGAAGCAGGGCTTCAAGGCTGCTGTTCCCAAATACCAAGCATGGCCTAAACAGAACCAGCAAGCCAAACATCCACAGTCCACCTTTGGGAAGAAGCAGGGCTTCAAGGCTGCTGTTCCCAAATACCAAGCATGGCCTAGACAGAACCAGCAAGCCAAACATCCACAGTCCACCTTTGGGGCTGTGGACATCAGGAAGACGGAGGGCTTCCAGACTGCTGTTCCCAAAGACCAAGCAGGACCAGGACAGCAAGCCAAACAGCCACAGCCCACCTTTGGGGCTGTGGACATCAGGAAGACGGAGGGCTTCCAGACTGCTGTTCCCAAGGACCAAGCAGGACCAGGACAGCAAGCCAAACAGCCACAGCCCACCTTTGGGGCTGTGGACATCAGGAAGACGGAGGGCTTCCAGACTGCTGTTCCCAAAGACCAAGCAGGACCAGGACAGCAAGCCAAACAGCCACAGCCCACCTTTGGGGCTGTGGACATCAGGAAGACGGAGGGCTTCCAGACTGCTGTTCACAAGGACCAAGCAGGACCAGGACAGCAAGCCAAACAGCCACAGCCCACCTTTGGGGCTGTGGACATCAGGAAGACGGAGGGCTTCCAGACTGCTGTTCCCAAAGACCAAGCAGGACCAGGACAGCAAGCCAAACAGCCACAGCCCACCTTTGGGGCTGTGGACATCAGGAAGACGGAGGGCTTCCAGACTGCTGTTCCCAAGGACAAAGCAGGACCAGGACAGCAAGCCAAACAGCCACAGCCCACCTTTGGGGCTGTGGACATCAGGAAGACGGAGGGCTTCCAGACTGCTGTTCCCAAGGACCAAGCAGGACCAGGACAGCAAGCCAAACAGCCACAGCCCACCTTTGGGGCTGTGGACATCAGGAAGACGGAGGGCTTCCAGACTGCTGTTCCCAATGTCCAAGAGGATTTTTCACAATCTCCGCTGGGTTACGCCAATTATCAGATTTCCTGGTTAAGTCAAAAACAAGGCCAAATGGAGAAGAGTAGGGTAAAATCCGAAGTTGAAAAGTGGAACTTCTGCCAGAGGGTTCATCAAGGGGAAATTAAATACCAGCGCCTGAAGAGGAGTCTAGAACTCACTCAGGATTTCTTATACGATGCGCTGTATTATCAAGAGGAGAAAGATCTGGAAATTGCCGAGCTCAAGGCAAGACTCCATCATCAGGAGGAGAAAGATCTGGAAATTGCCCAGCTCAAGGCAAGACTCCATCATCAGGAGGAGAAAGATCTGGAAATTGCCCAGCTCGAGGAAAAACTCCATCATCAGGAGGAGAAAGATCTGAAAATTGCCCAGCTCGAGGTAAAACTCTGTCATCAGGAGGAGAAAGATCTGGAAATTGCCGAGCTCAAGGCAAGACTCCATCATCAGGAGGAGAAAGATCTGAAAATTGCCCAGCTCGAGGAAAAACTCCATCATCAGGAGGAGAAAGATCTGGAAATTGCCCAGCTCGAGGAAAAACTCCATCATCAGGAGGAGAAAGATCTTGAAATTGCCCAGCTCGAGGAAAAACTCCATCATCAGGAGGAGAAAGATCTGGAAATTGCCCAGCTCGAAGAAAAACTCCGTCATCAGGAGGAGAAAGATCTGGAAATTGCCCAGCTCGAGGTAAAACTCCGTCATCAGGAGGAGAAAGATCTGGAAATTGCCCAGCTCAAGGTAAAACTCCATCTTCAGGAGGAGAAAGATCTGGAAATTGCCCAGCTCAAGGCAAAACTTCATCATCAGGAGGAGAAAGATCTGGAAATTGCCCAGCTCGAGGAAAAACTCCATCATCAGGAGGAGAAAGATCTGAAAATTGCCCAGCTCGAGGTAAAACTCTGTCATCAGGAGGAGAAAGATCTGGAAATTGCCGAGCTCAAGGCAAGACTCCATCATCAGGAGAAGAAAGATCTGAAAATTGCCCAGCTCGAGGAAAAACTCCATCATCAGGAGGAGAAAGATCTGGAAATTGCCCAGCTCGAGGAAAAACTCCATCATCAGGAGGAGAAAGATCTTGAAATTGCCCAGCTCGAGGAAAAACTCCATCATCAGGAGGAGAAAGATCTGGAAATTGCCCAGCTCGAAGAAAAACTCCGTCATCAGGAGGAGAAAGATCTGGAAATTGCCCAGCTCGAGGAAAAACTCCATCATCAGGAGGAGAAAGATCTGAAAATTGCCCAGCTCGAGGTAAAACTCTGTCATCAGGAGGAGAAAGATCTGGAAATTGCCGAGCTCAAGGCAAGACTCCATCATCAGGAGGAGAAAGATCTGAAAATTGCCCAGCTCGAGGAAAAACTCCATCATCAGGAGGAGAAAGATCTGGAAATTGCCCAGCTCGAGGAAAAACTCCATCATCAGGAGGAGAAAGATCTTGAAATTGCCCAGCTCGAGGAAAAACTCCATCATCAGGAGGAGAAAGATCTGGAAATTGCCCAGCTCGAAGAAAAACTCCGTCATCAGGAGGAGAAAGATCTGGAAATTGCCCAGCTCGAGGAAAAACTCCATCATCAGGAGGAGAAAGATCTGAAAATTGCCCAGCTCGAGGTAAAACTCTGTCATCAGGAGGAGAAAGATCTGGAAATTGCCGAGCTCAAGGCAAGACTCCATCATCAGGAGGAGAAAGATCTGAAAATTGCCCAGCTCGAGGAAAAACTCCATCATCAGGAGGAGAAAGATCTGGAAATTGCCCAGCTCGAGGAAAAACTCCATCATCAGGAGGAGAAAGATCTTGAAATTGCCCAGCTCGAGGAAAAACTCCATCATCAGGAGGAGAAAGATCTGGAAATTGCCCAGCTCGAAGAAAAACTCCGTCATCAGGAGGAGAAAGATCTGGAAATTGCCCAGCTCGAGGTAAAACTCCGTCATCAGGAGGAGAAAGATCTGGAAATTGCCCAGCTCAAGGTAAAACTCCATCTTCAGGAGGAGAAAGATCTGGAAATTGCCCAGCTCAAGGCAAAACTTCATCATCAGGAGGAGAAAGATCTGGAAATTGCCCAGCTCAAGGCAAAACTCCATCTTCAGGAGGACAAAGATCTGGAAATTGCCCAGCTCAAGCAAAAACTCCATCATCAGGAGGAGAAAGATCTGGAAATTGCCCAGCTCAAGCAAAAACTCCATCATCAGGAGGAGAAAGATCGGGAAATTGCCCAGCTCAAGGTAAAACTCCATCTTCAGGAGGAGAAAGATCTGGAAATTGCCCAGCTCAAGGCAAAACTCCATCTTCAGGAGATGAAAATGGAGGAAGCGGAGCATTGCAGCACAATGAAATACAGCGAGATGGTCGCAAAGTTGGAGTATGTACGATCAAAAAATGAAACTCTGGCTGAAAATTTGACAATTTGCGAAGTAGCTCTGGCTGCTACAAATGTCAATGTCCAGAGCCTGGCAGAAATGCAGGAAAGACAGAAGACTCAAGTTGAGCTGCTGTCCTCCAAGGTCGGAAACCTGACCAAGGAAAACAAGGTACTTGAAGACGTATGCCTTGCGATAGAAAAAAAGAGGAGAGGCATATTTGGGAAAAAGATGGGTGATAAAAAGACAGAGGTGGAGAAGATGGTGACACAAATGAAGGCAAAAGAGGAGAAGAAAAAGGTGAAAACGGGTTGTTTCGGAACAATTGGCAGAAGGTCAACCCGTGACGGCAAGGGACTGCAGGAGGAGGCTGCAGATGATGTTTGTAATCAGCAGCGACCTCTTCCGTTCATCCCCACCTCCCTCACTCCCACCATTTCTCTCCCACCATCTCCCTCCCTCCATCTCCCTCCCTACCATCGTCCAGTCAACCTTTAACCAAAGACCGAGGGCGACAGTGGCTGCAGTGTTAAGTGATTTAACACAGCAGCCTCACAGAGACACCTCCACCCGTCTCTGTGTGTGAAGTTGGACGTTTTAGTTTCCCCTAAGACCGAGGGTGAAACAGTGGCTGCAGTGTTAAGTGACTTAACACAGCAGCCTCACAGAGACACCGTCTCTGTGTGAAGTTTTAGTTTCCCCTTTCCCCTAAGACCGAGGGCGACACAGTGGCTGCAGTGTTAAGTGACTTAACACAGCAGCCTCACAGAGACACCGTCTCTGTGTGTGAAGTTTGAGGTTTTAGTTTCCCCTTTCCCCTAAGACCGAGGGCAACACAGTGGCTGCAGTGTTAAGTGACTTAACACAGCAGCCTCACAGAGACACCGTCTCTGTGTGAAGTTTTAGTTTCCCCTTTCCCCTAAGACCGAGGGCGACACAGTGGCTGCAGTGTTAAGTGACTTAACACAGCAGCCTCACAGAGACACCGTCTCTGTGTGTGAAGTTTGAGGTTTTAGTCTCCCCTTCCCCCTAAGACAGAGAGCAACACAGTGGCTGCTGTGTTAAGTGACTTAACACAGCAGCCTCACAGAGACACCGTCTCTGTGTGTGAAGTTTGAAGTTTTAGTTTCCCCTTTCCCCTAAGACCGAGGGCGACACAGTGGCTGCAGTGTTAAGTGACTTAACACAGCAGCCTCACAGAGACACCGTCTCTGTGTGTGAAGTTTGAGGTTTTAGTCTCCCCTTACCCCTAAGACAGAGAGCAACACAGTGGCTGCTGTGTTAAGTGACTTAACACAGCAGCCTCACAGAGACACCGTCTCTGTGTGTGAAGTTTGAAGTTTTAGTTTCCCCTTTCCCCTAAGACCGAGGGCGACACAGTGGCTGCAGTGTTAAGTGACTTAACACAGCAGCCTCACAGAGACACCTACACCCTCCTCTCTGTGTGGAGATTGAATGTTCTCCCTGTGTCTGCGTGGGTTTCCTCCTGGTACTCAGGTTTCCTCCCACACAATCAATAATTAGATACTTTTATGATTCATTTAGGCCTATTCATGTTGGGTGCCCTAATCAGGTTTACCCCAAATTAATTTAATAAAAAAAAAAAATCAAATCAAAATTCTATGTTTCCGCCTCTCTGATTAAATATTTAGAGTATTAATGTAATTGTATGACATATTGGTGACTTTAAAGAGTAACAGCGCGACTGTGGCTCAGTGGTTAGCAAGTCTGTCTTTCAATCAGAGGATCGGTGGTTCAAACCCCGGCTCAGGTAGTCCATGTCGTTGTGTCCTTGAGCAAGACACTTAACCCTAATTGCTCACCGTTGCTGTGTCTATGGTCTACTGTATCGCATGTAAGTCGCTTTGGATAAAAGCGTCAGCTAAATGTAATGTAAGACGATGATATTCGCTTTATAAACCAGGACGGGATCAGCGGCAGCTTTGTGCATGCGCGACGGTCCGTGTACGTTTTATTCGTCTGTTTTTTGGTTAATTCGAAAAAACGAAAATACGGAAATACCATCGTTTCTTCGTTTTCTGTTTCAAACCAAAAACGGGAAAACGGAAAAGCACTTCCGTTTTCTCGTTTTTGTCGTCTGAATCCCAAAACGAGAGAACGGAAGTGCCTAAAACAAATGTCAAAATAAAGTCTAGTGATAGGTATTCTTATTTACAGTCTTCTATGCAAACACGTAGCTGCCGTAATGTTAGAAGAACATTAATTAATCAATATAAATAAATAAACCTGGATATGTTATGTAATGGTAAAATATAGCATTGCTTATGTTATACAGGTAGATCATAAGTTAGAGAAATTGTGTGTGTCTAATGAAAAGTATTCAATGTGAGCAGAAATAATGTAGAAGGTCACAGTGGACAAAGTGCCTCTGTACAGCCTGCGAAGCTAGCTAGATAAGAACAGTTTGCCAGGTGTGTGAGGGAGTTATTATGAATCTTCTTCCTCCCTAACATTGATAAGATTTGATAGTTTTATAGTTTGAGAAGAATGCCTACTGTATAGAATCAGGATCTGGTTTAAACTAGTCTAGTCGAACCCAATGACTCTTGTTCTTTAGTAGTGTTCCTCTGAAAAGGGGTGTTACTTTTGGTGTATATAAATATGCTTGTGATTTTGATATCTCTTCGAAGAAATCCTGCTGTATACTACTTTGTATAGCTGTTGCGTGTTTCTTCCTTCTTGCAAGAATTAAACGGACAAAGACAACTTTGATTTTGAGACTTTATTTCTCCTTTCCCGAATCACGAAGAAAATCTTCCATCACAACTTGGTGTCAGAAGTGGGATCGTTTGGAGCTCCGTCGGGACTCCAAGGTCGTCCGGGAAGAGGCCTCTTCAGAATAAAAAAAAGATTCTGCCTCATACCTCCTTAGACAAGAGAGAGAGGACCGGCGCCCAAAGAGCCTGATTGACTTCACAACGATCCTAATAAAGAAGCAATTTTCTTCCAACCGGGTAAGAAGTTGATATTCCAAATTCTAAATTGAATTAATTAACAACAGATTGCGAAGTCATAAAATTAGAACTTCGTAATACAGTTGATTGAATCGAATGTTTAATGATACAGTCTCTATTGATGATAACTTGTTTTTGTCTGGGGCTACTTTAAACGTGCATGGGTTCATACAATATTGTGAAATATTCCTGATTCATCATCATCCAATTTTCTTTTTACTTGAGGAAGACAGGAATGAATAATACGATATAACGATTTTAACAGTTTGTGGAGGGGCTGCCGACCCGAACCGCAGCCTGGGTCCGCTGCCACCGACCACCGACCCTGGCGAGCGCGGTCACCGTGGCCGAGGACCACCTGGCGGTGTACCCGGCTGACAGAGGGGGCGGAGGGCAACCGGTGGCACCGGCCCAGCCGACACCTGCGCCGAGGAGGAGGCTGCCGCCGCCGGTACCGCGGCAGCCATCGCCAGGCCCGCCGACCGCCGACGCACCGGACCCGAGCCCGCACCCTTCCTGACCCACAAGGGGACCCTCAAACGTCAGGGCAGGTGTGTTGGAGGTGTGGGCAGCCCGGTCACGTCCGGAGGGACTGCCCATCGATGGAGGTGGGACAGGTGATGCGGGTTGCCGGCCCTCCAGCACCCTCCCCAGGCCCGGGAGCGACATACAGCGTTCCGGTAAGACTCCAGGGGGGTACACACCAGGCGATGGTGGATTCGGGCTGCATGCAGACCATGATCCACCAGAGCCTGGTTCGGCCCGGTGCATTGGTGGAGGCAGCACGGGTGCGGATAAGGTGTGTGCATGGGGATATCCACGAGTATCCCGTAGTCTGTTAAATTCTAATAGATTAGTGAGCTTGATATTGCCTGTACATGTGTAATAAAGGATTGTTTAAGTGTACATTACAATGCATAAGAAGGATATGATAAATAATGAAGGGCATTATGAAGGATATGTAATTGTATGTATTAAGAAAGTCACTGTATGTCATATTGTTTAATGTTTAGGTGTGAATGGTTTTTATATATAATGATTCTATAGGAGTTAGGAATGTGGGACTGTTTCTTTAAGAAGAAGTAGTTCCTTCAATATGTTGCTGGGCGGAAGGCGGAGTGAGACACTGAGACATTTGGGACCGGAAGGACGCGCGCATGGATACTTTGAAGATGGACAATTCCTTTGTCTCTAGAGGAGAAGAGCCTCCGCCTTCTCTGAAAACATCTGGACCTATGGACAATCGGGATGTTAAGAATAAGGGAAGGGAACTAACCAATGAGAGGGCCTTAAGCTCCGTGACTGAAAAGTATTTAAACTAACAGCGCGAAACGAAACGGTCTATTTTCCTGAATGTAGAGGCGGCAGCTAACTGGTCCAGTCTGTGAATCTGCAGGAAAGGATATGGCCTCGATCGAGTAATGTATAACTGTTTTGTCATCATCTTCTATTAAATCTTTTAATTGCACTCATTTGCATTCTGAGCATTCCTCCCACGAACTGGTCGGGATAACGAACAGAATCTTTCAAGTCCCAGTGGAAATTCGTTATGCGGGGAAAAAGCATAGGGTGAATGTTGCGGTTAGCTCCCGCCTTACGCAGAAATCATTCCTATAACGACAGCAAAAACATCTGGAGCTCACAGAGTAAAGATTAAAGAAACACAACAATAAATTGACTTAATAGTAGTCACTGTCATTATTATTCTGACACAATTTGCATCCTCTACATAGTCAGTCATCCATAATCCATATATATATATATATATATATACACACACACACACACACACACACACACACACACACACACACACACACACACACACACACACACACACACACACACACACAGGGTGTTATCTTTTATGAGGAAAACTCTAGAAGCTACATAACAGCAGCTTTACCTGTATTCCCCTGGCTGTTAAATGATCAAACAGAGTTTTCCTCATCAGTAAACTGCAAGAGAGAAAAACATTACTCATAGCAAAGCTAGAGAGGAGTTCAGTTGCACAATTGTAAAGGTTTCATATAAATCATTACTGAACTGGGACATTGGGAAGAATTATGATAACTCATAAAATCATACACAAAGTATCAGCACAACACTTCTCAAAAACACAAATATAGTGTGCAAGAGAGAGACATAGTCACAAATAAAGAAATAAATGCAAATATATATATATATATATATATATATATCGCCGTCGGGGTGCCGGCGGGTCGCCGGAACCCCGTTCCACTAGGTGGCGCTATGAGCATGTGAACAAATACATGCATCAAGTCACTCTGCGTGATGTGTAGACCACATCATGTAAATATCATGTCAATCCGATGCTGTTTGGCACATTTCCTGTTTTGCCAGTAGGTGGCGCTATCACTAAGTCAACACACATGCATCAAGTCACTCTGCGTGACGTGTAGATCAGGTCACGCCAATCACATCTCAATCCGATGCTGTTTGGCAGATATCATTTTTTGCCAGTAGGTGGCGCTATCACAAACCAAATATGTCTTCATGTATTGTGGTCAGACCATGTCCAGCATCATCCATGAGAAGTTGTGGGAAGTTAGCATGAAGTGCCATGGAGTTACCACAGTACAGTTACCACAGTACAGTTACCACACAGAGAACAGCAGAGAGAGATACACTGTCACACACACACACACACACACACACACACATACACAAGCAAAGAGCATGTCACATGAATCCCATCTCAATCTGATGCTGTTTGGCAGATTTCCTGTTTTGCCAGTAGGTGGCGCTATCACTAAGTCAACACACATGCATCAAGTCACTCTGCGTGACGTGTAGATGAGGTCACGCCAATCCCATGTCAATCAGACAGAGAACAGCAGAGAGAGATAGACTGTCACACACACACACACACACACACAAGCAAAGAGCATGTCACATGAATCCCATGTCAATCACATGCTGTTTGGCAGATTTCCTGTTTTGCCAGTAGGTGGCGCTATCACTAAGTCAACACACATGCATCAAGTCACTCTGCGTGACGTGTAGATGAGGTCACGCCAATCCCATGTCAATCAGATGCTGTTTGGCTGATTTCCTGTTTTGCCAGTAGGGGGCGCTATCACAGTACAGACTGTGCTCAGACCATGTCCAGAATCATGCATGACAAGTTGTGGGAAGTTAGCATGAAGTGCCATGGAGTTACCACACAGAGAACAGCAGAGAGAGATAGACTGTCACACACACACACACACACACACACACACACACACACACACACACACACACACACACACAAGCAAAGAGCATGTCACATGAATCCCATTTCAATCACATGCTGTTTGGCAGATTTCCAGTTTTGCCAGTAGGGGGCGCTATCACAAACCAAACATGTCTTCATGTATTGTGCTCAGGTCCAGCACCAAGCCTGAGAAGTTGTGGGCTGTTAGCATGCAGTACCTAGGATCTACCACACAGGATAGTATGCAGTTCATTGCAGCTACAACAGCATATGATGACACAGAGAAGAGCAAAAAACGGGTGCGTTTTTGGATGCACATAACGTCGTGGTTTATGGGGCGATTTGGCTAAATAGCACAACTTAAGGTCTCGAGGGTCTTGGGATCGCTACGGCACCGAGTTTCAGTCGATCGGATAAGTACTTTAGGAGGAGTTCGTGGCTCCCTCTATGGGCGAAATTGCACGAAAGATTTATTGCAGGTAGAGGGATGCGATGTGCACAAAAGGTGACAATCTGAAAGGTTCTAGGACAAATAGTGTTAAAGTTATGAGCATTGCAAGTTCGGACACGCACCTAAGAAGTTCATTGGTCAATATCTCGTAAACGAAATGATATATCCGAGAAATATCACGTGCGCTATGTCTATACGCCTCCATTGATGATGCCCAGCAAGTTTGGTAAAAATCGAACCAGGCATGTTGGAAATACTCCAAAAACGTGTTTTTTCACAAAATTCAAAATGACTTTATGCCTCTGAGAGGCTTTTTTTAGAGCAGGTGGAGACGGACATGTGTGAATTTTTTCAAGTCGATCGGACAATCTGGGCGAGGGGCGTCGCTGGGCAAACTTTGAGGGGGCGCTAGAGAGCAGTTTTTTTTTCCGCTAATTTGACGTCTATGTCGGATCGCTATTTTCGCCAAGCCTGACAGCCGTGCCAAATTTGGTGCGGATTAGAATATGTCAAGTGTCCCAAATATGCGGCGAAATGTTAAAAATAAGGATCAGAAGAAAAAGAAAACCCCTTACAGACGCAATAGGGTCCTTGCTGGACTGTCTACGACCCTAAATATGCGGCCAAAGAGGAAAAATAAGAATCAGGCGGAATAATAATACCCCTTACAGACGCAATAGGGTCCTTGCTGGACTGTCTTCGACAGTCGCTCGGACCCTAATAAAAACCCTAAAGAACACAATAGGGTCCTTGCTGGACTGTCTACGACCCTAAATATGCGGCCAAAGAGGAAAAATAAGAATCAGGCAGAATAATAATACCCCTTACAGACGCAATAGGGTCCTTGCTGGACCGTCTTCGACGGTCGCTCGGACCCTAATAAAACAATGACTGAAAAATAGATTGCTGTATAAACATGTGGTAGGTGGACATGACAGTAGATTTATATTTGACAATGATGATATGTTTATATTAAAAATAGTTTTTTTTTATCTAGACTATACAATTTATGATATGTAGCTACACTGGGTGCTTAGTTACAGCGTTATTGCACAGAGATGGATTCTGAGATTATGTAGATGTTGACTGATCGGCGTGATGGTGTGTGGGCACAAATATATTCCAAAAAACACACACAGGTGGGAACTAAAGTCAGTAGGATTTATTCTCTGGGGACCGTGAATATCCAAGGGAACTTTCCTAGAAATCTGGCCATTACTTTTCACGATACTTCTCAAAGATGCCGTATGCATTAAGTGTGTGTCCTCTGCACCTTCTCATCCACAGCTGCAGAGCCAGCGAAACCCATCAAAGGACGAGATGAAAGGCTGACCAGAGAGCTCCAAACACTGACATATGCTGCCGCAACCACGCTGAAGACCAAGCAGATGGAGAACGGCTTGGAAAGGCAGCGTCCACAGAGGTGTGTGTGTGTGTGTGTGTGTGTGGGATGCACAGTCGGGGCTTGATCTTGAGAACTTCAGTATGACTTAAATCTCTCTGTGTTTTATGCATTTTCATATGCACCTGTCGCACTGAGCCGGCCGAGTGTCTGTGGGTTTCCAGATGTTCTGCTTTGCTTACGCAACACTAATGAGGTGTTCCTACACATGTCCATGACAGGGTGAGGGAAGGAAGTGGCTGCTGTCCCACTACCAGTCTCAAATAACTCAACAGTCAACATAACAAATACATAATTTAACTCCTTGAGAGGGTTCAGTATCAGGAATTTGTTTATTTTCAACATAACTGATGAGAATGTTTAAATCCTACTTTTCATGGCCCACAGTCAAGTTTGACAGATGTATGGTTCAATGTTTTGGTGTTAATACCTAAATTCACCAGTCCTACAATATAATCGACAGAATAAGTAATTTGTCAATGGCCTCTAAAATGACCCACGGTGTGAGGATCCTGGAGGCACCACCGCCAGGGGGTGCCGAGTGAACTCTGGCCACAGCCAGGATGTCTCTCCCTCTCTCCCTCTCACTCTCTTAATTAGGCAGATGCAGGACAGCCGAGCGGAGCGCCCTCGCAGCTGCGGCGCATTCCCCCATCAAGCCGCAGTCAAAGCTGGCCTCCTCCCGGACGCCAGTGTCAAATGATTGCGAAGCATGCCTGGCTCACGACACACGAGCCAACCCCGTCGACCCAGGTCCAGGTCCAGGTCCAGGTCCAGGTCCAGGTCCAGGTCCAGGTCCAGGTCCAGGTCCAGGTCCAGGTCCAGGTCCAGGTCCAGATCCAGACCAAGATCCTCACGAGCCCGCATCGAGAGCCGCCGGAGCAGCGGCCGCCTTCACGTCACGAGCCCGCACCGAGAGCCGCCGGAGCAGCGGCAGTCCGCACGTCACGAGCTCGCGCCGAGAGCCGCTACAGCGAGCGGCTGAGTATTTCCTGGTTTCCCGTTTCCTTTGCCTGCGAGCCACAATAAACACCTTTGTTTACACCATCTTCCCCTGCGTGTCCGCAGTTTGCTTTTGGGTCCAGAAACCCCCCTTAACACACGGTACCCAATGAGTGGCTAGTGGTCTTCAGCTGTTTGTGTCAGCTGACACATCAAGGTCACTAGCTCGAGGTGCATCCCACAGACCACCCGGCTAGATGAGCACTGGAGCTAGAAGCACCATGATTTTCATTTTTAAGACAACATTAACACTGGGCTTCCGTAGCAATGCCAACCCTTTTGCAGCACTTCAAGCTTCTCATATTTTTCTCTGCAACCGGTATTGAGAGTCTCATGAATGAAAGCATTTTGTAGGCAAAGTTAGGCCTTTTATCAAACAACTAAATGCTGAGGTTTTTCTTGTGAGGGTCCCAGATTCCACTTTCAACATAGTCCTCTGTTTTTAAGTTCAAAGAAGTTAGAAAAGTTTGTATGACATTTCCAAAAACCTAAAGAAATCTAAAATGTTAATGATTAAATGAGCACCAGTCAGGTTATAAAAAGTGATGTGATTTCTCGCATAACACACGTTAATATGAATGATGGTTGGTCAGTGACATTAAATGTCCATCTGACAGGAGAGGGTGGGAGGAAATGGAAGATGTGAGGAGATTAGATGGAATGAAAAATGGGCCATTATGAGCAAAACCGTTACTATGTAAAGTAGTGGATTGACAAAGATGGATTTCCCATAGTTCCCTGCTGTCCAATATATCACCAGGGGCGGGCTTTGTCCTTCACTGTAAACCTGGATAAGTAGCGTCTACCTCAAAGAGTTTAGCAATGTCACTCAACTCACATTGTCTGCCACGAAAAAACATCCATTCAGTTAATTCAAGTAGTTCAACTTTTCTGGATTTATTTATTTTATGTTTTTCTTTGGTTCTGAGTTTTAAAAAGCTCTTTTCCTTTATTGCCCAGTTTCAGCTGAATCGTACACAGCTTCAATTGTACTTCAATCGTTCAATTTTTTTCTTCATCCAGTAACTTCTCCACTAATGTAATCTCATTAAAACCAGACTGCTGGCTTCCACCCAGCTGAGTCTGACTGGGCTCCGGGCATATAAAGATGAAGGATGCTGGATCACAACAGCTGAACACACCGAGGCAAAAAAAAACGTGGAGACGAACAGACAAGGCTGGGATAATCACATCTGTGGCTACTTGTATTTACTTTCCGATCCATCTCTGAAAACAGAACGGCAGCTTTGTTTTGACCAGAAGGAGTGGAAAAGCTTCTCTATCAAACACAACAGTTGCTCTCTAAACACAACCAATTAGGATGACGGATGACTTGCGCCTCGGCAAGCATCCCACGAGAGACAGGAACATACAACTCGAATAACAACACAAACAAAGAAAAACAAAGAACAACATCACAGAGCAAAGTGGAATATTTTGTCTTTCTGGGATTTTTGGTGCTTTGATTCCCTCCCCTTGGTCGATTGTTCTTTATCACGCCTGACACTCTTCTATTTGAGGAGATTTGTTGCGTGGGTTTTGATGCATAATGGATGGGGGCTGACTCGAAGCAGTGCCTTGTGGGAAGATGGAGGAGCTGGTGAGGGCGTGCCGCTGTTGCTGATTACTTCTGATTGAGCCCGGGCGCCCTTGGGATCATCTTTATGAAGCGCTCGGCATGCAAAAGCACCGTAATGTGCCATGCCTCATGCTATGACCTACATGAGTTACACGCAGTACATCAACACTTACTGTGTGTCCAAGAAGAGCTCCTTCCCCTGATTTACAATTCAGCAATGCACCATTATCACCTTAAACTTCACCATCTTCCCTGGAGAGTGAAGGTCTCCTTGAAGAAATAAACCGAGCTGTAAACAATGTCAAGACGAGCTCCAGGAAACCAAACGGTCTCGCTGAGAGTGTTTTGCAAATCTGTTAAGAAAACTCATTACTGAGAACTACGGAGCATTACTGGGGAGGAATCAGTTTAATGAGCTCTGTTTACCCTGAGGACAGAGTAGGAGAAGAATCCGCATTGTTTTAATGATTTTAGATTTGTAGATTCATACTCCAGGGTTCCTAGAGGTTGTTCAGGATGTATAGCCTCACAGGCATTTCATCTTCAACGTTCACTTTATTGCTTCTATTAAACTAATAATGTCAGATCTGTGCCAGTATTACCAGCGTGACTTTGCCATCCCTCCAGTTGTTTCCTTTCTCATTTCTTTATCTTGCTCCTGTCCACTTCAATTTGACCGCACACTGGTATCTCTGTCGGAGCAGCCTCCGCCTACACAAATGGGTTTGAGGCCTGGCTCTCCTAAAGAAGGGAGTTATGTTCAGTGATGACAAGCATTGATTTCCAATTTCCTCAACAATGACTGCATCATTTCCAGCGACTCAGGCAATTTGGCCAACATTACTGAGGCTGCCGGGGGCTGTAGATCAGGGTGACAGCTGTCTTCACCTTAGGGCCCTGCTCTCTAGGATCAGAAAGAAAGAGAGAGAGAGAGAGAGAGAGAGAGAGAGAGAGAGAGAGAGAGAGAGAGAGAGAGAGAGAGAGAGAGAGAGAGAGCCTTTTCATTGATGCAGCCTCCATCAGAAATGGTTCCTGTCTTTTAGAGAATTCAAAATATCAACCCAGACAAATGTGCTTTTGTGTTTTTGTGCTGTGAGTGTCCGGGTGTTGATGTTTTGTTCAGCTTTTATATGATGTTTTCTTTTGGCCTTCTTGAATACATATGAGATTCTGATGGTTTTATTATACGTTTGACATTTATTTGTATATCTGACAAGGCCTGCCAGCGGTAGTCACTTAACAGGCTTATTGAGAGGAAAGCAGCTGGAAAGCTAGCCTGCCAGGGTCTACAGAGGGAATAAATGCCTCCAGACAAGTAAAAGCTTTCAGTGCAACACAGCTGCTAACATTGTTTGGGGACACCTTAGTGGGGAAATTATCCAGTGTGGGTTTGGTAATATTTCTACTGAATTTATTCTGCATTCCAGAGAGGAGAATTTGTAACTTTTATGGACCAATACAAACTCATCCTAAATCAGAAGGAAGTATATAGTGAAGATCCTGTAGATATCTAAAAATAAAAGGTTTAACAGTAGCAGATATACATGACTATGGATTTATTGCATTCTTTTGATATTCTGGGAAAATGTTGACAAATCACTGATTTACAAACTGGATATATACCATTACAAGCTGCTCATATGGGTTTAAACACATTGATTGGCAATTGACTTGCAATTATTGCAGAGCCAAAGGTGTTGTATAAGCACTGCTTTGTATTGCCCTTCTTAATGTTTAAATATAAAAAGGTAGAAATACTGAACCAGGATGTAGTGTTTGTGGGTCAAGAAGTGTGTCAACAGAGTTTTGTTGTTTTTAGAGTTTTTTTTCCCCCTCTGTACTTGACCAAGTGATGGGCATGTCCTTTGTGGCTGGAGGTGTGTCTGTTTGTGTGTGTGTGTGTGTGTGTGTGTGCGTGTGCATTTCAATATTGTTTGGATGGAGGGGTTGTGGCAATCAACCACTCTTCAACAATCAGCCTCCAGCTGTCAGCTCTCTTCCAGCCTCCTCTACTTTTGCTGGCAAATGTCAAACAGTGTGGAAAAGACGTTCTGTCAATTCACAGAAAACATTGGTTTTATGTTTTGTGTTTTTGCATCAGGGACAAAGGGAAAGGAGTCCTTCCTGGTTCATTCCACCCAAAGGTTGGAGTGTGATGGACCAGATCATTTGCTAGAAGCAACCGATTCTACCCAAAAACCACAAACAGTTCAAAGAGATTATCACAGGGGGCCAGGGTGACTGAGCGGCCATTAGAAAGCTATCATTCACTTTACACCTCACACACATATTAAATTGGGCTTCTATAAGGTGACGGTGGCTCCTATTAGACATGGTGTGAGGATGGAGCTTTATCGTGGTGCTGCTAGAGGTATAAGTGGGAGGCCATTTGTCAGAATACATTGCTCAGAGCAGTTGTAATCAAAGAGAACTTTGTCCTTCTGACAGATGGTCCGGTTGTTCAGCACTAAAATGCTTTGTGTCTGTGTTCGATGGCAGTATGGAATCAAGCTGCAGTCCCAGTATTATGCCTGTGAGGGTTGTTGTTTTTGATTACTCATTATTTCATAACGACTTGACACAAAGTCCTTCAGTGTATCAGAGGTGCTTCTCCTCGATTAAAAAAAAAGAGCAAACTTTTTTCAAATCAAGGCTTAAATCAGCAGGTCACGACCTTCCTGTAGCTCACATGTACTTTCATCTGATCCAATGACTCTTTGGAGAGGACCTCACATTTATCAGATCTGGGAAAAGGACATCACCCTGGACAATGTTTCTAGAATATTTAAGGTTCATACAAAATCTTGCACCACAAAGTGAGTATTTATGTTTACATTTATTCTGTAAAGATGTTTTATTTATTTCATATGTATTTGTTTTTACAAAGGGACAAGGACAGATGAGTGAGGAGGTGGGGGGAGAGGAGGTGGGAGGAGGTGAAGTTAAATCTTATCTTTTTTTATAGTGATGGGTGATTTATGTTTACATTTAATTCATTTTCTAAATTCATTTTCACTTTTTTATTAGTTTTTTAGTGAAGAGAGGAGGACAGAGGAGAGGAGGAGGAGAGGACTGACTGACACAGTGACTGCATCCAGTCGGGGTTGATCTCTCTCCATATCATCATCATCATCATCATCATCATCTTTAGAGTTATGAAAAGTAGAGCTAGCTTGCTACCTCTGAACGGAACCAGTTACCCGTCACGTCGGGCCCCGGGTTGTAGAGGTGCAGCAGCCGCTCCACCCTGTCCCAGATCTTTCTCACGGCTGTATGTCTGTGGCCCATCTCGTCTCATGGCCGTCAAAGCGTAGCAGTATGTGTGAAAGCATTTGAGTGGTATTGTGGCACGGATCATGTTCTGCCGCTCTCTGCGTCCCATAGACTAGCTGCAGCCTCACATCTGGACCTGTATATGCCTGCTAAGATCAGCAGCCCTATGTAAGTGCGCAGGTCGGTCTCGTCCATCCCTTTCCGGCCGCCGGCGCCGTATTTTTGGATCTACCTACATATTTGAACAAACATTCTCTTTGACGAAGTTGAACAAATACAGATACAGATCCTCTCTCAGATGAGCACCTATCATCTGTCCTTCGCATATCCACCTCAGACATTCAACCTGACTTCAGTGCACTTGTTCAAGCCCACCACAGATGAGATTTCTCACACTGAACTGAAAAACAGAAAATGTGATAATTGGACTACAAACAATAGTGATAAAAGTTACATATGTATATTTGTTTGGATCATTATTTAATTATTAATCACCCATTCCCCTCACCTGGACTCCCATGCCCATCTCACCTGCAGCCCATTCCCTCATTAGCCCCTTTATATCCGTTCATTTGCACTTGATCCCTGCCAGATTGCTGACCCTGCCGGCCTCTTCGTGTCCCTGGATTCTCTGCCTGTTCCTTTTTTGATTGCTTTGAGTGACCGATCTCATGATTTTAAGATATGACCACACATAGTGTTTATGTCCAGAAAACGTTTTGAACAAGTTGCGTGGGCCTACAGTCATGAAACATGTTATTCTTGCATTAGTGATACATTACAATCTTCATTTCAAGCAAAAGCCTATAAACATCACTACCGGTGTGCAGTTTTTAGCTGAAGTATCTGTATGCTCTCTTCCGTGTGTTGTGTATGACAGTAAACCTCCATGTCTCCTCGGATCTCTGGTTCTCCTCAAGGAATTTTTAGTTTTTTTACATTTAAAGGCTTCACATGGATTTCTAATGAGATGAGAGAGGTTTAGTTTATCCCCTGATGGCTCACAAAGAGAATGTGGTTTAATTAAACTAATCCCAAGATGGCTGTAGTGTGGTGGTTCGAGGCACCACCACCAGGTGGCATTATGGTAACCCTGGTTACGGCCAGAATGCTGTTCTTTTGTCTTTTTACTCAGGCAGATACTGGGCAACCGGGAGGAGCGCGCCCCGCCACGCACAGCTGCAAATCATTCCATCATCAGGAGGCAGTTAAGGGGGGCCTCCTCCCGGAGGCCCAGTGTCGAGAGATTGCCATGCTTGCAACCACGCACGCCACTCAACTTCATCGACCACCGAGACACCACTGGAACTATTCACGAGCTCACCCCGAGAGTCGCCGAGCAGCGACGGTGTACACGTCATCAGCCCGCGCCGAGCGTCGCCTTCAGCGGCTGAGTTTTCTGTTTACCTTTGCTTGTGCGCTGTAAATAAAGCCTTTTGTTTCACCATCCGCTCAGCTCGCCTGCGGTTTGCTTTTGGGTCCACCTTGAGACGTGACAGAATCTCTCGACCAACGACATGGACCCAGCAGACCTGGACGGGATTCAGGGGGCCCTCCGCAACCAGGGGGCTCGCATCGGGAGACTCGACCGAGATGTCGCTGCGCTTCTGGAGGCCGTTCAGGAGATCCGGAGCGGGGTTGTCCAACTAGCCGCTCAGAGGACTCCGCAACCTGACGCCCCCGCCGCCCCTACTGGCGCCCCCGGTGAGGAGGGACCCTCGACGCCACGGGCCGAGGCCGCCGCTATGGAGCCACGCGTCCCCCTTCCAGAACCATATGCAGGCGAGTCCGGGGGGTGTGGCCGCTTTCTGTTGAACTGTTCATTGGTGTTTGAATTGCAGCCCCGCAGTTATGTCTCCGATAGAGCCCGTATCGCGTTTTGCGTAAATTTGCTCCGCGGTAGGGCGGCCCAGTGGGCTACCGCACTTTGGGATAGCCAGTCCACCATTTTGGGCTCCTTTGCGGGGTTCTCTGCGGAGCTCCGCAAAGTGTTTGATCACCCGGTGCGCGGGCAGGATGCGCTGAACCGGCTGCTCTCGTTGCGGCAGGGATCCGGATCCGTGGCGGATTTCGCCATCGAGTTTCGGATTCTTGCCGCGGAGAGCGGCGCGAACGAGCGGACGCTAATGACCATCTTTGCGCGTAACCTGTCCGAGGGGCTGAAAGATGAGCTTGTTTCACGAGACAGTACCACGACGCTAGAGGAGCTCATCTCCCTGGCCATTTTACTAGACAACCGTCTTCGAGAGCGCCGACGCGAACGCGCCCGGCGGGCCCCGCACCCGGTCCCGTTCGCGGGTCCCGGTTCTGGTCCCGGCGGGATCCCGGTAGAGCCGCTGGCGGAACGCCAGGAGCCAGATGAGCCCATGCAGCTGGGGCGGGCTCACCTGACTCAGGCCGAACGCCAGCGACGAAGGCGGCTCCAGTTATGCATGTATTGCGGCCAGCCCGGGCATTATGCCGCCACGTGCCGGGAGGCCCCAAAAGGGGAGGCTCACCAGTAGGGGAGAGCCTCCTGGTGAGTAACGCCGCATCTCCGAGCTCTCCGCCCCGTTTTTCACTTCCTGCTACCGTGGTCACCCCGTCCCAGACTTACCCGACCACGGTTCTCGTTGACTCCGGGTCGGACGAGAATTTTTTGGATTCAGGGTTCGCGATCAGAATGGGGCTGTCGTTAGAGCCGCTCGATCGCCCGAGGGCGGTGAACGCTTTGGATGGCCGCCTGATCGCGCAGGTAACCCACCGCACTAGTTCCCTTACCCTTAAAGTATCTGGAAATCACTCGGAGACCATTCGGTTATACGTTCTTCCCTCGCCCGCGGCCCCGATTGTGTTAGGACTCCCCTGGTTGCAACTCCACAAACCCCAGCTGGACTGGGCTACGTTGTCCATCGCCAGCTGGAGTGTGGCTTGTCATGCCCGCTGCCTCGGAGCGGCGAGTCTCACATCCCCTCGACCCGCCGCGCCGCCGTCCCTCCCTGACCTGTCCGCCGTGCCGTCTGAGTATCACGATCTTTCCCCGGTGTTCTGTAAGGACCGGGCGCGTACACTGCCGCCGCACCGCCCTTATGACTGCGCAATAGATCTGCTTCCGGGCGCTCTGCTACCCACCAGTCGACTGTATAGTATTTCGCGTCCCGAGCGACAGGCTATGGAGAGATACATTCAGGAGTGTCTGGGGGCCGGTCTGATTCGCCCATCCTCGGCGCCGCTGGGGGCCGGTTTCTTCTTCGTGGAGAAGAAGGACCGGTCGTTGCGCCCGTGCATCGATTACCGCGGCCTTAATCAGATCACGACAAAGAATAAGACACCCCTGCCACTAATCGACCCCTCGTTCGAGCCCCTCTGCCACGCGCAAGTTTTTTCCAAACTCGACCTTAGGAACGCTTACCACCTGGTTCGTATCCGCGAGGGGGACGAGTGGAAGACGGCGTTTAACACCCCGCTGGGCCAGTTTGAGTACCGGGTGATGCCTTTCGGCCTCACTAATGCCCCCGCCGTTTTTCAGACCCTTATGAATGACTTGTTTCGGGATATGACGGGCCAGTTCGTGTTTATCTATCTTGACGACATCCTCATCTTCTCCCGTTCCCTTGCGGACCATCGGCGGCACGTGCGGCTGGTTCTCCAGCGGCTGCTGGAGAATAGACTGTACGTAAAGCCGGAGAAATGCGAGTTTCACGTCCCGTCAGTTAGCTTTCTTGGTTTCGTCATAGCCCGGGGCCAGCTAGAGCCGGACCCGGCCAAAATCAAGGCGGTGATGGACTGGCCGGTGCCGAGCACCCGCAAAGAGCTGCAGCGTTTTCTCGGGTTCGCGAACTTCTACCGCCGGTTCATTCGAGATTACAGCAAGGTGGCCACACCCCTCACCCAGCTGACCTCCACCAGTACCTCCTTCAGCTGGACGCCTGCAGCCGACTCCGCTTTTGTTAAAATGAAGGCCCTGTTTACCAGTGCACCCATCCTGAAGCACCCGGATCCGGCACGCCAGTTCGTGGTGGAGGTAGACGCGTCGGAGGCCGGTGCGGGGGCTGTCCTGTCCCAGCGGGACCCCTCCACCCAGAAGCTTCACCCTTGTGCTTTTCTGTCCAGACGATTGAGCCCGGCCCAACGCAACTATGACGTGGGGAACCGGGAACTGCTGGCGGTTGTCCTGGCCCTCCAGGAGTGGAGGCACTGGTTAGAGGGCAGCCAGCAGCCGTTCTTGATATGGACCGACCACAAGAACCTGGCCTACCTTCAGGCGGCCCGGCGGCTAAACCCCCGTCAGGCCCGGTGGGCACTGTTCCTGAGCAGGTTCTCCTTCGTGCTGTCCTATCGCCCCGGGAGCCGAAACGGTAAGCCGGACGCTCTATCTAGGATTTTCCCCCCCCCCTCAGAGACCCCGGACCCCGCCACCATCATTCCTCCCGCCTGTGTAGTAGGAGCAGCAACGTGGGAGATCGAGTCGGTGGTCCAGGAAGCGCAGCGGGGCGTTCCGATTCCGGGGGGTGGGGCCCCGAACCGCCTGTTTGTTCCGCCGACGGCTCGCTCCCAGGTTCTCCAGTGGGGTCACTCCTCCAACCTGTCGTGCCACCCGGGATTCCGACGGACCGCGACCTTCATCCGCCAGCGGTTCTGGTGGCCGGGGTTGGACCGGGACACTCGAGAGTTCGTGGCGGCCTGCTCGATCTGCGCCCGGGGCAAGGCGTCTCACCAGCTTCCGGCCGGGTTGCTGCAACCGCTGCCGGTGCCGAGCAGGCCCTGGTCTCACGTCGCGGTGGATTTCGTCACCGGGTTGCCGCCATCCGAGGGGAATACCGTCATCATGACCGTTGTGGACAGGTTTTCCAAGGCGGTCCATTATGTCCCCCTTCCCAAGCTTCCCTCCGCCTTGGAGACTGCCGACCTGCTGATCCTCCACGTTTTCCGCCTCCACGGTCTCCCGATGGACGTGGTGTCGGACCGGGGTCCTCAGTTTTCGTCCGGGGTCTGGAGTGCGTTCTGCAGGGCCCTGGGGGCAACCGCCAGCCTGTCCTCCGGTTACCATCCGCAGACGAACGGCCAAACCGAGAGGGCCAACCAGAACCTGGGAGCGGCGCTCCGGTGTGTCGCCGCGCACCACCCCGTGTCCTGGAGCACGTTTTTGCCATGGGTTGAGTATGCTCACAACTCCCTGTCTTCCTCAGCCACTGGTATGTCTCCTTTTATGGCATGTTTTGGGTTTCAGCCACCGTTGTTCCCGGCCCAGGAGGTGGAGGTAGCGGTGCAGTCCGTGACGGAGCATCTCCGGAGGATCCGGGCAGTCTGGGTCGAGGCGAGGGCTGCCCTCACGCGGTCCTCCGCAAAGAACAAACGGCTGGCCGACCGGCATCGGGCTCCGGTCCCGAAGTACAAAGTGGGACAGCGGGTGTGGCTGTCATCCCGGGACCTCCCATTGCCAACGGAGTCTCGCAAGCTTAGCCCCCGGTACGTCGGTCCGTACCCCATAGCTCGGATCATCAACCCCTCAGCCGTTCGCCTGACCCTCCCGGCAGCTTTGAAGGTCCATCCCACATTCCACGTTTCCCTTCTGAAACCGGTCGCCGAGAGCGAGCTCAGCCCTCCGGCCGTTCCCCCTCCGCCCCCCCTGGTCATCGACGGGCAGCCCGCTCACGCCGTCTCCAAGATCCTGGACGTCCGGCGCCGGGGCCGCGGTTTCCAGTACCTGGTGGACTGGGAGGGATATGGTCCCGAGGAACGGTCCTGGCTTCCCTGCCGGCAGATAACCCCAGATCTGCTCCGGGATTTTTATCGGGAGAACCCGGGTAAGCCCGGTAAGCCACCTGGAGGTGTCCGTTGAGGGGGGGGTACTGTGGTGGTTCGAGGCACCACCACCAGGTGGCATTATGGTAACCCTGGTTACGGCCAGAATGCTGTTCTTTTGTCTTTTTACTCAGGCAGATACTGGGCAACCGGGAGGAGCGCGCCCCGCCACGCACAGCTGCAAATCATTCCATCATCAGGAGGCAGTTAAGGGGGGCCTCCTCCCGGAGGCCCAGTGTCGAGAGATTGCCATGCTTGCAACCACGCACGCCACTCAACTTCATCGACCACCGAGACACCACTGGAACTATTCACGAGCTCACCCCGAGAGTCGCCGAGCAGCGACGGTGTACACGTCATCAGCCCGCGCCGAGCGTCGCCTTCAGCGGCTGAGTTTTCTGTTTACCTTTGCTTGTGCGCTGTAAATAAAGCCTTTTGTTTCACCATCCGCTCAGCTCGCCTGCGGTTTGCTTTTGGGTCCACCTTGAGACGTGACATGTAGCCCTTTATAGAAAATCCATTACCTCTTATTCAACTGGCAACGGGTTTACAAGTCATAGTGGAAATTACGGAGATGCTTTTAATGCTCAAGATGTTTTTCGTGTCGCGGGGGGTGCTCTTCTTTTCCTTTAGTAACACAGACGTTTACCTACAGCATTATGCATGGACAGAAATACACATTTCATACTGTAAGTCAGAGCCTCATTGTTCTGGCATAAAATAAGTCTCAAGTGCTTAGAAAAGAAACATAGTTTGATCTAACGGAAGATATAAGAGCCATTTAAAAGCTGAACTGGCCTATCAAAGCATTTCTTCTCCTGTTCCCTCAGAGACAACGGGCTCACCATTAAGTCCTCAACCATCCATGTAATATTCCAAATAGTTTAAAAAATCTCTAATACTATTGAATAATGAGTTGGCTAATCCAAAGCATGTGGTGAATCAATGTCTTGGATGAATGAGACTCATCGTATCTGGGTGCTTTCTGGTGGCCCGGCCTGTGATTAAACTCAGGGAGGTGAGGAGAAAAAAAAAAATCAATACTTGAATTCATCTCCGAATCACCGGAATGTATTAGCGTTGTTAAACACATTTCACTCGAGGCAGCAAATGAGCGCTTTCAGACCCATAAAATGAGTCATCTTTTCAACCGTCTGTTGGAAGAGTTTCTCCACCGGCCATTAAACGCCGCCAGACCCTCATTAAGCCGCGTCTCACTGCTCATAGACGCAGACGTCTCAAAGGCTCTCAGCTGATGGGAAAGCTCCAAAGGGTCTCATCAATTTAAAGTTAGGTGTGAGTTGTCCATAACTTCCTCTGCCCCCTCTCTCTCTCACACACACACACACACACACACACACACACACACACACACACACACACCGCCCAGTCACCTGCACACACTAAAACTAGAGCACATTAGAATGAGCATTATATACAGAGAGCGGATCTAGCTGAGGTCCTACACGGCAACATTTAAGGAAACTTATATTCCACCTAATGTGATCTTAAACAGTGACATCACTCACCGTTAATACAGGATGCAGAGCGAGGGAACCCACTGTTTTGCTGAGTGAAACCAGTCCTCGGCCACAGGGTGGTGATGTTTGCCCATGAATAATCTCTGTGATTACACACGATACCAGTCTGCTCAGGTGTGCCATTACCTTTTCATAGAGGGACTTTCTAACTGAAGATGGGAAGAGGCTCTCATCATGGCTCGAGGGGCCCAGGACACAAGTTCATTGTTGGGTCCCTCGTGAAGTCCATCCATCCATCCATTTTCCACCGCTTATCCGGGGTCGGGTCGCGGAGGCAGCAGGTCAAGCAGGCTGACCCAGACTTCTCTCTCACCCGCAACATCTACCAGCTCATTCTGGGGGATCCCGAGGCGTTCCCAGGCCAGCTGGGAGATATAATCCCTCCAGCGTGTCCTGGGTCTTCCCCGGGGCCTCCTACCAGTTGGACGTGCCTGGAAAACCTCTAAAGGGAGGCGTCCTGGAGGCATCCTAATTAGATGCCCGAACCACCTCAGCTGACTCCTTTCGACACGAAGGAGTAGCGGCTCAACTTCAAGCTCCCTCCTGATGTCCGAGCTCCTTACCCTATCTCTAAGGCTGAGCCCGGCCACTCTACGGAGGAAACTCATTTCGGCCGCTTGTATCCGCGACCTCGTTCTTTCGGACACGATCCAAAGCTCGTGACCATAGGTGAGGGTTGGGACGTAGACCGACCAGTAAATTGAGAGCTTTGCCTTCCGGCTCAGCTCCTTCTTCACCAAGACGGCCCGGTGCAACGCATGCTTTACTGCTGCAGCCGCACCGATACGCCTGTCGATCTCCCGCTCCATTTTACCCTCACTCGTGAACAAGACCCTCGTGAAGTCATTACTGATTAAAAGAAACAGACTGTCGGGCCCATTTATGATTTCTTAGTTCAGCTTGATCATAAATCTGCTGCGGCCTCATCATATTTCTTCTTGCATTTCAGCCTTGACTGCTGCTCCATTTTACGTTGGTGTATAACATATTTGCAGGTGGGACAGTATGGGAAACAGTAGCAGGAAGGCACTGAGCAGCATTTGTTTAGCATGTATGTGTTGTTCTGCAGTGTTGACCAGAGCCATATTCCTGGCTAACTTTGGTGATGAGGATGATAAGCCCATGTAGTACGTTTAATGCTCTGATGGCAATAAGGATTTTCCAGTAAGGGTTACTTAGCCTCCTTGTGACATTCAAGTGATTAGACAAATTTGCGGTGTTACTTTTGCTTGAAAAGTGAGAAGGGTGCTTTTAGCTGTCATCAACACTTGTAACTGGTTCTACACAGGAGACTGCACAAGCTTTTACGATACAGGTATAGCATTTTAGTCCGGAACGAGGGTGGACAAATGTGTTTGTTCTTCCTCACCATCATGGCGTTTCATCAGGATGATGATTTTATTAGGCGTGACAACCTGATCCCGGGGCCACAGAATTCTGGGGCCTTTGAGACTCATTTGATTTTCCGTTTTAGCCGCGCTGCTGTTCCTGATTCTTGTTACCTAAAAAGCAGAAACATTTATGTGACGCTCCAGTCATTCAGTGACTGTGCAGTTATTTCATACTTGACCTATCAAAATGTGCTTTGCCACCCAGACACTGAGGAACAATAGGAAATTGAAGCACTCCCCATTCCTCTCCGCTCAGCCGTCTCCCAGTGTTGCTGTCATGGCGCCAAACTGAGCTCTACAAGCTTCACCTGAGCATGACAGCCCTCCACCCGCCCCGCAGGCTGCAGCTACACCACTCTCAGAGAAAACGCCTTGATTGGCTCTTTTCTTGTGTGGTGATCGGTCCCTGTGCTCATAAGTCTTAAGTATAGTGAAGCATTTGCATTTACTCACGCAAAAAGGGTTTCCTGAAGTGCTTCCCAAAGAAGTGTCACTGATCTTTCCCAGGGTTCAGTTCAAATGGAATGTCGGTACCAGATGGCCTGCCAAGTGGCCTCAACCATCTGCACACACACTCTGCCCTGACCCAGTCATTGTACAGTAACTAGGATCACTAGTTACAGTCAACCATTTAAGTACTGGCTCCATGAGAATAGATGTGAGCCAAGCACAGGATTCAATGCATGTGCTGATACAAATATAGTCTTTGATCCATTAGAGTTGAGTAACACAGACACTATCATTAACTACAGTGTGCAATTTCAAAGACAGGAAAACAAAAGAGAGGCAGAGGGGGAAGAAGGAAAGTTGTGGCTGTAAAATAGTTGAAATGGGGGTAGAGAAGTCTTACATCAAGCAGACTTCATTTCTAGGGAAATGGGATTGGATCTGTCTGCAAGGCCACGTATTCACAAACTCTCTGTTCTGACTCTGAAGTGTGTTTCCAGCCAGACGGATCAATACACACAATGCTACCGGGCTTTTGGCACTAGTCACAAATTCAACAAAACACTATATCCTGTTACCCACTGTTGATTGGATAAGATCAATATGTCCTATTTTCTTCTTTTAGCCAATTGTGTTCTGATATTATACTTCTTTTCTTCACAATCTTAAAGTCTATAACGACAACTTACTGGAACATGAGCAGAGATTTGGTGTAGCATCGTAAACAAGTGCTTCCTTATCGTTGGAGGTGATCGTTCCAACAGATGCTTGGTTTTCAAAGATATCCGGTTGATTGGCCCTGATTGGTGATATCCAATCAGGTGGAGTGGGATACATTTCTCTATATAAGCCCCCTTTTCTTCTACATGAATGTCCTGCACATTTTACAGTATGCACCTGCTCACTGTGTCTGCATTTATCTTTCAGAAAGTTGAACCAATCCACACTGACGTTACCTCTCCTTTAATATGGGGTAGAGCATGCTTGTTTCATTTTTATTTTTACAGTTACTGCTGCTTACTGCTGCAGAAAGAGGAGTTCTTAGTTGTCTAAATACCCCATCATGGCATTTATCCTTGTGGCTATATTTAAGGTTGTCAATACGCTCATCCATTTATATGACAGACTGCTTAAGGGAAGCCACATTACTTTCAGTGAAGTCACCACGGCCTTCACAGACAAAACGTATTTTCAGCTTCTCCAATATGATGGAGCTATTCTGAAGACGGCCGGAGAGACTGTCCATATCAGTATTCTGATCTTATCAGCTGTAATCTGAGCAAGGTTAGCCAGCGTGTTGGGACTGGTGACCTTAATGGATATCGTGTCACCTGGCTGGTGAGCAGACAGAAGGTCTTTTGTTTCTTTGTGAGTTCTAGCGTTAAATTCGGATTGAGAAGAACTTGCAGTGTCAGATAGATGTAGATAAGCACCGAATAAAACTAACTCAATGGCTCATGGGGCAGAAGCCCAGCAAGAGACGTTCGCTCCGCTAGGGAGCATCACGTGACCCCAGGCTGCCAGTCTTATGGGCAATCCTCTTGTTTATTTACACTAACTCCTCTGTTGCCTCAGAATGATTGGGTAATGATTTATTGATGTTGTAAAATGTTGCACACACCGTGGCAGCCCAGCAGGCAGCAAGGCAGAGGAGAAGCAAGGCAGGAATGAAGGGCTTTACAAGCAGCGGAGGATTCAACATCCTAATTGGAACCTGCTGTTGGGCCTCTGCTCATTAATGCAACTTTCTTTCCTTTAAGGGGAAACGGGGCTTCCTCTCTCATCCTCTCCGTCTCTGCCGTGCTGCGTCAGGAAGATGTGGCAGCCGAGCGAGACTTATAGCGACGGGCAAGGATGTCGACACAGTCGGTTATCAAACAAAGTCATGTTGATTAGGCAGCAAACACGCCACCTTGTGAGGCATTACATTATTTATTTGAAGCTTGTCTCTGTCTTAGAGTAAGCAGCAAAACAGTCACTTCCGTTTGTGTCTTACCTGAATAATTGATGAACAGGGTACGGCGGGATGCTGCAAGCATTGTTCCAAAAAGGGCTTTTTAAGCCCCAGACTCTTGATAACATGGAGGATTGAAGCGCTCTTCAAGAAGTAGAGGCTTTTGGGAATTGGAGTTTTTGGAGCGATTTCATAATTTTATATTTGCAGAGAAGAGATGGATATAAATGGGAATTCTGGAAAGACATACAGTGTTTCCCACGGGATTCTTTTGAGACTATGATGGGTGGGTCCTCGGTGGTTTCTGTTAGCTGTTGTGCTATTTATCGATCCACATAATCCAGATAATCCACCGACCTTGTTGTAAGCAGACGAGGTCCGTGAATTATCTTGAGTAACCGAGTCATGATTTCTTGATATAGACTCAAGTATATTTCTTTAAAAATATATAAATATTATAATGATATAATGAGGCTGGATATCATTATATAGTATTATTGTAATATGGTATAAGTGTTGTCTTTTCCTGGTTTTAAATTCTACATGATGATATTTTCTCAATTTAACAGACTATTCTATCTGTTTGCCTTCATTCACTTCCTCCTTATAGCCACAATGCTGATGATAATTTATCAAAAATCTCCTTATGTAAATATTTTGTAAAAGCCCCAATGACTGACCCTACAATACTGTGACAATACCCAGAGATTTTGCTTAAAATCTGTCATTATCAATATCAATGACAAGACCAGGAAAGAATGTAGCATCCTACATTCCTGTACAGTTTCTGGCACACATTGCGGCAGATACTAATGCTAATATATTCAGTCAATACTCATCAAAGTTCAATATACAGCTGTGCCAACTGTGTGAGTCGCCAATTAAATTTCCTTGTATCTTTTTACGATGACAATAAACATCCTTATCCTTATCTTTTATCTCGAACATGAGTCTAATTTTAGTTTTCCTGCAGTGATTAACAGATTTCTGCTCCACAAAAGGAAATGCAGTATGTGCCTGCGTGTTTGTGTGTGTATATATATATATATATATATATATATATATATATACATACAATATATGTCAGTTCATTTGTCTGTCCATTGGTTCTATATATATAAAATGAACTGGCAGACTTGCAGGCGGTGCCCATATTCTCTCCTCTCCAGATTTTGTAGTGGTTGATCCGTGGAGACGTGGAGGAGACGTGCTCAGATATCATAACGTTATACAGCTGATTGATGGGGACTCTAACCCTGTCAGTTCTTCCTGCCGGCTTGTTTCCGCTTCAGGTCAGCGCCAGACAGCAGAGGGAGGTGATGGATGTCGGGCTCCTGACAGACCGACTTCAACGGTTTCCCTGAAAGCAACTGTCTTGCTTACCTATTCTGATTGAGGGTGCAATTACAGTAATATTAGATTGTCAGGGGATTGTTTAAAGCAATCTGAAACCCGATTCAGTGGCTTATTTATAACACTTATCAAGGCATGTATTACCTCAGCAGAATTCACCTCTCTAACCGGATAAATGGAAATATAGACAGCTTTTAGACTTCTTCTGCGAGTACAACTCCCACAAAGTGATTGTACTCCGGCTGGACCTCATGTCTATGCAGAGAAGGAATCTATATTCTCTGTGTGAATGCTGCAAACCTCCGTTTATAGTCGAGGTTGAATATGTGTAAAAGCCTCAATAACTTGCATTTTAAAATAAATGGAATCAGCTCAGAATACAAATCTATGTTCCTTCATGAGGATTATAGTTATACCTTGTTTATACTTTTGTGATCATGGTATCACCATTAATAAGAGAATATTCAGTGTTAGATTATTAGCCATGCAAGCGGCGTGACTGGGGATGGCAGTGCAGTTTGTGCAGCAACTATTGGATGGCTTGCAATGGAATTATCTTCTTATTAAAAATGCTTAGCATGCTAACATGCTAAGCTAAAATGTGGACAATGTAAACATTGTAACCACTGCAGTCCATTTTACCTCAGCAGTCTCACATGTTGGACATTGTGTGTGATGGGGATGTGTGTGACGCAGTGAGTGTTGTGGAGCTGCCGATCAGATCTGTCATTCACTGTTCAGCTCCGTGCCTGTCATCATCTTCACCCTAATCATTTTCCCCTGGAAGCTGATTGCTTTTTATTACATGCGGCACACTAATAATCCAGGAGAGAGCCTCCACGCACACATGCACGCCACACACAGCATATCAAAGAAAGATGTCTGTTGACGTCTGACAGCTGTGCTCCACTCAGGATCACTCCACCATGTTGAGCTTCTGCCAGAGGAAACGGAGAGAAAGCGTTTGATTTCTCATGCAGCGTGGGGAGGAAGGGCGGGTGGAGAGGGACAGCAGTAAAATTCATTAATTCCAGCGCTTTGCCAGTCAAAGCTTCCTCTTGTTTTTTCAACCAGACCGAACATAAACAAACACAATCATGTGCAAATGAGTCCAAATTAGATGTGACAGTTCTATTGGGTTTAATTTATTAGCAGTGATTATGCAGGCCCGCTTTCCACCGGCAGCACGCCTGGGCGTAAATAAAGGAAATCAGCAGCTTTATGAAAAGTGGATATTATTAATAGTGATGGCTAAAGCTGCTGGCATGATGAGATTCATTTAAGCACTGATATACTCAGCCTTTATGAAAGGAATTGTATTTTTTCGCTTCACTAGCACTCAATCCATACTAGAAATTAGCTTTTCATGCCTCGCTCCAGGCACTATTGTCACAGCAGGGCTTAAACAGGACTCTATTCATTTGTAATGCAATATGTTGTTTCTGTGGCACGTAAGCTTGATGGCAGGTCGGCAAAACGATTGTAATGTAAAGATCGTTTGTGTTAGACACGAATGACCTAAAGACAACAATCTGCAAGCTTTACAATTCTACCTCTCAGCTTGTTTTCCTAAAGTCCTCACATTACTCACCAAACAGTGTGAACAACAACAACATACGGGAGACTAAAGACGTACAAATAGCGACTGATATTGAAATAATGAAACCGCCTGTATTCAAGCAGTGGCAGAGAGAGGAAAAGTAACGTCTATAAAACAGAAAAGCATCTCTTCGTCCATGTGATCTCACATCTCTATTCACATGGCCTACAACCTCGGAGCAGCAGGGACCACTGATTACCTGGAGGCGGGTCTTCTAGCTTCATTTGCACTTGCCTTAGTGGGACAGCATTGCATTGTGGGATGGTTTATAGTAATGACTGCAAATCAAGAGACTAGCCTCGTGTATATTCAGTACATGTAACACTTACTATATTAAACAAAGTGATTTAAATCTACAGTTCTTCATGGCTCTACACATTTGTCTCAATCTTTGTCCTCGGGGTTATGAACGCCTCTCCCTGTAATCTAATGATATGCATTTGGGTTTACTGTAAATTGGAAATGAAGACAGACAGGCAAAGAAAAAGAGGGCGAGGTGCGAGGCATCGATTTCACACTGAGATTACACTGAGCTGACAGCTTGCCGTTCATCATCTTTGCTGGCGGAGCAGATTTAATACATCATGAGCGCTCTCACCTGTCACCTCGAAAACCAAATTCACCGACATCCCTCTGATCGATACTCCAGGCGGCTGTGACTCTGCCGGCCACCGGGACCCGTTTCATCAGCGGTCCACGCTGCTCTGAAGGGGATCAAGCTCATTTCCCAAAAGCCTGCACAGGCGTCACAGGTTGCTGGGCCTGTGGGGGTCTGCAAGCTCTAAACACGAACCGCAGAGTTAAAAACCTCTCTTCCCTTCATCATCATCACAGTCATATAGTTATCTCAAATAATTGTCTCTTATCTGCGCAGCTTTGTTTGACAATGTGTTTAATTTGCCAGATTAGCATAATGTGCTTGTTAGACGTGAAAACAAAAACAACAGACACTACAACGGTTGAAGAGCCTCAATTAGGCGGTTGAAGTTGCTCCATAATTGCTGTAGCTCTGTTGTTACAGTGAGCAGTGTCTTTGTGTGCCTGTGTGTGTGTGTGTGTGTGTGTGTGTACGTGTACACATCTGTTGAGGCTGCACTTTCAGATAGATTATGGTTCAAATGACAAGGTAGATCAGCAAACTTCTGAAGGACAATATTTTATTTTGTTACAGTGCATTTTGTGGTTAAGTCCCTTTAAAAAACTGTGACTTCAGATTTCACATGATCATATAGCATCCTGAGCAGAATTCCATTACAAAAAAGGAATACACTTATTTTATGAGATTTTATAAATGAGGACGATTTCAATGTGTTACAGTATCCTGTGAGCTGACTTGCCCTGTACAGTAATGTTCAGTGATTCTACCTGTGATCATAGTCAGGGTCAATCGAAGAGTCCACTGATCTTATGGCAGCATTGTGGCAACTGTTCATCAAACTAGGACTTCTTCGCTGATGGATTTATTTGGTACCTAGAATAAGAGAGGTTATTTTCAGGAGTACTGATGAACGATGGCTCACTTGATGTGCTGCTCCATCTTCTTTGTCCTGGCGCTGCCAGCATCATCTTTTCAGCTCTAAATATATTTTTCATGCTTGAGAAATGGACGTGTGGCGTGACACTGTATGAAAAGTGAGTCTGAGTTGGAGTCCCTGATAACGTTTATCTGGTGCATGTAGAGCTGAGAGTTGTGTGCACTGCTCAAATGTGCACGTGCAGCACTGTGCACATGCACATGGTATTTTGAGCGTTTTGCTGACCCTGGTCACCTGATACAAGCCCTGACCTTAGGGGACACTCCACAGATTTGACACAATAAAGGAGTGCTGCTCACAGCAGTTGCATAATGTCTGCTGTGCCTCTGTAGGGAGCTTTCCAGAGCTTATGAAAACCATCCTGATGATGTCATCAGTGTTATTCCTTATATCCATACTGGACCTCTTTTTAATCTGTCTGTATATGACAACAATGTGCACGTGAATTTATCTTTAGTTCAGAACTAAACACGGAGAGGCAGCGTTCAGTTTTTCTGCTCCACACATCTGGAACAAGGTCCCTGAAAGCTGCAGGTCTGCAGAGACCCTCAGCCTCTTTAAATCCAGACTGAAGACTTTTCTGTTTGCTGTTGCCTTTAATTAAACCAGATTCTGCATCTTACTACTGCATTTTATATCTTAAACTGCACTGCACCTTTTATTCAATTCTGTATCTATTTATTTTTTGCTTTTTAACTGTTTTTTAATGTTTTAATGAATGTTCTTAATTGTTTTCAAATCTTTTATTTTGCATTGTGTTTTTATGCTTTTAATGGTTGTATGTGAAGCACTTTGAATCGCCTTGTGTTGAAATGTGCTATACAAATAAACTTGCCTTGCCTTGCCTTGGTACATACACAGCACTGTGCAAAGGTTTTAGGCAGGTGTGAACAAATGCTGTAAACTAAGAATGCTTTCAAAAATAGAAGTGCTAACAGTTTATTTTCATCAATTAACAAGATTATTCTTTTGTTTGCCACTTTGCATTTTGTTAATTGATGAAAATAAACTGTTAGCACTTCTATTTTTGAAAGCATTCTTAGTTTACAGCATTTTTTCACACCTGCCTAAAACTTTTGCACAGTGCTGTACATTTAGAAATTAAATGTAAGACTTGTGCATTTTTGTAAGGGGAGGTTTCATGTGGATGTTCCTTTAGAATGGGAGATAGAAACGTCCCTAGATGTGTCTGTACCATCTGTCGTTGTCCAACGCACCAGTGAGTCCTCTAGAGCCAACCAGACAATGTGTCGTAGGTGACAGTAGGTGGAAGCTCTGCATGTTGCGCCGCAGACACACAACCAGCTGAAGGCTGTTCGTGCGGTTTGTTAATGATTACCTTTTTGGAGCCAGTTGTTGAGTGATGAGCCTGTAGCCGAGGCCTTAAAGCCCATTACATGTTCTGATTGTGTCAATCTAATGCGCTAATTGAATGCCATCCCTCAGCCACTTTTCATCAGTGAAGAGCCCATGCTGCTGAACTGATTTGGATATAATTTGCACTGCGAGAGCTTCAATCACAAGAGACAAACATTTTCCCTCTCATTAAAGAGCACATTAAAGATTATCTTCTCTAGTTGCCACAGCGACTCCATCTAATATGATTTGCTGGAAGTGTGCGGAGAACAATTTTCCTATGTGATCCAGAGAGACTAGAATTTTCTCCCCTCGCTTCTCTCGCCTCCTCGCTCTTCTGCATAAGTGAGTCTAAAGAGACCTCTTTGATCTTGTCTCATTGCTCTCAATACTCCAGACTGAATTTACATCACAAGGCCGCTATTTTAAGAACAAAGCTGCCGTCATGCTGAACAAGGGAAATGGGGAGCTCACTTTTATTTCTCACACTGTCCTGTCAGAACGAAATCTGCTAGACGGCAGTGGCAGCTGTGCTTATTAATGTGTGTCATTTGAATCCATCACACAACCACATGAGAAATGGGCCTCGTGGTCATATGATGTGAAGTGTTAGTTATGTGCAGTGAAATAAGCTGTTGTGATGAACTTTGTAGTGTGTTTGAGATTAATTGCAAAGATGTATCCGCATGTAACGCTTTGACTTTCTACATCTGCAAGAGAATAATTTATGACTGAACCCTGATGTCGAACGTTTATTTTATGGATTTAGAATGTTTTCCCTACACTTTGCAGAATGTTCTACAATCATTTAACTGACTTTAGAAGATCAAAACATTGTGAAAACACCATCTTTACACATTTCTCTGTAATTGCGTTTATGAAATATCTTCGTATCACCCTTTTTTTTCTTTTTCTTTTTTTTGCAGCAGCTTATGGAAACGGAAGATTAAAATCCCAGGCCGGCATGGGAGGATCTTTGATATCCTCGTAGAGGAGATATTTAGGCTTATGTCTGATACTTCTTCTTGAACAGCTGCAGTCTCCATGTCCATGCAGAGGCTCCACTCTGATGCCTGAGCTTGGTTCTTTGGGTGTTAAACGGGGGAAGTTTCGGCCATTCAAACACTTTGGTTTGCAATCTGTATACTATAGTGTATCAATTTAAATATCCATGTTTGAGAATGGAAATACATGTCTTGCATTTTACTTTCCATTATACTGAAGTTGTAGGTCAACTTTTGATTGTGTTGGCCAGATTGTGGCCTTTCTGCGTCACTGAGCAGACAGTATCAGTGTTGTAATCAGCTCTGCGTGCATTACAAACAGGCTTCCCCTCTGCGTTTATTGCCTGTTTGGAAAGGCTTGCTCGTATTTTTCATGGCTGCCCTTTTCAAAAAAAGCCAGCAAACATGTCATGAGAGAGGTCAGCAGGATCTGTATAACATTAAAGATCCTCACAGCCTCTGTTGCGCTCGTTTCTACCATCCAAAAATACATCCGTCTCTCCTCCTCCACAGGTAACTCTTAAGGTAGAACAACCGTCTTCAGACCAGTTCTCCCGTGGTTGTCTCTCCTCCCTCACACCGCCATGGCAGGTTCTTGGCATCTCTATTGCTTTTATTTTGCTGACTGACATGAAATCTTCTGGCAGAGGGTCCCTCGCCGTAAACAAGGAGGGGGGATGTGTCAAATGCCGGAGCGATGCAGATTTAAGCTTGACAAGGGATCTAGGCTGAAAGCCACATGGAGCCATCCTCATAAAAGGGCAGCAGGGTGTAGCAGGTGTTGAACAAGGAAGATGCAAGTCGCTGATAGACAGACACAGGAGAAGAGAAGAGCTTCAACGCCCCGGCCAACCATCTGGGTCTTCTCACATGGGGGCAGTGTTGCACCACCTGTCACACGTTCTTCCTCCATTCCCATCATGGCCTTCCTCCTCTTGCTGCTGGGTTCTTCATCTACCTTTAAGTCAGAGGAATGCTGAAGGCATCATCCATTCTAGGTCTCCTCATTCCTCGTAATAAAAGACGGAAACAAAAGAGAAAACCAGAACACACAGCTGTCATAAAGGCACTTCCGATACATGGATAGAATTATCCAGTTTACACAAGGGATTTGACATGGATCATAACCAAGAGATTTTGGGAAGAACCCAATACATTAACTTATCTTCAGATACAAATGGCTCGTTTTCTAAGATTTATAATGAAGCAATATTTTATATAATTGATTTAATTATTTAAATGAGAACATGCAGTCTATTGAGGAATCATCCAAATCTGTTGTCTGGTGTAAATATCACAACTTAATTGCACAATTAACAGTTAGCAAGACTTCTACTTGTTCAGCCACGGCTACCGGATTATTTTCTGTCAGATCATATAAATTGAGAGAGTTAAAAGGGTGGTTTTAGCCTGATAACACTTTAGTCTGAATTAGTTAAGCCACATTTGAATCAACAGATGCCAAAGATGCTGAAATGTATTTCTTTCTACAGTTCTCAAGATCACATGTCCTTCAGATGACAAACAATGCAGTATTCATTACTTCTGCCATAAAGTCAAGCTAAGTTTAGCATAAATACAGTTTGTTTGTAGAAAATACTGATTCTGTTTGTAACAAACAAAATGTTTTGCCAGATTCTTCAGCAAACGAACAGAAAACCACATGATGAACAAACGTTTCTGTTCTTCCATCGACTTCTCTCCTCTCACTGTCTCCCCTGCCTTCTTCCCTCCCCTCCAGCCTTCGTTATGACGTTACTTATGGCTGTGATCGAGGCCAGATTGTCTGAAATGCTCCCCATCCGTTGCAGAAACACCTCATGCAGTGTCCCCGTACCCAGGTCTGTTCCACAGGTGGGAGAAACAGAGTGCCGTCTGATTCTGTGTATCACAGCGGGCTACCTCTCTCCTCCGTTCACAATGCCCACTGATTTGTGAGTGGATGCTGCTCGGTTCCCTAGGCAGTCCGAGGCATCTCTGCTCGCTATGTCTTTCCCTGCTTACTCACCCCCAGCATGGCAGAAGTCATCCGAGGACAACTGCAGCAACACATCGCCGCTGGGCGGGGTGTTGTTTGTTTCATTAAACATGACCCCAGTGCGCTGTGGAAGAGGCAGTTCATGCTGACAGCACGCACATCTATTTTGCCGGTGCTGCAGGGAAAGAGATGCAAATAAATTGATTTTGAAGAAGCTTTAACAGCTGTGCATCTGGCACCTAATGAGAAATTGGGTGTTTGCTAAATAAGCTCTGCAGGAAATATCTTTCCAAATATCTCTTGTAAGTCATGTAGCCTGGGATGAATTTCCTCTGTATCACATGGTCATAATTTATATTTAACTCATGAAATGTGTCTACAAAGGCGTTCATGACTCTGTGATACTCCACAGTGACAGCATGGGGTCATTGCATGTAAATTCAGGCTGTGCCAAGCACTGCAGTTAACTTGTGTCCGCCTCGGCTTGAATCCACTTCGACCTTTAACATCTCTCAAAGACATTCCAGAGGAAGGAATGTCATTACAGGGCAGGATATTGAAAGAGACTGCTTCCAGTAGGCTCAGATGAAACCGATTACACCTAAACCACATTTTAAACATATTTTCATTTGCACAAATGTTTGCTGATCTGTATTGTTTTCACCTTTTGATCCAAAGAGTCTTCCAGCCTCCTTTTGTTCGTTCATTCTCTCAATCCTTTCATCTGTAACAGCCGGGCTCGGGCCGCTGGCTCACCAGGATGGTTGGAGGGATTTAAAGATAGGCCGACTAAAGGAAAGCCGAGATCAGGGAACCGGGGCTGAAATGAGGGCTTGGTTTAAAGGCTGGATATTCCCCATTGACAGAAAAGAAGTGTGGAACTGATAACCTAGCGTCTTGCTCTTTCTCCCTTCTTCTCATCTCTGTCTTCCTGCCACCAGTTCTTAATTCTTCTCTTTGGGTACCCCAACATTCCTGTGGTGGAAACTCACTGCTGGATCCTATTTCCTACCAGTCTCCACTGAGAGCACTCAGAGACACATGGAGATTGTTACCTTCTCAAAAGGCCGTGTAATCCAACCAGTTCCCTTGTCTTTTTTTCTTCCCTGACTGTAAAACACAGTGTATTTCAATCAAGGTTCAAGTTGCTCAGAATGGAGGCCTGAGAGTCTGTCTCATGGTCTGTGCTGGACAGGTGATGATGGATAGCTGTACGCTCAAGTTCTCCACACTTCAGGATCACATTCCGGTGGAGTTGAGGCGGCGGTGCAGTTTATGATGACCTGTTTCAGTTCTTTGAGGAAGTTTCTTTGAGGAAGACATTTAACCCGTGGCCTGTGCACATACCTGGGGCAAGATGCCAAAATAGTTGAGATATGGAGGTAATGGAGCCCTGTCTTTCCTGGGAGGCATTCATAGTGTTGCACTGGGTTGTCCACTCAGCAAAGTTCAGAGAACCCCATTTACTATTTCACCTCCACACAGCTGGCCAATCACTGCGTGGGTTATGGGTGCCTAAAAAAACAAGATCTGAATACTTTGTTTGGACACAATTTAATAGACATTTCATCGTCGCGATCAAAGCAATTATAAAGGAAAAGGTAATTTTGGTGGAAGTGATGTGCGCTCACAGAAGAAGCTATTTACATTGAACACAAGGGTTAAATGTGTGTGCAGGACACATGAAGTGTTGTGATTGCTCCCGTAATGTTTTGACAAACTGCAACCGCGTTTCAGAAAATGTAGTCATGGATAATCTGGCTTTGGTTATATAAGATAAAATGTGTTTCGAAAAACTTTCCTGATCCTCAAACAGAGCTAATACTACAATGCACTTACATACCTTATTTTCACCTCCTTATGTGTTTTGCATTGCTAGTTTTGAAAATGATTATTTCATTAGATCATTTTAGGGCTTGCAGAAGGAATGTATTTTAGTTTCTGGCCCGAGCAATTGACAAGAACGTGTCGGGCAGCAGAAACACATTTGGCTGTGCTTCAGTCATGTGTACATATATGGCCATTTAGTTGCATTCATATGCAGACACGCATATGAATGCGCTTTCACAGTATTATCTTAAACTCCAGTGAAAAACCTGCACATATAGTGCCTCCGTCTGACGTGCGATTGTTATTACCCAGTTCAGTGTTGGATCACCTGCTCGGGTCACTTACTGCTCACTTAATCCGCTCTAATTAAAGTATTAGTGGGTGAAATTAAAACTAACAGACCTCTCACTCCTTCAGGACAAGAGAAGTCCATCTGTTCCATAAAACACACCCCATATAAAAGCACAAAAAGTCCTTATCGCCGCCGCCGCTCAAAGTCCATTATTTCTGCTCTCCCCATGTAATATCAAACAGCTGTTGTTTTGACACCTCCTATTTGGTGTGGGGATCTGTAATTAGTCGAATAGCATTGTCGTATGACACAGGTGAGAAATGTCGAGTGCAGGTGTGTCTGCATGTGAGGACTGGATGATGTGATAAAGTTTATTGCGCTGCATATTTCTCCAATATCCTCTTTCACTACCCTCCTCTCTTTTCCAATAGTAAAACATCGTAAGGCAGGAAGGGATCACAAGATGTTTAGACTGCATAAAATATTCATCTTAACTAGTCATTTAATCTCATATTGGCTCTCTTAAATTCATTTTTAAACCATGAGTGAACCAAAATCTGCCAATGGAGTGTGATAATTGCCTATATTTCCACTGTAGTATAAGTTGCTCAAGGATTTTGAAAATCTTGAGTTGGGGCTCTTTTCAGATTAATATCACTTGACCCAATAACATTCTTGAAATGCCTGATTTGCTTTGGAATAAAGTGTAATTATCTCGCCCCCACTGGCCGTATCCTACTTGTTTTTATGAAAAATAGGATTTTAATACCCATGCCGGTGAAAATGAGTTGTTAGGATAGACATTTCCTGCTGTGAAACAAACAGCGGTGACTGTTTGTTTGTCTCTATTTCCTCTCGGGATATTGCCCTTGCAGTTAATTCTTCCTATCTCTCTCTGCACAGTGTTTTGTCCAGAAAGCCAATTTTCTCCAGGATATAAGTGGCTTCAGGAGACCAAAGGAAACTTTTCCCAAACCTAATATCTCACTCCTACAGGGACCCTGAGTTTACATGTCGAAGCACCTCAATCTGACAAACTCCCTGCAGGCTCTCAGAATCAGAATCAGAATCAGAACCATTTATTGCCATGTATGTTTACACATACAAGGAATTTGTCCTGGCGGGAAGGTGCATACATTTAACATTTAACAATACACATTTAACAGTTAACGCAATGCAATAAATGAGGATGAATGGATGAATGAATATTTACATTGAAACAGTAGCATATCAAAATACCAAAAATAAGATAAAGTGCATGGAATGTGCATGAGTGTAAGTGTTGTGTGAAAGTGGCAAGAGTAGTCTTAAGTGTCAAGTGTATTTAAGCATATTTAAGCATAAGGCTATGTGCAGGTGAGTGTCCGGTGGGAATTGTCTGGGGGTGACAGAGTCATTAGAGTCAGTAGAGTCGAGTAGAGTCAGTGGGGGACCCGGGCTCTGTTGATGAGCCCGACTGCAGACGGGAAAAAACTGTTTTTGTGGCGTGAGGTCTTGGTCCTGATGGACCGCAGCCTCCTGCCAGAGGGGAGGGACACCAACAGTTTGTGTCCAGGGTGAGAGGGATCAGCAACAATCTTCCTCGCCCGCTTCAGGGTCCTTGAAGCAAACAAGTCCTGGAGGGACGGCAGATTGCGGCCAATCACCCTCTCGGCAGAGCGAATGATGCGTTGCAGCCGGGCCTTGTCCTTGGCAGTGGCTGCAGCATACCAGACGCTGATGGAGGAACAGAGGATGGACTCGATGATGGCAGTGTAGAAGTGCACCATCATTGTCTTTGGCAGGTTGAATTTCCTCAGCTGCCTCAGGAAGAACATCCTCTGCTGCGCCTTCTTGGAGATGGAGCTGATGTTTAGTTCCCACTTGAGGTCCTGGGTAATAATAGAGCCCAGGAAGCGGAAGGACTCCACAGCTTTGACGGGGGAGTCACACAGGGTGAGAGGGGCTGGTGGGGCTGAGATCTTTCTGAAGTCCACAACCATCTCCACTGTCTTCAGAGCGTTGAGCTCCAGGTTGTTTTGGCTGCACCAGGTCACCAGGTGGTCAGTCTCCCACCTGTAGGCGGACTCGTCCCCACCAGAGATGAGTCCAATGAGGGTGGTGTCATCCGCAAACTTCAGGAGCTTGACGGACTGGTGACTGGAGGTGCAGCTGTTGGTGTACAGGGAGAAGAGCAGAGGGGAAAGAACGCAGCCTTGGGGGGAACCAGTGCTGATGGACCGAGAGGCTGAGACGTGTTTCCCCAGCCTCACGTGCTGCTTCCTGTCAGACAGGAAGTCTGTGATCCACTTGCAGGTGGAGTCGGGCACGTGCAGCTGGGAGAGCTTGTCCTGCAGCAGAGACGGGATGATGGTGTTGAAGGCAGAGCTGAAGTCCACAAACAGGATCCTGGCGTAGGTTCCTGGGGAGTCCAGATGCTGGAGGATGGAGTGGAGGGCCATGTTGACTGCATCGTCCACAGACCTGTTGGCTCTGTAGGCGAACTGCAGGGGATCCAGGAGTGGGTCGGTGAGGGTTTTGAGGTGGGACAGGACCAGGCGCTCAAAGGACTTCATGACCACAGAGGTCAGGGCGATGGGCCTGTAGTCATTGAGTCCTGTGATCCTAGGTTTTTTGGGGACGGGGATGATGGTGGAGGCCTTGAAACAGGCTGGTACATGGCATGTCTCCAGGGAGGTGTTGAAGATGTCTGTAAACACCGGGGACAGCTGATCAGCACAATGCTTTAGGGTGGAGGGGGAGACAGAGTCCGGGCCGGCTGCTTCGTTGGATCTCTCTAAGCCAGCACAACACAATCATGGCGCCCACACACCCTCAGCTGCACACCCCCTTCATGTATTTCAAAGTGTTATGGATTGAGTGATATTAACTTTCTCGGTGGTGTGAGGGGAGGAGGGGACAGAGATGCTGGTGAAGTAATGAGCGACTGGTATCCAGTGTATGTGGATTCAACGAGTGAGGAGCTCATCTGGGTTATATCCTTTGCCTCCTCTGCAGTAAACTACAGCCTCATGAAGAGACTCTTGTAAATGTTGTCAGAGATACCAATCAGTGTCTCCAAGTACACTTTGTCCTTTCTAACGGTTCTCATGGTCCTTTGGCTGCAGGGCATTGATGCCTCATTGCCTAAAGGACACCTCCTCCCAAGACACCAGTTAGGCTGTCACTGTAGAGACCAATTAGACTGCCCACAGCACTTTGTGGATTAAGAAAAAAACAGAAGAAAGTATGCTTTATTAATCCCCTTGGGGAAATTCTCTGCATTTAACCCATCCTGCCTACTACAGTTTTCTTATGGCATTGAGGCTCTAAAGTACTTTCTGTCAAATGTCACACATCCAATCCAAAAACTCAAGCAAGACTTTATTTTGGCCATAAACCGATACAATATAAAGAATCTCAAAAAGATTCAAGGCTTTTTGTAAAGTACATGCCTTGAAGCACTCTCAATGACGATAAAGAAAGTCTGCGTGTTCTTCACATATCTTGAACACCGCTCATCTGATCTACTTCACACTTGCTGGGGACCCCATGGAGTGCTTTGTCCGATATGGTGCAATTTGGGAACAATTGTTCAATAACGCTAAACTTTAATTAAACAAGCAAACAGTGCTCCATGTAGCAGTGGTGGTGGGGCTTTAGGTCTCTGTGGACTTGTATCAACCGCAGTATGGCTTAACAGGCCGCGGCTCATTGACTGCGGTTGACTTTTGCTTCTGGATGCTGGATATACTAATGTTACAACTCTTCTTCACTTAACATGCAGCTCATTTGGGACCAGGATCCAAGCAATCGACACACTCAGAAAAGGCTTGCATTCCAAACAGCCATGTGCAACAAACACCTATAAGCAACAAACAGCCATGTGCAACAAACAGCCATGTGCAACAAACACCTATAAGCAACAAACAGCCATGTGCAACAAACGCCCATAAGCAACAAACAGTCATGTGCAACAAACAGCCATGTGCAACAAACGGCCATGTGCAACAAACGCCCATAAGCAACAAACAGCCATGTGCAATAAACGCCCATAAGCAACAAACAGGCATGTGCAACAAACAGCCATGTGCAACAAACGCCCATAAGCAACAAACAGCCATGTGCAACAAACGGCCATGTGCAACAAACGCCCATAAGCAACAAACGCCCATAAGCAACAAACGGCCATGTGCAACAAACGGCCATGTGCAACAAACGGCCATGTGCAACAAACGGCCATGTGCAACAAACGGCCATGTGCAACAAACGGCCATGTGCATCAAACGGTCATGTGCAACAAACGGTCATGTGCATCAAACAGCCGTGTGCAACAAACAGCCATGTGCAACAAACAGCCATGTGCAACAAACGGCCATGTGCAACAAACGCCTATAAGCAACAAACGGTCATGTGCAACAAACAGCCATGTGCAACAAACGGTCATGTGCATCAAACGGTCATGTGCAACAAACGGCCATAAGCAACAAATAGCCATGTGCAACAAACGGCCATGTGCAACAAACGGCCATGTGCAACAAATGTGCATGTGCAACAAAGGGCCATGTGCAACAAACAGCCATGTGCAACAAAGGGCCATGTGCAACAAACAGCCATGTGCAACAAACGCCCATAAGCAACAAACAGCCATGTGCAACAAACGCCCATAAGCAACAAACGGCCATGTGCAACAAACGCCCACAAGCAACAAACGGCCATGTGCAACAAACGCCCATAAGCAACAAACGGCCATGTGCAACAAACGCCCATAAGCAACAAACAGCCATGTGCAACAAATGGCCATGTGCAACAAATGGCCATGTGCAACAAACGGCCATGTGCAACAAATGGCCATGTGCAACAAACGGCCATGTGCAACAAACAGCCATGCTGTCATATACAATTATATATTTTTTCACTTTACCACAAGGAAATAATAAGCCAGTTTGTAATGTATTATATCTGCCTATATTTATACATAGAAGACAGGGATAAATACAGTAATCCTGAATAATGCTTATAACTATAATCATACCATGCTATAAGAAGATTATATTGCATTATACTATGAGAATGCTTGTAATACGTTATAGGCCTGGGCTTCATAGAAAGTGTTTCCACATAAATTGGCTGCTTTTATCTCACATATTCTCACTTTTCACTGGAGAAGCACCACTTCAGACATATTTAGTGCTGCAAGTTACTAAATCAGCACTTCAGTCATAGATTTAGAGCTGGCTAGAGTTCATCTTTTCTACGCTAACATCTCAGAGGAATGTCCTACTTCTTTATAAATGGTTTTGAATATAAAGTTGACGCTAACCTTTGGAAATCTGTATTGTTTGCCATCAACATTGACTCTCGTGATATTCACACATTTGTAATATAAACTATTTAATAATTTGCAGCTTGTGTTAACACCACAAGATGTGTTGGAATGGAATGTACAGATCATTAAGTTAACACTGAGAAGAACATCAGGGGAGGCTTTACTAGAGCATACGCTGACATATCATATACATATTGTGCATGAAGATATTATATATTTCATTTGTAGCAATTAAACATGTGTTCAGAGAACTTATCATAAAAAGAACATACATCCTCATGTAAGATCACAGGATAGTTTCTTGCTGAGGTAGAAACTCTCTTTGAGTTGCTGCAAAAAACACTATTTACTGAAGTCAGTCTATTTCATAGACTGATCTGGTGAACATATTGATTTTACCTGTTTAACCCACTTCAGAGTTGAAGGTGAAGAAGGTTTTTATTTCAGCCTTGAGCCATGGAAACATGCAAAGCTTGGTGCACTGCAGTCTAATAAAAAGTGGTTAAATGCAGCAATCTTCTAGACACAACATCCAATTTCTTTACAAATAAAGTAAGCAGCTGTAAGACAGTTGCACTTCCATTTGAACAGTGGGTAGTAAATAATCAGAAGAATTTCCCATGGCAACCATGCTGGTTAATGGTTTTATGGCTTAATGATATGCCTGGTGAGAGAGAGAGAGAGAGAGAGACTTATGAATAATCATTGGATTAATGTCATCCACATCAACTGCATGTCAATAAGTGTGAAATTAAACTTGACGTTTCTTTTAGCAGACATTAAAAGTCGATCCAATTAGCCAATTGGACAGGGAAATGTCTCATTCTTTAATTTGTTGGATTGCAAATCAATCTAATTAAAAATCGGATGATGGAAAATGGATGCATCATGCAGTACCTGCTGTTGTGTCATCGCCACAGCAGTAATGATGGTATTGCCGTCACTGGGGGGGTATGTGTGTATGTGTGTGTGTGTGTGTTCGTGTGTGTGTGCAGTGGGGACTGTTTATGTGATGCAGGAAGTACTCTTATGCTCTACTTAAGTAAAAGTACAAATATCACAATGTAAAATATTTGGTTACAAGTAAAAGTCCTTATAATAAAAGAAAAATGTCCTGACTTTTGGTACTATTTTATATTTCAGGTGCAAAAGAAAATGTTATTACTATGATGATATATAATTATATATTACTAAGTAGCGTGTATTATTATGTATTTAAAGTTATTAAATTAGCTCCATCGATAACACATTATTGCATCAATAAATATAATCCAATGATAAAAGCCTTCAATAAACATGAAATGGACCATTCTGCATAGTGTCATACATGCACAGTGTTTTACATTTGGTACTTGAAGTATATTTTGATGCGTATATTTTTGTACTTTTGCTAAAGTAAAATTTTGAATGCAGGACCTATTTTTACACTGTGATCTAATAATTGAATCATAAAAACTTTGATAGAAATATGTATGGTGAGGACACGCTTTTATAAAGCATGGGAAACAAGACGGGTCTTCTGCAGACTGTTGCTGTCAAAGCACCAATCACCTGCTCTCCATCCCTCTATTTCTCTCTCATGACAGAGAGAATTCTTCTTGAATTCTTCTTTTCTACCTCTGGTTCACCGACATGCTGGGTATTCACCCAGCATTCAACAAACCAGTTTAACGCAAGTCGCGTCTGATTGGAGTCACTCTGCTCAAATAGACGTGACAAATGAGACTGTTGTTATGATCCAATGATAAAGCCCAGCCCAGGGCATCAGTGCTATCCATGAGAACTTGCTGTGGTGACTTAAATAATATTGATTGGGTGAGGTGAATGTATTTGATTAGATTTGTGTAGAGAAAGGGATTCCCAGGGAGTGACTGATTTCTGTTAATGGATCCATACACTCCATATACTGCAGTGTATGGAGTGATTTTGTTAAAGTTACAGCAAGTTGCTGGACATGGCATCAAGTGGGATGAACTATGTGAAACGTTTGTAGGCGGTACTGTGATTCATACACTGTTTGATTTGTAGAATCTGTGACATCTAAATGTTAGTCTGAGATCAGTTTAGTCCTAAACAAATATAGAGTCCAGAAAAAATACAATTCACCATTACGCTGAATTATCGCCGCATATTATGCACAGCGGGTGTGTGCGAATCACCAGGAGCAGTAAACCTGTATTTTGGGTAGCACTCCTGAGGACCTCCTTTTAAATGCAGCTTCCTTTTCAATTTTTCAATACATCTTTCAGACCTTGATAATCTGTCATTAATTCTTTCTGTGGTGGTTTAGTTTAATATTTGATGTCAGTGCTCTTATGTCTGCTTTTTCATGTTTCAACAGCTTCACTATGTGTTGCAGCGTTTGCTGTCATGATATACAACGTGTTTTAGCACTTGCTTAATGTCATCTCACTTGTCTCTCTCTCTCTCTCACTCACACACACACACACACACACACACACACACACACGCACACACACACACACACACACACACACACACACACACAGAGGCACACGCACACAGTTGCAAGCTCACACAGCTGTAAATGAGCATGTAAAACTGTATGTGTGAGTTTGGATGAGAGCACTTAAAGACGCCAACATGCCCACACTGATGCCTGAGTTAACATTTTAGCACAGCAGAAATTATCTCTAGAATAATCTAAAATCCAAAATCCAAAATATGGCGATACATGTAATTACAAACTAGAGCTGAAACAATTAGTCAATTGTAACAATTAACAATTGTAAGAAATATAATTTGCAACAATTTTATTCGTTAAAATTCCAGCACAAAATTTAAACTTCTCCAATGTAAAGATTTGCTTCTTTTCTTCGTCTTATTAAGTCACAAACGTGATATATTTAGGTTTCTGTCTGTTGGTGGAACAAAGTAAGTCATGGTAGTTGGGATGCTGCCCGCATCCCTCTCTTCCTCCTCACCCGTGTTTGGTTAGTAAAAATCATAACAGTTACAAGGTTCACTGATCAAAGTTGTTATCAATAACACAAACCAAACAATTATTCAATAAACTCACTGTATTCCCAGTGGTGCAAGAAGTACTGAGATATTTTACTGACGTAAACTTATAAGTACCACACATGCAGAATATTTCAGAACAATTATTATTATATTATTGAGTTATAATTATTGGCTGCATTAATGTGCACACCACTTAATTATGCTGAAGTCCATAAAGATGGGGTTCATTTTAATTGAATTGTGAATTTCCCCCTTGGGATCAGACAAAAGTGAATGTGGCTCTTTCATATTTTGGTGCTGTCACTTCATCGACTTCCTCCTCAGTAAGTCAAAACACAAGGATCCATTTTAACGAGGTCATAAGCTCATGTTTCCTCAGGGTCTTGTGTGCACAAAGTGCATGAACACTTAGTAGAGGCAGAATACATAGCGTTAAAGTGCACTGGTTGAGTCTATAAGCTTATGCCACTCTCTCTATTAGCAGTCGCAGTCACTCTCTTTCTTGTAAGTGTCTCTAGAAGAGAGTGCACAACTGGGAGTCAGCAGTCCTGCAGCCCCTCATTTGCACACTCTCTCTTGCTTGCTGAGCGAGGTCAAAGGTCAAACAACTTATACACAGAGTCAACAAGTGCTGCCATCTGCCTGTTCATTAGCGCTGCTGACCTTTCTCCAGTTAAGTGGGGTCGTTGAGGAGCAGTGTCCGTTCAGTGTATCGACACTTAATGGCCTCGCTGTGTGGGCTGGATTAGTTTATGCAGTATGTCTCAGCTCAGTCATAACATTTAAAGCGTGAAAAATATATATTTTTGTAGTAACGCATAATTCTGATAGTATAATGTATATATATATATATATATATATATATATATATATATATAAATGTTGTATATGTATATATATATATATACATATACAACATTTAAACAACCCCAGTCAAATTGTAAATGCAGTTTGGGAAAAAGATTTTTTTTAATGTTATCTCAATCTGTCACCTACATAATCATACACAGAGAAAGTAGATCTCTCTTCCTTATGAACATAGTTGTACCCATGCATCAACTCTCTAGTACCCACAGGTCACACACACACACACACACACACACACACACACACACACACACACACACACACACACACACACACACACACACTCACTCAAAAATTGGGGACATGGCTTTTGTCCCCAATCGCACAAGCCGTCCAATTAACTGGTATGTAGCCTGAAATATGTATGTTGTGTGTCCCTGAAGGTAGTCTAAGTCAAGACAACAAACACACACAGGATAGCTGTTACACTGGAAGAGATGAGGATTTGGCTGACAACAATCTACTGCTGATAGGAAGGAGGGAGGGCAGTTTGAGGAGTTGGCTCAGCGTAATGGCCTTCACCCAACAACCTGGCCTGATTTTACAGAGTCATGCGGAGGTCATAGAGAAAGTGAAGGCTTGTGTGTGAGAGAGAGAGAGAGAGAGAGAAAGAGAGAGAGAGCAAGTGATATTTCCCGGCCTGGCCGGACATGAGTGATAGGAGATAAAGATAGCGCTGATAGAGGGTAATGATTGTGATCTCTCTTTTTCTCACTTTTGCGGGGCCCATGTCTGGGTTAATGGGAGTCAGGTCATGGGGATCCGGGGCCTCAGTGCGATGGTCATCTGGTCATCTGGACTGACTCATTTTGAACGAATGGGTGCTGATAGTGTGGTCACATACATCACTCTGCGAGGTGCAGGTGTCTGGCTGGAACCCAGCGGGGAGGGCAGTTTGGGGTGTTGCAGTTGCATTGCAATTCTATACAATTTATGTTGGTCTTGAAAAGGAGGTGCGGTCAGACGTGTTGTTCTTCTCGTTGCTGTCTCCAGGCAATCAGAAAGCGATTGCTCCATTAACCAACAAAAGCCTGCTCTGAAGTCAATGGTGCGGCATGTTCCTGCTATTAAAGAGCACACCTTTAGTAAGATGTGCCTGTATTACACACACAGGAAGCAGCAGCTCTCTACCTCAGTAGACAGCGGAGGCAGACTCGCTAATATAAGACTATTCTAGGGCTGTACCGAATAGTTGGAAGCTTCACCCATAACACTGAAAACACTGAAATTATAAATCAACATTTGCATGCTGCGCAGCTTCTTTTTTTCTCTAAAAAAAGTATAATTTCAAGGACTAAATTGGTTATAGACCGAGCTCAAGACAGTTAGCTTGAGTTGTTGGAAATACATTACATGGTACAATACAAAATCGGAACATTTGGAATCTGTGCTTGAGAACACAAACAATGTATTATCACCCTGTGTAGTTCCCAACACACATACAATTACATACGTGTTGCTGCATTACTTTTACCATAATTTTACAAATATTTAATTTTTACGAAAATCCATCCATTGGATGTTGAGATAATTCAGACTGGACCAAAGTGGTGGACCAACAAATTCTTACCTGCACTATAGTGAGGCTAAAAGTAAAGTTGCAAATATACAGTAGGTAGAAATACTAGTGAAAACTGTCAGACAGAAAGTATGATGTGATCGCTGGATTGTAAACTAGCATAGATTGACGTAATACAGTAAAGAGAACAAATGAACTTGGCAGTCCTCCACTACATCTGGAGATTCAGTTAGAGAGCATGTAATGTACTATGTTACACATCTACTGCAGGGAATTTGCATGTATTTCTCTGTAATAGTATTGTCAGGAAATAAAAGGTCTACACAGTCTGAGGGAGCACAGGCGTAGATGCAGTTAGCTCTTGGTTACGCTGGTTCCCAACCAGAAAATCAGCCTCATTCTGGCTGAACGGCACCTAAGCTCAGAGGCCGTAGTACTTCTGCACTTGTTCCACGCCAGCATGTTGAGCATTCCTCTTCTGTCGTATGTCGTTAGGAAAACAATTACTCTGCTGCCCGTACCACATCTGGGCTCACGGGCAGCAGTCACAGCTCGCCAAACGGTGTCACTGAATACTGTATTTCACCAACACGTTGATGTTATTCTGCAAGTGTGTTATCGTCCATTCCTGTACTCTCACCTTACAACAAGGAACTTAACTTAGGAGGCATTACAAATGGCTGCAGGGACAATGCTTTGTAAGTCTCTTGTTATAATTGTATGCCATCGTGATCGTAAATGCCAAACAGATGAAACAAAAAACGTAAGCAATTGAGATGTAAAAGCATTATTACACAGCATGCCGGGTTCCCGCTGGGGGAAACCATCTAATAAAGTAGAGGAAACTCTCCTCAATGTTCTGCTGCCCTTGCAATGCAACCATTTGTATGTTTTCTTGATATTCATTTTGCACTTCAAAAAGCACCATCTTGAAGTAAAACCTAAAGTGCTTGCCAGAACCTTACTCACAGTGATGTGTTATGCCAAACTGAATAAGACCACCCACAGCCAAGGAGGAGAACGCTGCCTCCTGCTTGTGGGATTCCCCGGGCGGAGTGAGTGTGCAGGTGTCAAAAAGCATCTTGCTCACACCACTAGCATGAAATGTCACTTAAGTCTCCATCTGAGACGAGTGAGCCCTGAAATAACACTCAGCTAAACTCTAATACTCGGAGAGCTGCAGTTTACTCTCTGGTGATCAGTTTAACAGTGTCTTTCCTCCATCGCTCACCATGGGTCCAAAAGTCAATTTTGTATTGCTGGGAGAGAAACGTGCCATTAACCCCACAATCTATCTTTTGTGTATACAGTATGAACACAAGTGTGAATCCAGTATTGCAGTATTGTGGCAGGTTTTCCCTGGATAGGTATGTTTGGTTTATTAAGCATCGTGAACATATCGTAGGCCAGTCCTTCTGATCACAGTACATCCAGGAAGAGGGCCACAAGGTCACTGTCCTCTTTAACCTCCATGTTCAGCTTCCAGTCCACTCCCCTTTGCTCTGAAAGTTCCTTTCTTAATTAAATCCACCGCCCTCACAACCGAATCCTCTGCTGGTAGCTTGTGTATGCAGAACACGATGTGTGACCAGGCTTGAGTTGTGCCCTGTCATGCTTTTATGCCAGTAAGTGCATAAAAAGTCTTGGGTTTATTAAAATCATATCTCTTCTCTGTTATTGTGTCAAGTTTTGGAATCTCAGCCATTCATCAATTATTTTTGGTGCGTTGCCACCAAAACATTTGTTTGGCACTGTCACCGGCGCCATCGGATAGATGGACTGCAGCCATTGTGCCTGCTGCCTCCGTGCCAAGCCTTTTTGGAGTCTTGATCAGCTGCTCTTCATTGAAGGGAAGTTCCTTTGCATTGGCAAGGCTGCAGGCTTACTCACTAGAACGCCTTGAGGCAAACTCAAGGGGAGTGGGACAGATACAGTTTCAGCACAGTTGAGTTCCAGAGACAGACGTATCGGACTCACTGCAGCTTTTCCACAGTCTAACTCCGGCTCACAACTATTCTTTTCATTTTAGTTTCATTCAGGGGCAAATTCTCAAAAGGCTTTTGCAGCCGCTAAAGCTGCAGAAATAAGACAAATAGAAACTGGGCTTTTTGAACGTCAAAGGTCAGCACTAATACCCGCACACAATTACAGGGGAATACCAGGCTTCCATCATGACAAATGAAAGAATAAAGCTCCTCTATATCAGAAAACAAAGACGAAAAAACTGATGAAAAATAAGGTCATTATGTAAACGAACAAACAAATTATAACAACCTTTTTTTGAGGAAAAAAATATAATTGTTATATTGTGGTGTTTTCTGATCACCACTAGCTTTCTCATAACCTCACACTGGTCGTTCATAGGTACCATCAGCTCCACACATCTGGAACAAGGTCCCTGAAAGCTGCAGGTCTGCAGAGACCCTCAGCTCCTCTAAATCCAGACTGAAGACTTTTCTGTTTGCTGTTGCCTTTAATTCAAGGATATTAATCAATTTCTGCATCTCACTACTGCATTTTATTTCTTAAACTGCACTGCAACTTTTATTCAATTCTGTATTTTTTGCTTTTTAACTGTTTTTTAATGTTTTTATGGATGTCCTTCTTGTTTTCTTTTGCATTATGTTTTGATGTTTTAATGGTTTGATGTGAAGCACTTTGAATTGCCTTGTTGTTGAAATGTGCATACAAATAAACTTGCCTTGTGTGTGTCTGCTGTTCAGTTGTGCCAGGCGATTGTTCTCCTGCACTTCGCTTGCAATTAATGTTTTGCAAATACTGTCTGCTACTTTCTCCTTCTCCTTCTATTCTGCTGCTATCAGCTCATGTGCAGTATTGCCATTAATTGTGATTTAAAATTGAATCGAAGGTATAACTGTATAATGGCTCTGCGTAACATTGTGGCCGGTGTAGGAAATCACAGCATCCCCACTACGTTGCATTATTATGCCACCGGACGCATCATGCTTCCCGGTTTTCCATTCATTCTTGTGAACACAGTTTCTCCGGAACGCCTGGAGGGAATTTCTTCAAATTTGGCACGTTCACCTCTTCTTCACAATTAACTAGTTTTATCAGGTTTATTCTCAGCAATGGCTGGAGGGATTTTATTTGCAAATGAGAACTTGTCTGCATGCACAGATCTGCATTCAGGAGTCTATGTGAAAGGACGTCGTCATACAAAAAGTATCAACTCTGTTCATACTCTGTATTCACATAGAAAACCTGTTCCAGATTGTTGGCTCAGAGCCGGAATAGTTATTTTAGTCACCAGGATTTTCCACCCCCTACCTTTTCATGGAGAGGGACTATATAAACTGCTGGATGACCTCCATGTCCTTGAGATTGTACCAGAGAAAATATCCAAATTAAAGATAAAGGGTCGAGGTTTTAACTATCAGATGTGGAGATTTTTTCACCAGATCAAGGACATTGTTATCTGATTTGTTTGTAAATCAGCTGCACATCACTGTGTCTATAGTGTGGGGGCTGACATGCCCTTCTAAGATGATAGTAAAATATGGAGTAATGGAGAAAAACCTTATTTTGATAAAACACAATATACACATAGTGACAAAAATTGCAATCCTGCAAGATATTCTGTAGATGATTTGACCTCAAACTATGACATTATTCTGATTTTTTTTTATTGGGTGTAATCAGACCTAATCTGCTTTGTATTTTATTATATAATTATTCATTATTATGATTATTTCATTAATTAATTACTTATTTTATTAATTACCATTAGCAACAGAAGTGCTATACTTCTTATTATCTTATTATTTTTTATGCATGAGCGTGATTGAGGAAAATACAAATCCAAAAAAGTGCAGACTAACATCTGTTAATCACCACATTCGGGGTAACACTGTGTTCTTAGAGTCTATTCCCACAGACCTTGAAATGCATTTAAGTGTGAAACAAATGTGAAATTCTTCTTAACTTTTTAAAATGACAACCTTGAAAGTAAAATAGTTTTTAATTGGAACTCCACTCTCAAAGGCGTCATGTCACAGATCTATTTTTACTTTTGGATCGCTTTGTGTGAGGATCAGTAGTTTCTAAACTAAGAGAACCCGAGGATTAGATAGAAATTTTTGTATCTAATGATTTCTTGACATGGTCATTGGCATCAAATGAGGCCTCACTGATGCTTCATCTTGATTAATTATGGTGATGATAATGCAGAGATCGTGGGATTTTAGTGTCACCACCCTCAACCAGACGGTTCATCCAGGGCTAACCTGAAGAAGGCCAAGTACAGTCCCAAGCTTTAGGATTGAGGACCCCTTAATCAGGGTTCACACACTCTGGAAAACAGTTGGCCATAATTTCAGTCATTGAACACACAAAATTATAGAAAAATGTCCAGAAAAACTTGTTTTGTTTCTGGAAAAATATTCTCTCTCTCTCTCCCAGATTCTAACTTTGTCCTAGTGAGCGGCACTGAGTAGATACCACCTGGCAAAACGAAGCGTCTGTGTAGTGTTTGATGAGAACCAAGGACAGTTGGTAGAGATCCATCTATTGAGAGTCAAGGGATCAGAAAGCACCAGCTGGGCTCAGCAGCCCACCAGCTCCCCTGCGACTGGCAGCTATAGTGAAGCCAGTTAGCTTCCTCTCCTAGCTGGATCCTCCGGTCCCACTGGATCTGCTCCAATGGGAAAGGACGGAGGGATAGAGAGTGTGAGCGAGGGAATGAAGAAGAAGGAGTAGAGTTTTCAGAGTCATTATAGATCAGACCTCCTCTCATCTCGGGGTCTGGAGAAATGCTTCTGATTAGCAGGGAATAGAGCTTACTCTCTCCGGGTTCCTCGGCATGCAGGGGAGGCTGTCGCCCCGCTGAACTCCAGCTTACAGATGGCTGGCCCTGATGGCACTGCTGGGTCCTGGAGCTCCCGTTAACTGTGCTAGTTAATGAGTGGTCCTGTGGCCCCTGGTAATGTGCTGACCCAAGAACAAAGTTGATGGTAATTGGCTGACTCTGGAGTGCTTGCGCGTAAAATAGGATTTGATTCATATATTGGCCTTTTGAAATTGACTTAACAGAAGTTTGTTTACAGGATTTGCACAAATTAAGCCGAAGATTTTCTTGGTTTTTGAACCAACTATATTTGCCAAATAGGTCCAAATGAAGTATCATTAGTTGTAATAAAAATATCCCATTGCCACTTAGTTTTAGCTGAGCTCTCACAAATCCAATTCCCCACAGCACACATTAAATATTGAGTACTGCTTTCAACTCAATTATGGGCAGCGTGCAACTGTATCCCACAAGATTTTGGTAGCCTGATTCCTAGCAGACTTTAAGTCCCTGCCATCAGCTTCACTGAAGAGAGCCATCCCACCTTGTTCTTGCCTCATTTTGACAGTAATGCCTGTCAGCGCTGGTTTCTACCCGTCTGCCTGTCATACAGGGTCGACTCTGACCTCGGAGCTGGGTGGATCTCTCCCACTGCCAAGCATCATGGAGAGAGAGCCTCACTCTTATCCTCCAAGGGCTCATCAGATAAGTAGTGGGGAAAGGCACCAGAGAGTCTCTCCCAAGAGGGAAGGGATTTCAGTTTCTTTGTGCACTCTTTTCCTCTGCTGTCTTTTTTTCCCACTTCTCTTCTCTTTTTCTGCTGTGTGTCTCTCCAGCTGACTGAGGGAGAATCCTATCCTCCCAGGGGTCTATGATGGAAGGAAACCTCAGTAGATCAGAGCATAAACAGTCGCTGTTAACATTTGAAGCTGTGGGGGTTGGAGCTCAATGCACTGTATGCACAGGAAATGGTTCCTAGCTAAACACTGTGCTCAGCAGCCACTGATCAGGGTTCCATGATCATTTAACATAGTTGTGTATTGCTTCACTGAAGGAGTTGTTTGCAGTCCCAACAGTGAGCTACTTTCCATTAATAACACCTGGGGAATTTGCTGAGCATGCTTTGGAGTGTTAGTTGTTTTGTTTTAGAGCAGAAATGAATTACACCGACACATCTTGTACAAGCGTATACACGTGTTAGTTCCAGCATGTGGAGCTTTGACTGCAACAGCCCAGTGTTTTCTATTTTTTCAAATGTTTCTCTACCTTATGCAATAGCTTGAGAGAGTTACATCAGATCCATACTGGTAACTGTATTATCCAAATGTGTCTGCTGGTTTTAATTTATTTATATATTTTGGGAAAGGGTAACTGTCAGCTAGTTAGATCCTAGTTGAAACAGACAGCTTGGAAAGACCAGGAGAAATAGTCCTCATTGTGAGGTCACAGGGAGGAAGAATGTCTGCAACTGCAGTGGTGAAAGATGATGTTGAACCAGACCACAACATTGTCGTAAGTACTAATGGGATGAGCACCGATCAGGAGGTAGTGGGGGGAAGAAACTCCTGGGGGATCAGGAAAAGGATCGGCTTGAAGGGGGCTAAAACATCCACCTGATAAAGAGATGCTTAACGGCGACCATCCAGGGGGCCGTGCATTGATTGCCTCTTGATTACACTTCAAGTCATGTCAGATCTTTTGGGTTTATAGAGAACATTTAACAAAACTGCAGTACTGGGAAAAAGATGTATGACTTGAACAAAAAGAGTTTCAGCAAGTGTAAAGTGTCGATAATGAGTCCAGAGTGGAGAGTAAGTTGTTGGCAGTGTGGAAAATGTTGTCCTTGACATGTGACGGTGTCTGATTCAGTGTTAGGGTCCTGTACTTTAAATGGAGTGACATAAAGTCTGACTTCCTCAAAGGTACTGGCAGACTTGTGAGGATGTCAATACCTCTGTCAAGTTAGAGCATAGATACTGAAATACAAGAATTATGTCTTCCACAAGTTAAAGCAGGCATTATCTACATTTTACAGGTGTCAGCTAAGGATAAACATTAATAAAGGGTATTTATTGTAGGTAAATCATGCATATATGGACATTTGCAGGAAAGGTGACTCAGGGCTTAAGAAAGCAGGCCATCCTTTAAGGAGCCACCAATTTTCCAGCCAAAATTGTAGATGCTTTTACTCTCATATTAAATCCTGATTATCTCCTCATTCACAAGTCTATTTGAAAGATTTAAAAAGCTATAATATACAGAAAACCCTTGTGAAGATAGGTAATAAGGCCATATATGTTTTAGTGGTGTATTGGTTTATGATAGTACACATACAAAAATGTCTTTTTTGAAAAACAAATTTAAAGGTTAATTTGTATTATATTACAGATGTATATGAACACTTTTAAATATGAAATAGCTCAATATTGTAGGGGTATCTGTGCGAAGTTTGGCTTTGATTGAGTGAAGTTAAGTATTTTTAATAATGATTTTAGTTCAGACATGTTGAGAACTCATGTCAACTCTGCTCAAGCTTGAAAGTTCCCACAGTCCTCGGTGGTCCCTGAACAGTGCTCGTTTCACTGCAGCATGGTGCTCCGTGGCCTTAGCTGTGAGTAGGGAGCAGGAAGGCCTGGAATATTCATATTTCAGCCATAAGTCAATTTTCATATTTTTTGCTGGACACAAATTACATTATTGTGCGTATTCTTGCGATGCTTTGTGTGAGAGTGGAATGGTGAACTCTGTAGACTCTAAGGAGCATTTTTTCAAAACTCAAGGTGCATTTTGAGTCACTTTGAGTCATACCTATGGTTTATGTTTATACTTATCGTGTAATGGTGTTATAAACATGACACAATTAACTTATATTGACTTGTGAGGCTGGGATTTGACTTTTTTTTTTAATTTATTTATTTGATTTTTTCTTATATTTTTTGATATGCTCAGTCCCAGAGGCTGAAGCCAATGTTCCAAATTTGGAACTGATGGGGGTTATATGGCTAAGTAGTACAGTCAGGTGCAAGAGGGGGGAACACAGGAACCCGGTATCTAAAACATGGCAGGAGCAGGACATATTTAGATTGCACAACAGAAACACTGTTTGTCTTCTACGTGTCTCCTGGAAGGTAGAAGAACATATTTGGCTCAGTTTGGTAGCAGACAGGACAACAAACTACTCAAAAGAAGAGAATACTGCAGCTGTCGTGTCTTTGCTAGAGGCAGACACACTGGTGGCCTGCAGCTGCCCAGAATACACAAGTAACCAAATCCACTTTGTTACAGGTCAGAAAAGACATTTTCATTTTTAGAACATCACATTGTGTTTTAGACATTAGTTTTTTTATTTCTCTAAACAGCCAAACGTGGTCAGAAATGGTTTCAAGACACGGAAACCAGTGCATATGTGATACACCACAGTTTACATGTCAGGATGTAGATTATATCTCATTCCATTACTCATGCTATCAGCCATTTATTCTAAATAAATGAAACAATCACTATGATAATTGAGAGATTAAAACGTGTTGGGTTGTCTGGAATTGCTGCAGAGTGGGCTTTGTTTTTTGTCAATTGAGTTGTACATGCATGACATTTTGAGTAAAGACAGATCTTTTGCGAAAGCAGCTGCTATAAAACAGCTGAATGCTAAACATAATTAATAAATACAGGGATGGAAGTAAAGCCATGCACTTCAGGAATAGCTTTTAAGGAAGTGTCTATTGTTTTTTTTACAATCAGAAAGATTCAATCTCAACAGTAACTGAAAAGAGAAGTTGAAGTGAGGCAATACCAAAGATTAGTGGAAGATTGATTGTACAGACATTATAGAAAATGTACAATTCATCACACGACTGTAAATAAAATAAACCTCACATTCAGGTCCCCGGAGTCTTGACAGCAGTCGTGTGGAACACCCAAAATGTGAGTAAAGTTTCACTTTGTAGGCCCAAGCTGGAGCGAGTCTAAACAGATGAGTGGCCAACTAAAGCCGGCTGGTGCCAGAGCAACCTGGGAGTCTCTCCTCCATCTGCTCAGATCAGTCTCATTAAGTCGAACAAGTGGCCCACTGCTCCTCCACTCGGTGCACTCTCTCTATCTCTCATAGCCGACTGCTGTCCTGGGGCAATGATTACATGAAGCCTAACCTTGTAGAAAATGACATTAGAGAATGCAAAACTATGTTAATGCCTTGGCCACACGGCCCACTGGCTGTCAGTTAACCCTGGCCCTTATGAAAGCAAATGCTAATGTATGCATTTAATGCCAGAGACTTAATGCTTGCCACAACTTTTACTTCTTCATGTGTTGAACAAACTCAGTGCACGTGTACCTTTGTCTGTTCAAAAGTAATTGGATCATCATACAGTATGACCTCTTAGGTGGTCAGGGCTGCTGGACCTTGACTCTCGAGTCCGTGGGTGGAGTCCTTAGTACTGCACCTTGGAAAGATGGTGCTTTCAGGAACATATCAATTGTAAATGAAGCCCAAGGAGAAGTTCAGTAAACACTCTTTACACTCCGGTTCATTCATAATCTCAGTGTGTAAGCCTCACAGATTCCTCCATCAGCTGACTGGGGGTATGTACGTTAAACGAACCAATCGGAGTCGGCGCAGTTTCCGTAAACCAGCATCACTACCCCTTGCTTATCCTAATTCAGGATAAAGTCCAATTGCCAAAGACTTTGCACTATTCAAATATATGCAATAAATTATTGTTAAACTCAAAACCAGTCTCTCCTGATTGAAGTGCTGTACGTCACTTTTGAATTGTGCTTTCGCTAACTTTAACAAATGTGCCTAAATAAGACCATAACAAACAAATGGTTAGTCTCTATCACTACAAGTGTACTGTTATTCATTGCTAGAGCTGATATTGCAGGGAAAAAATGCAATATGGTGTTAGTGAACATTTTTCCTTAGCATTCTGAATAATATTTTTTGATATATATCTTCATTAAAAATATTTCCACATGTCGGTTAAAGAATTTCCTTCCAGCAAATTAGTCGTACGGTACATAAATCTAATTTCTAGTATGTAAAGTTGGACGTGCTTATGGAGCGAAACCGAGGTGTGTGAAAGATGAAGCTCTTCACAACGCAGGACAACAGAGTCTAGGAACAGATGTCAAACATGAGATCAGGCTGTGTATGATAAAGAGAGCGTTTGAAGAGGTCAGCTGCTGGCAGTGATGTGGATGACGTGACTCCTCTGGGGACCCTTAGTGAACTCTGAATAACAGCAGAGGTGAGCTGCACTTGCACCTTGAGTTTGTTTTTAACCATTCTCTTTCCACCGTTGGCAATAAGACAAGCTGCCTTTCTTCACAGCGGAGGATGGAGTCACTATTCTGAGCTCAGGCATGATGCGTTTACTGTCACCTGCAGACCATTTTATGCCACTGATACAATGTTTATTTAATAGCATAATAATGGAATACATTCTTAACAATATTCAGACATTTAAAATGGAATTTGAGAAAATGTTAATATACAAATGAACTCCTGCAGAGGTTTAAGTGTGACTAAGTGCCTCTTATACTGAATTTGGTGTAGAAGAGCCACATTTGATCTTGGCCATAGATTGATTATGTATTGCCTTATTTAAGAAGACATGGATATTTGCACTTGTTCCCTGAATGACTAGGCTGACAGTATAGTAGTGCAGAGCCCCTCTGTTGCTGTGTTTTTATGGCCAGTGTATTACGGGAACACCACCTGCACATTCCAGGGCACCGTCTGTCCCCGGCCTCACTCCTGTGTCGTGTCTGCGGTAGAGCAATTTTCTAATCAAGGTTTAATTAGAAAGGGGAAGTTCAGCGTCTCCCCTCTTAATGATCGACAGAGCAGCGAAATTGTCAAGCCTGTGGAGTCTCTAATGGGAAAAGTTGAGGGGTCCTGTGTGGCAATGCAGCCAATGAGCATTGAAAGAAAGATCATGAATCTTCACTATGAAGCAATTACAAAAGCTGCTGAAAGGACATTCTCTAACCATTCGTTATTTCATTTATCTTCACGGTGGACAGTTTTCATAGGCGCTCGCACCTCCTTGAAATGTGAAGTGGAAAATTCAGAGGAGATAGGTTATAGATGGGAAGAAAGGACGCTGCGGCTCGAGGAGCCACATGAAACAATGTGACAGATGTGGGGCTAATATCGGCTGAATGCCATGCTCTGTGGGTAATGCAAAGTAGCCTGACATTTAAGGAGTGTGGGCTGCGTGTAATTGGAGCTGTGGCCTCTCGGTGGCTCAGGACAAAGCCAACAACTGTGAAAAATACTGAGCCGCCCACTAAAGGAACAACTGAAAGCCAAGGCAGGGCAAATTGGTCACATCCACTCCCTGTTTTCTTTTTTTTAAAGAAAGGAGAAACAGGAGACTCTGCTGCTCAACAGTGGGGAACAATTGCATTGACAGTTCTATTTTAAGTACAATTAAGTACAATTTAAACATATCATTTGTGGAGACTGGGAATCTGTGAAGTTCGTGGAGGTCTAAAGAATTATAGTCAGGGCAAACACGGAGCGACAACTCATTCCTGATGGTTGGCCCTGCTGAAGACCTCTGTCTTAAAACTTGTCTAGCTCGGCCCTTTTTAATTTGTCACTCCCAAAAGTCAGAAAAAAAAGTAATTCCAATGGTATCATAAAAAGGCAATAAACTGACATTAAACGGCATATTCATATGTGATCCCGCTCATAAAACTATGTAGCGTAATTGCCCCTCTCTTTGAGATGAAAGGGCAAGGGGTAAGAGAGGATTTACTGCCTTAACGACCACAGTGACATAACACTGCCTGGAGGTCATTTCTTGAGAAGATGGACTGTGCCATAGCCAAGTTAGCGAATAAAGGACAAGCTGTTGTGCTTGTGGAACACTTTGTTTAAAGCCGTAGTGCCAGCATTGATGGCTTTCTTTAAATATCCCTAAAATACTTAGAATGTGAGGATGAGGCAAAATATAAATGTTGATATTTGATGTTAAAACATCTTCATCAGCGTGTAGCTGCCAATACACCATTTATCTCAACATTTAAAATGTCCAATAAGAAACTATAATCATGCTCGCAAAAAGCGTGTTGACCAGAAAGCAAAATATGTTCAGTACACCTACTTGAAACCCTCTATAATATGTTTATGTTTTTTGCAGCATTGTGTTTCTAGAAGGCCTCCATGTTCAGTGTGAAATACGTGGTCTGCATGGCTGTACTGTACATCAGAAAGCTTCAGTTCCCATGAATGCACAGGAGCAGCTCTGCTCACTGATGCTGCATGAAGCCGTCAGTTCCTCCCACAGTCTGGGTGGAGGGTTGTTTGAGTCCGTGACCCTGTAATTCCCCCTGCCGCTCCTGGAACGGCCCACCCAATTACACTTTTACAGACTGCTCCAGACTCCCGTCGCTTGGTTTAATTCTCCTCAATTTCCCCTGTCTGTCAATATGAATTGAGATCTTGCGCAGATGGCCCCATTGTGGCAGTCAAAATGATATATTATATTTAACGAGTGTCATATCAAATTACCTGCAAGGAAACAGCTCATACAGCATGCCAGTGAAACGACGAGTGTGCCCAGAGGCTGTAACTGCAATGAGTCCAAAGGGAAGCTGGTAGCAGGACCATCAAACTCTGAGGACCACGTGGAGATGTTCTTTGTATAGACGTGATTACAGCGCTGTGCAGCCCTCACATTGCTCCACCTCCTCACTATCAAACCAAATTGCTTCTGGCTAATAAATTAAAACAACAGGGGGTTGAAGCCCCCCCACCTTTCCGGGCCCAAATCAATAGTGTCCCCTCTTGGCTGACAGCTTAATCGCCTGTACTGCCTGACCCAACAAAATAAAAGCCTTTTGTGCTGGCCCAGCACTTTTTCTCCCCTCTTTCCAAGTCTGACCTTGCTAAAGCCAATAAACTCCACTCCTCCTCCACACTCTGCCCCAGTAGTGTCTCTTTCAGAGGACGGAGACCAGATAACACATGTAATAAGTGCGGCCATCCCCTCCATCGATGTGAGTGCCGATCCAAAGTAGGTATTAATAAAGAATGGGTGCTTGACCAAGGCAGGACAATGATTTTGCTTGATACCGATATTGATAAGAAATTCAATAGAGGCTATTGTCAGTAAGAATCAGGCCCAGTATTGGCCCATTGTCTGCCTAAGATCCTTTGGCTTGCTTTGGCTGATAGCAGGACAGACGTGACCCCGGCGCAAAATCGATGCGGCCGCTGCATTCTGAGAGCAAAGCCATTTCTTCACTCGACCGCCTTTTTAGAAAACACAATCCAATCTGGCTTTGTTGGTTTCGCAGTAAGTGTTGAGCTGATTGCTGCTGATCTGGTCTGTTGGTTAATGGAGCACGACAATTTAGACTTAACGCTGAGATCTATAACTTTCACCGCTTTCACACCACAGTGAAGACGACATGCAGTACACACACACCACGTGTGTGTTGTCGATGTCGTCGATGTGATTGACTTATCAGGTAACATTGTGGCAATCTGCGCCTTTAAGCTCCCCTTGTAGTGTACAAACACACACCTGGCAGCACCACGCACATGAAGAATATACCGTCACCTCAAATGAAACAAGTTGTCCACAAACATTCTGAATCACTTTCGTCACTTGAACACTTTAATTCATTCTGTGCAATATCTTGTATATTCAAGTATTCTTCTGTATATTCAATATTCTTCTACTGTTTTTATTTTATTATGTTTATTTATATTACTTGTTTTTTGAGCAATGCTGCTGTAATCCTGTAATTTCCCCACTGCGGGACTAATAAAGGATTATTTTATCTTATCTTATCTTAAGCCATTGGCACATTTCAATCACGTCCCACATGGTTTTACATGGTCCGAGCTTTGACTGGCGATCTTTTAATTATGTCATATTGTTGTGCCTCTTCTTCTGTCATGTTTGTATTGCTCCCAATTGAAGAATTTGCACAACCAACTGTTTAATATTCCCAGCTCCTATATTCACACAACAGTAGTAGATGCATTCACAATAAAAGCATCTGAGTATATCACATGCCATTTTGAGATTGTGTAAGAATCTTAAAAGAATTGAACCGTCTACGAAGGATTCAATGTCATTGCGAGTTCACTGAGACATAAAACTGAGGGTATGTATGTATATATGTATGTATATATATCTATATATCTATATATAGATATATATATTCATATATTCTTACACACACAAAAGAAGACAAAGGATACATCTGTCTTTCTAGTTTTGGCATCAGGCAGCATAATTTGACCACATTTGGAGGAGCTTTTGGAATAAGCCGGTCTTTTTGACCCATTGTGATGTGTTCAATATTGAAATGCACACGTATAAGGCGGCGTCCCCGACACACTGTTCCCATTCTGCTGTGTTTGTTTAGAAGTCCCATGGGGGACTTTGAAGTGTGATGGATTAGCATTGCTTGTGAAAGTAGTTGGCACAGTCCGCAGATAAAAGTGCAGTCTGATAAAATATGTTTACTCTCCCACGTCTGTCTGCCAGCCTCACATTCTTTCGGCTTGTTCTGCTCCAATTAATACCCCGCTAATTCTATGAATATAACAACAACTTTAATTAGGGCCGCCTGTAATCTCAGCACCGTGAAACAGATTGCCACAGGTAAAGAAACAGTCCATAGAAATGATACTACATCCTGCTGGGGGAAGGAGGGTGAAAGTAGGAAATTAAATGGAGCGATAAAATTGAAATGTGATCCCAACGGAAATTAGCATGCTGAAATAAGCCTGAAAATATTTATGATCCATCACAGCTGGTTTTGTTGTTGTTGTTGTTGTTAGTTAATCTTTTTTTGTTGTTTTTTTTAATTACAGCTGCTGCGTACAATACCTCCTTCAGAAGTGAATCACATACAGACTTTGGCGCACACACACATTCAGTGAAAGTTGAAAATACACAGTAAGATGCAGGGTGTCTTATTAGCATGGGTGTGAGCGGTTGTATTTTGGAGGAGGAGCAGGGGACTGTGGTGCCACGAGAAAACCTTTTCAGAAACAGCCATGAAATGTTTGTTGCCAATGCTTCTGCACCTCATTGATTAGCGGTGTCACAGTACTGCAAAATACACAATTTGATTTGTCTTTCGATTTTAAGATCACAATTTGTTCTTTGATTAAAATTGATTTTTCGACTGCTTTGCCATAGTCAAGATTATTAAGTCTTATGTGGAAGAGAAAATCATCTGTCACAGAACCTTTGTCTGACTGCTCATGTTTATCATGTATTTATTATTAACGGTAGACAAAGTAAAATGTGTTAGAAGGCTGTTTGTATGTCAGTATTTGCCATACAGTTTTTGCCATACAGTTGCTTAATGCTTACAAGTGTGCACTGCTGCCTGTTGTATCACACAATGGCTTCTAATTTATAATTGAGGCTAACAATAACATACGTCAGCACAGAGGACGCAATTGCCAGCTGCTGTGAATTAAGTGTGAAGAAAGATTTGTCTATGTCAATACCATATGGCTTATATTTGATTGCTGCCAGCAGACAAGCACAACAGAGCTACTGGCAACACTCATTTCCGGAAGAGGGCTTCACCGTTGTGAGGGTAGTCTTGAATGAGCCTGCACCCTCTTCACTTCCTGTCCCTGGAGGACAACCAGGACTCGGGGCCTCCTGCTCTTCTGGTTGTCCACCACTACCTCATTGGGTCTATGCACCGTGACGAAGCCCTCTGTCAATTATCTGTACTCCTCTGTAAAAAAGCATGTTTCTCACTGGAACTTCAATTTTTTATTAACTTCCTTCACACTCTTCACTATGGACATAGATGGATGTAACCTGCAACATGACAGTAATTCTAGTTAAACTTTAAATTGACCCGATGGCTGCAGGTATAGTCACCTTGCAGATACAGATACACTACTGCATGTAAACCTGTCAATAATTTAACCCACTTACAGTGTTCGGTTTGAAAAGCTGTGAGTCTTCATCATCACCATTTCTTTACTCCATTCACCCGTAGCTTCCCAAAAAGGGACCTTTGTATCTTTTTAAATGTCATAACATGAACACATTCAGTAACTCCCTACAGCCTACAGTATCTTTTAGAAAGTGATTTCTACATAAGAAAATCAGAAGTCTGAGAACAGAATGTCATGGCAGTCGTCTTGTTGGCCACTTAAACGTGCACATTCATAACAGAATGTGTTGATCGAGCCAAGAGCTCCGAGACTTCGGTTCCAGCTTTTAATGGCTGCAAATTCAGAAAACTCAAAATTATATAAGGGCATGTTGGTGCTGTGACTGTAAGTTCAGCAGAGAGCAGGTGTCCTCAACTGTAGTTAATCTAGCAGATGGCCTTTAACGTTCTTAAAGTATTACTTATCAGTTTGCTGCTCTACCAATAAACTTCATGCTTCAGCTTGAAGGAGCCGTGTTTAACATTCTGAATATTTGTATAGCAGCACATTGCTATTATATATATAAATATATAAAGATCTCCCTCTGTGTGCTGTTATCCAAGCTTCTCTTCGCTAGCTTGCTTTCAGTGCGTGTTGGTTCATGTGAGTGTGCTCCTCCAGTTAGCTCACAGCCGCCGCTCTGCACTGCTCTCACAAGGCGCTTACAGCTGGTAGCGCCATCATGACCTTCAGCTCCCACCCTCCGGTCAGCACTGTAAACTTTGTCCGCGGGTTCGCAATAGTTAGCACCGTTAGCTGTGAGTCGGCGGCCATGATGAGAGCCGCTCAGAGGCAGTCGTAAAGCTCTGAATCTCATATCTTGCACCTTTTAAAGCTGAGCTTGGCAACAGTGGAGAAACCTGTGCTAGTAAGCTTGATTTTTAAAGGATGAAAATAGCTAGAAAGTAGCACTACTTCCAAAAGTCCCTAAATATAGCGAGGAGGGCACCAAGTCACTGACAGCCCGTCCCTTCAGGCCTCGCTCCAAAGCCACTGCCCCAAATTATCACTATGAATGACACAACCAACATGGCGGTTGTAGCACAATGAGTGCACAGGCATTATATGTATATATATATATATATATATATATATATATATATAAGCACTACAAGTATTATTTTCATGTTTGGAAATGGAGAGAGAGAGAGAGGTAGAGACGTACAACATGTGGTTACGGGGTATGCACAGTAACCACGCAGCTTCCAAGGGCCTCCAAATTTCAAACTATTTAAAATATAATACAAATTACATAAACATATTATGTTTGTAGATGCACTTAAAAATCCCTGCCGCAGACCCTTCATTCACCGCGCACTAAGGTGGAGTATGCGGTCAATGAAATGGAGCATGCAGGATGAAGTAAACAAGGTGAGCGGTTCGCCCGGCAGCTGCTGTGGTTGAAGAGTTTTCTACCATTTCAGCTTAATTGCGAGACAGAAAACTTCCCCACCATGTCTCTGGCTTCTCGCCCTTTGGAGTCAACTTAATTGACTCCTGTTTCATAACAATTCCTCTGTCAGAAATACAGAATGCCTTCGTCCCTCACGGATTTGCCCATGTGCTGCCGCCCAGAGATCTTCCTATAAACTGCACATTGCATATTCATCAGTTTGAATTTGCTGTGACCTCAGGGATATCTTCTGAGTGAAATGCACTCCCTCCCTCCCTCCCTCCCTCCCTGCCTCCAGCTGGGATGCTCAGTCTTAGGATTTCCATGTGCATAACTGCGTGCCCTCTGCTCCCTGCATGTTAATTTGCCAAGGTCACAGTACGTCTGTAGCATGGGTTGTTTTGATCCCACAGTCCTCCAACAAGAGAGGCCATCCTTATTAGGGCGAGCACTGCTCTGGTGATCATGTGGTGATTAATATTCATAAGCAGGGAGGCAAGGAAGAGCCCCTGACTGCCTACCAGCTATTTCACCTGATCCTACATGGGTTTTATGTAAATGCCTCTTCAGCTCTGTATACATTATTGAGATCAACTGGGGAAGTTGGAGGACATATGCTCAGCCACAGATGTTGTTAAGGCTTAAGGGGCATGGTGCTTAAAGTCTTTTCTGTCACATTAGTTTTGCCTGCATGTATCAAGATCTACATATCATGTATTCTCCAGCTCAATAATCTTTAAGTGATATTTCACTTACGGAGAAGATGTTTCTGTAACTGGCGCTTATTAAGTATTCGTTCCTCGCTGACTCTCCGTTGCTGCATGTAATGAATGAGCATCGGCGATGCTAAACTAGTGGCTCGTTCCAAAAAGTTATTAAAAGACAGCCTGGATATGGGGGCCATGGTTGAGGTCAAACTGTTCACTAAATTGAGGTTTCTACGTGACAAATAAAAATGAATAATCACATTATTCCAAGGTTATTGGAGGTTTACAGTGCACTGGATATCACCGGAAGACTGGGTATGGGCACAGGTGTTTTCAAATATTAACACACCAACTCAATAGCTGTCTTAATTGCCTGAAATGTCTCAAGCGGGCTCTTAATAAGACACTCACATCTAAAATGGATGGCAATGGCCTCGGGGCCTGGCGCTGAGAACCTGAACCTGTCAGCTGCTCGTCTGTACTGAACGTCTACATTCTCCTCCGTGATTCACAGACTTCGGATTTCTGTTGCTTGTGGAAATGAAAGTGTGGTGTGGAATACATTCAGTGGACATGTGTTTCAGGTGTAATAATCCATTTAAATTTGACCCACATAACCAGCGTACTAAACTCTGAAATCACCCACTCGCTGCGCCGTGTCTTGTCTGCAAACGTTCCCCAGATGGCAGAGTACGCAATGATATGATCAGAGCCTGAAGGAACCATGCTGTTTTCCCTGCCTCGCTCTAAATGCTGGGAAAAAGCTCATTAGGATAAGTATTGGTGTCCTGGCAGCCCATAATATCTCCGGTTCGAATTCAGCGGCGGGCATTTCTTGCATGTCATCCCCCTTTCCATCCAATGTTTCTGTCACAAACTATCAGTATATATGGTGGCACTTTATAATAAGTACACACTATTTAGCATTAATAAACTCTGAATTCATCATTTATAAAGCATTATGAGATCATTTGTAAAGTGTTAGTAAATGATTAAAATAAAGCTGCAATTCATGATTAATTCAGGTAGTTACTACTCGTTAGTTAAGTATTAGTTAAGTATGTTCTGTGACCTCATCTGAAGTGAAGACTATTTATGCATTTATAAGCAGTGCCTCAAAGCTCCCAGAAGTCTCAGTTAGCTTCTCAACAGAAAAGGGAAATAGATACAACACAAAGTGATAAAGAACATTAATATGATGATGCTGGGACGCCATGCCTGTGAGTGGCACAAGTGTTCCATAGTTTGTTGGGCACATAGTTACATATTATTGATTATGCTAGCTATAGCTAGCTCGCTAGCCCGCTAGCTGATGTGCATTACAATCCAGTTTCTGTTTCATTTCAAGTCTCAAAGCTGTGCTTCATTAATGTTGTTTAGAACATCTCTGTTTGACAAGCTTGAAATTATTCAGTTTTTCAAGTTGTTGTGTGTCATATAGCCAGCCCTGATTAGCATGGATGCATGATGTTCCCCTGTGTGTTCAGGGTGACAGGCATGCAGCCTGGCTATCTGCAGACATTAAAGGGATAATCCACCCCGACATACGTATGGATCCTCTTATCTGTTGTGCTATTAATCAATCTACATTGTTTTGGTGTTTGGGAGAAATCAGCTGTAGCGATGTCTGCCTTCTCTCCAATGTATAAATAGACTGTAATTGTGCTTTAACACATCATTCAACCATTCACGCACATTCATATGCTGATGGGAGGGGCCAACAGGGTTAGCAGCAGTGTCTATTTCCATAAACCATGATGGGATTATTCAAGATAATTGATGATGGTTTTGACGTTGACAGTCCCTCTCAAGGGCACTGTATACAGCTCATTATTTATGCAACTTTGTTTAGATAAGCGTCTTGGCCCTCTCACCTCGCCTTGTCTCATTCCCACCTGCATGTCCCATTGAGTTGCCTCATTAACATGCTGAAAGGGGCCCGGGAACATGGCTGGGCTCAGGAGATGCTCTCCATCAGACGTGGGCTTGGAGTTCCACGCGCACCAGTGGGTCATCTCTTTTGTGGCGTTCCTCTGGGTAATGAGAAAAGAACGAGATAACGTTTGGCCTCCTCTCTTTGTAACAACCCTCGCTTTCCATAGCGATGCCGTTTATTTTCCCTGGGGTTTGATCCATTGTTAGTGCATTGTTGTCTGCAGCACATTGGGAATGCCTTTATACTGATTCGCTATTGCAGAGTCATTTTCATGCTGGAATCTGTTTACGCGAGTGTTGATGCTCCGGGCAAGAGCTTATTGGTTTTTGAGTTTCACCAAAAACTATCTTGCAAGAGGAATCTTTATTTTTTACATTGTATGATCTAGGTTTAACAGTACACAAATAGGTTTTAACAACTATCAGATGGATCCCTCGGATGCCGTTTGTACGGTATTTTCACTCTTCTCTGACTGCACTTGTGTTTAAAGTGTGGTATAATGACACACATTAAATGGACTAAAGAGTGTTTCTGCTGATGTATTGTAGAATATTCTTCTTTGTTTGACAGATTGTTTTTTCTCAGTGGGGCAAACTGAATGAAAAGGAGATTACATGAATTACAGAGAAAACAAATGGATTTACCTTCCTCTCTCATCCCTTCCATCTTGTGCTCCTCAACCGTTTATTAGGGAATCTTAAAAGTTAAACGGCCCGGTGGTTCAGAAGCAGCCGCAGATGAGCAGTCAGGCTGACATGTTCGGTCCATATCGGGAATCAAGCATCAATGGTGTCAAAGTCAAAGCTCATTAGTTTGGATTATGGGGCTCTGCCAGGGAACAAGTCCCTTTCTCTGATGTGACATGCCAATACAAAACAGAGTGATGCCATGGCTTGTTCTGAAGGCTCCCCAGTCAATATGTCTTTTTATTTTTCATTTGTCATTCAGTTATCCAAAGAGGAATCTGTGAAAGTGTTTATATGTGTCTATTATAGTGAATTATGTCTTTAGAAGCATGAAATGATTGACGATTGAAGATGTTTGCTTTCTGAAAATGTGCAGGGATGTACAGTAAGAGTCAAAACAAAGTGCAGCCAGTGCAGTGCTTTATAGGTATTATAAAACAGATTAGGCAGAACGCAGACGTCTTACACAAAGATCTATGTATTGTAGGTTTTTAATTTCAGATTTGAGTGAACAGACGAGCAGCACAAAGTAAATCCATGCAAAGAATATCACCCAGATAGTTACGAGTGATAGGATAAGCATACTGCAGGGCTTTGGGGATGGTTTTTTAAGCATAAGCAATAGAAGTGTATTAAGATACACCACCTTCTCCAATATATTTTTGATTATGAGGAGAAACAAAGTATATTGGATTACAGTGTTTCTTCCTGATTTCTTAAATGTGCTTTAATGTGGTAAAACAATTCTGGAAACAATGATATCCGAGATGACAATCCTTCTAATCTCTGAGAAAACAGACTGTTTTCCGGCTTTTCCGCCGCATCTCTACACTCCAGATCTCATTAAAGTGCTCTCTTTTTTTGGCTGAGCTGCTACCAACAGCCATTTCACACATGTTTTGTGCTTTCTTTTAATACTGAGCCCTGGGTTAAAAAATAATAATCAGTCTAGTCTCACTCCTCTCGTTATTCTCCAACAAATAATTTCACACAGCCCTCTAGGAAGTACAGTGTGTCGCTTCATTAAGCTTTTGAATGTTATGCTGTTTAAAGTGTTCGGATGTAGCTTACATGTAGTTTTGGCTACAGGGCATACGTTTTGCAACAACCAAACTGGCAGTAAAACAGCATATGAACTCTCATAAGCATGTATGATGACAGTTATTAGGATGGAGGAGCTTAAAAATCTAGTGTCATGCAAAATAAATGTCCCTAATGTTAGTCATGTGTCCCAATCAGCATCAGAGTCTGTTTTACATCAAATCCCTCTTTTCTCTTCTGTAAAATGTTTTTTTAATGTTTGATAACTCATCCCACACTCAGAGGTTTCATCATCCCATCAAACCAAATGGGCGACACCGATCATATTGAACCACCCTTCCCTCCCTTTATGGGTCATAGTAGCAGAGTGTGTTTGGATATAAGTGGGCGAAACCTTGTGTCTGAGATTCAAGGGAAACTTCAATGTACTGCCAGCACTGCAGGGACAGAGAGCTTTACCTCATCCTCCTCCTGATCTAACAACAGGTGAGGGGTGTGTGTGGAGCCAGCATGAGAAGGATTTCATTTAAATCCCTCTTTTTAACTGTACACCGCTAAAATAGTCAGTTTCTCAGAGAATTACATCACAATAGAGAAGCTACAGATGCTCTAATTTCGTTTTCACTGGGACTTTATGGCTCGAGTGCAATTTTTCCAGTCTGCCAGCAGGTGATAGGTAGAAGCACTCTACTGTAGAATACAGATTGGTGAGGCAGCTGGCGAGGCCCCTTGGGGGTCTCTGCTCCACCTGGATTCTCTTTGGGGCCTCACCTGCTGTCCCTGTAGAGAAAGCAGAGCGTTTCCACATATTGACTCTCAGGCAGCTCAGTGCAAAAGATCAAATTGCAGCCAGAACCTTGCAGGGGCTGACGCTTAATCAGGTTCTGAGGCCGGCTGACATGGGTGGTTTATGTTTTTAGGTTACCGTTCAGATCTGGGCAACACTTGTGAGTGCAGAAGCAGAACTGCAGAGGGAAGAATGAAAAAAAAGCAGGAAGTTTGTTTTTAACCGTCTTTACTTCACTTTGCCTCTAAATATCCCATCGACAGCTCCGTTCAAGTGTGTCTTCTGCGTGGCATTGACCCAAGTCCACCGATGCTTCTGACAGATGGCAGAACACTAAATCATTTACACTGTGCAGAGATACAATACTGAGGAGCAGTATAGTAGTGGCTTAAAGGGTCCAGTTTATTATTAATGTAATGTTCCACAATGGTGGGATGCAATATAGACCCACTGTCTGGCAATTTGTAGCGTGCTGGCGGTCTGAGAATGGGCTTCAAAGGCGCTTCAGTCATTTTTACCCGTGTTCATTTATTGCCTAAACAGCCACGGCGGAGCGTTTGGATTGTTCCTGAACGGTTCATTCCCTTGCTTGTGCAGGTTGCATAGCCCTGTTTATGAAATTCCTATAGACAGGCGCTGCAACACCCGAGACGCTGGAACAAAATGGGTCCAATTATCCTTCCAGATAACGACAGAAAGCATTTCTCAGGGCTTTTAAACACTTCTTGGAGACTTATCTATAGGCCTGATGGCCTGTCCGCACTAATCCATTTCAGCTCTGCACCTCCCTTTTACCTTCTTGTTGATAAAGTGGTACTATTTTATTAGACTTGAAGCTGGCAGAACAGCTCTTAAGGGAAATATCTTGTTTCTTCTTTTTTTTATTTGAAATGGTTTTAGAGGGGATGGAAAAGCCATTTGAATTATATGAGCTTTCATTTCAAAAACTCAACATCCTCCTCTCTAGTTTTCAAATACCAGTCAAGGCATATAGCATTTTAATAGTCCCTAATAAAACTCTTGTTTAAGTTAATGTATCATTAAATTGAAATATAATAGTTTATACTCCATTTTCTCCATTGTGCTGAGTGAGCCTGAACTGGAATCAGATCCAGTGTGTGCATATGTGTGTGTGTGTGTGTGTGTGTGTGTGTGTGTGTGTGTGTGTGTGTGTGTGTGTGTGTGTGTGTGCTTTGTGGGTTTATTGACACTTAGCCAGGGAAGAATAATTGGAGCTCTGAAGAGAAATGAGAGAGAGACAGTGAGATAGGGGGTGCAGTTAGGGGAGAGACATGAGATGGAGGGTCTAATCTATGAGGTGTCAGCCCAATGGCAGATGAAATCCACCACTCATTTGATGAGGAAAGGCCTTGAGGTGCAGAGTTAATAGGAGGGATTGGGAGAAGGATCGCTCCAATCTACAGGTCAATCCTGTTCAGCGTTCCCCACCACTGAAAGGACCGGCAGATTATTAGAGCTGGAGGGTCAGGAGAACCTTCTTGACTAAATTTAAACCTTCATGACCACTGCTAGCCGGCAAAAAGTGATCCCCACCTGCTGCTCCTGGGTGTCTATGAAGATGATTTGGGAAAATTGTAACGTTCAGGCAACAAACTTACTAATACTTCATCATCTCTTTTTCACTTGAGTGAGGTCATGGCAAGGGGAGAGGTGGGGAATGCATGAGGAAAGCATCTCCAGGGCAGCGGTTAGCTACGTCTTTAGGGAGCTGATGCTGTTATCTCAGGGAGTGTACCTGTCACTAATGTGATTGTGGTCCTTTCATTCTCTCCCGTGGCAGATTGATGTTGAATAATCAAAGGTGGTAGTGCCCAGACAAAGCACAAGGCCACAGGGATTAGTTCCCGTCTAGGAGACATTGATTTGGTTTTAATGCCCACAAATATTGATGGACTGCAGAGTGGAGGGGCCCGAATACAAGGCCGGGTTTCTCTCAGCGCCGACTCGCTCCGTTCCCCCATCTGGAATCTGTGGCGTTGTTCAACCACAACAAAAAGACGAAAGGTCACGGAAGCTGTAAATAAAAACTACTGCGCTATCACATTTGCACAGATAAACGTCTACTGGGTGTCTTGCTCTATCTAATGCCCGCTGACTGTGGGCGGCCCTGCCTGGCTGCAGAGGAGTTGGTGTGCTGCCATGTTTGCACACCAACTGGCAGCAAAGTAGGCACGGAGGGGCCAAAGATCTTTGATGAACAGTGGAGCAAAAAAAGAGAGAGAGAGAGAGCCCTCTGGAGGAATGGCTTTCATCCTCTCTCTCTCTCTCTGTATCGCTCCATCTCTATCAATCTCTCTCGTTATGATGAAGCGTAGCAACCAGCAGAATACACTGAATCACAAAGGAGAGCTCTGAACTCAATTGTGTGCCGTACAAAAAAGAAGGTTTTGTATTCATTGTGTACAAGCAAAGCCGCACATCAATAGTGCTCGTTCAGATCATTCATCCGCACAATCCACCCGCAGGCCATGTCTCGTTGTGCTTTTTAATGCACTACCTGTGTGTGTGTGATCCTGCATCTCAGCTCTTCTGTAGGTGAAACTGCCGGTCTGCTCGGGGAAACTGGTGAGACATTAAATATGGGAGCGATGCTGGACACTCCTTGGGAAAATCGGAAGGCGTCATGGAGCTCGCCTGCCGTGTCCTTGAATCCCAGCATTTCCCTCTCGTCCTCCCACTCTTCCCCAGAGTCGGTTCACCCCAGTTATCACACAATACATCCGGGCAAAGCCTGGGAACGTCGAGCCACGGAGCAATGGGCCGTTAAACCTGCGAGGAAATTGTTCATTACCATGGGCTTGCCTTCCTTTCTCCCCATGCAGGTCGAATGGTATTACACTGAGCCTCAGTCGCTGTCTGCCTCGTATTGAGAACTGCAGTCTTTTTCCTGTGGCGTCTTCTCTCGGCTCCGATGATGATCTGGTTGAGTTGCAGCTGTAATGACAGATGCCTGTCAGTCTCACTGACTCTGACGAATGGGGATTCGCTCCTGAGACGACATGCGAGGAATGCTAGTCTCACGATTTTATCCACCCACTAAACAAAGGGGTCAGTGTAACTGAAAGTGACTGCTAAGAAATAAGCCACTAACTTGCACAGAAAATTGGCATTCAACGTGACAGAGGGAAGATTCGCCCCAATTGCAATTGTATATCTCCCAGCAGCTGGCAGAGTATTTTTCATTTCATAAACTGTGGCTCAGCATGAGTCTGCTACTCAGTGGCAAATTCTGAGGCTGATGAGGCCGATGAACCAATAAATTACCTTGGTTTAGTTTTCCCTGTGATGTTATGAAATATTTAATAAGTAATATTAAACACGCTAAATTGTCCTCAAACTGAGGAATGCGTGGATCTAGATCACACACCTGATTCAGTATGAGAGTGAGGCTGTTTCTGAGCTAAACAAAACACACTGATATTCAGTAGATGCTGTTCACCATTGTGGGGTAGGGGCGGGGCCAGCGCACCTGCGACGGCGGAGAGAGGGGGAGGGGCACTGGATGGATCCGGATGTAGGCAGAATCCACGCTACAACCATGTTGCTTTAGTGTGGTCAATATATCTTTATTGGGTTATGGTTGTTAGCATGCTAACATTCGCTACAGCTGAGGCTGATAGGAGAGTCATTGGTTTTACAGGTATTTGATCATAAATCATAGTATTTGACAAAATTACATTTTGACCTCAACATAAAACGTCAGAGAAAGTCACAGTACTAAAACACTTGTTCATTCGGGCTCAACATGCTTCATGTCGTCTCCATCTTATTTGGCAGCCGTGTTTATTTTGTTCCTGTCAGATTGGAGGCCATTCATATGTTGTCTTTGTAGAGTGTTACAATTATTAAGTATATTTAAAGCCAGCCAAGTTTCTCTATGAGGAAAACCGTCTTTCGCATTAAATTAAATAACGTAAGTGCACTCTCTTTCTCTCACGCACACACTCTGTCCACGTAGCTGTATTCATTTATCACGGTACAAGAGAACATTGTGTCCAACACTAACAGATAACGCCACATACATGACAATGTTTCCATATTTATCAGCAGTCCATCACAATCTGTCAAAGAGCTACATTCCTTTACATGTTGCACTCTGTTCACTTGAGTGAAGAGAGAAATGGGCAACACCGGAGAAACAAATTGGTTCAGACCAAAAAGGAATGTGTCATTCCGCAAAAGGTCATCAACAGCCTGCAACTATGTAAAGGGATGCCATCCCATGTGTACCTGTCTGTCTGTCTGTCTGTCTGTCTGTCTGTCTGTCTGCCTGCCTGCCTGCCTGCCTGTCTGTCTGCCTGTCTCGGTTCGGTGACAGAGACCAGGCTGGGCGCCATCACTCCAGTTGACAACAAAAACCATCTGTCCCCTGCTCATCATTAACCCTGCTGGCTGTGTCCCGGCCACGGTGCTGAAATAGATGGAGGAGAGAGATGGATGAGGCTCCCTGCTGAAATAACTGGCAAAAACTTGATATGTTCCGGCACAGACGGACGCTTGCGTCATTGCCTGGCACATTTTGTCGTAAGCAGCGACAGAACGATTCTTGACATTTGCTTTTTCTTTTTTCCAAAGTGCTTCAGTGTTACTGCCTGTAGAGAATATCTTCAGGCTGGAGCTGATACGGATATTTCTGTCAGGGAGGATGAGGGTTTCTCTCTGCAGTGTGCGCTGCGATGATGCCAGCTGTACACAATGAAGTCATTCTAATATGCTGTGATTACACGTTTGCACAATTGCACATTGCACAATTACGACGCTATTATCTTTCATTACCAGCAATCTATTGTAAGTCTAAATCTGATCCAAATCCGCATGCAATTTTTTAATATGTACAAATGAATCTAGCTGCTAATCATCATTTTGCATCAAACCATACTGCGTTCAGCTGTGGCATCCTCCAAAAGTCAAACTGCAAATTGTACCAACTAAATACAGTTAAAAGACAAAAACAACTAAGTTAGTGATGTCATCATTTAAGCACGTTAGCATAGTAAGTGTTATGGAACAGTACAAAGAAAATAAATACATTACATAACATAAACAAAATGACAAATGGATCTCACTTGTCCTCCATGAATACTTTGTGATTTCATATTGCATAGAGAAAGACAATGTTTGTTTTGTTTGTCAATAGAGCAGAGGTATCTGATCATGACCTGACTAAGTACTCCAGGAGATGAGAGGCAGTTATTAATTATTTAGGTGTATATTGCTATGTGTTTACTCAGCGGACACAGCAGAACACATTCGTCAGTTTAGAGATGCAGGTATGCTTTTATCTCTCTGGAAAATGCTGATGTGTCCATATTTATGACTTTTTTTCTTTTATCTAAGGCAGTCATGTGATATTTATAATGAAATGTTTCCACAGAAATATGTCATCATCCATCATCAGACAATATAGTGCATGAGATGAATAAAAAGCTTTTAATTGACCATATGAACTGCTTACTGCCATTACAAACTCAGCTTGCAAAATGGAACTGCAGCACATGTGAGACACCGTGGTGCTTTTCTGTGGTCAAGGGGGCTGTCATTCAAGCTAACTGATTGAAACTTTTAATATTAAGCGCATGCATATCAATGCCACTTGCAAAATGTGCAGTTGTATAGAAAACACAGCTCAACGCTGGTTTTAGTGCAGCCATGTGGAGAGTAAGATGGCAAAGAGTGTACCGACATCCTCACTATGACAATGTGATGATGACAAAGCATTGGACAAATGCAAATGTTGAACATGTATTCAAATTTGATAACAGTCCAGCTATTGAGACATTTCACTGAAAACCACAAATGTCAGTCTCATTAAAGGTTCTCTACACGACATCCAGCGCATTGGTATGGCATAAAACAACTATAGCCCCCTGACAGATACAGTGGAGTAATGTTTATCTGAGCAGATCATTATTACATCACTCTCTGTTGTGCATGTGCATTGTAGTGCATGTGCATTGTTGTGCATGTACATTGTTGTGCATGTGCATTGTAGTGCATGTGCATTGTTGTGCATGTGCATTGTAGTGCATGTACATTGTAGTGCATGTGCATTGTAGTGCATGTGCATTGTAGTGCATGTACATTGTAGTGCTTGTACATTGTAGTGCATGTGCATTGTAGTGCATGTGCATTGGTGTGCATGTACATTGTAGTGCATGTGCATTGTAGTGCATGCACATTGGTGTGCATGTACATTGTAGTGCATGTGCATTGTAGTGCATGTGCATTGTAGTGCATGTGCATTGTAGTGCATGTACATTGTAGTGCATGTTCAATGTAGTGCATGTACATTGTAGTGCATGTGCATTGTAGTGCATGTACATTGTAGTGCATGTACATTGTAGTGCATGTGCATTGTAGTGCATGTGCATTGCAGTGCATGTGCATTGTAGTGCATGTGCATTGCAGTGCATGTGCCCTACTGGTGAGCTCACAGCCTCCACTCTGCACTGCACTCACACTCCGTCCACCCTCAGGTAAACACTGTTAGCTCTGTCAGCACTGTGGCCGTTAGCTGCGAGCCACTCATTCTGCTTCACCATGTTGAAAGTTGTGGGGAGTTAATACATTTGTTCATATTTTTAATTTAGCACCATCAACAAAGAAAGTGACAATAAAAAAGTTTATGTTTAATCATCATTTCTTTATCCACCAATCCAATGCGCGGCCAGCTGAGGGGGATGTCGGGGAAAATGCCCTTGGAAAGATCGGGCACGTCTTTAATGTAGGAGAGTGCTTTCTAACAAATGGTCAGACTCTATAAGAGATACAATCTGCCATCGAGAACATATTTCTTTCAAAAAGCCTCCAGTCAAGCTGTACAATAAATGTCATGACAGCATAGCAGCTGTGATTAAGGACATCCAACATGTTGCCACAGCCATAGAGCTCCGTATGAACTGCTCCTCGTGATACAGAAAAACCTCTGCCAATGTGTTGGAGGTTGTTGTCAACTGGATGAATTGGTCTTGATGGATATGGTCGGGATTGTAAATCTCTGCTGCCAATGAAAGAACGGATCTTGATGTTTCAAGCCAAGGAAATATTACTGACACAGTTCCTCATACTCAGAAGTTGGTGGAAAGAAAGTGTTTGTGGTGAAGTACAGTATGCTAAAATGTTCTTAGACCTGCTAAATGAACAAATCCACTTCCACATTCAGAGAACTATCAGACTGTCACGTATTTATACTGTTACGCCCGGCCTAGGGGAGCCAGAGCGCAACATACTTAAGAGTCTCCCCACCTCCCAAAGAAGGACCAATGCTGCCGCGTTTATAGTTTCCAATGGGTATTTATTTTAGATACGGTGTCACAATTCAGGGTGAGCGTGGCCCAAAACAACAAACAAAACAATCTGTGCGGGTCACCTATCTTCCCTAGACCGCACAAAGGAACAAACAAAAGAACAGGTATCTTACCTATCTCCCTACCCCAAAACAGGAGAAAACATGGTTAAACAAAAGGGCTTCTCACCCCTACCACTAACGACACCCTAGCTAACCCCACCACCCAAAAATCTGTGCCGTGCAGCATGGCCAGGTTGGAAGCTGGAGAGAGTCAGGAAACAGGGGCGGGCCGGCTCCCACAGGATCCCTCTTATACCGCCTGTTATTCCTATATCTCGCCCACACACACACATTTTAAGTAGGAAAAATGTACCTTGAATGATGAGTTATTGATGTAGCATGCTGAATCTGTTCCTTTGTTTGAGCTGGTCTAGAAATACGCAGTAAAAGGATCAACCGGCGCTGCCTGTCATGAGGAGTGCCCTTGATTGGCCATCAGGGCCGTCAACCACCAGCGAAGCGTTCTCATCATGTCTGCCTCAAGAACATATTAGCAGTACTTGGCAGAAACGCATGAGAAATTGATGTGGCACTAAGTGGAGTGAGGTGAAGTGTGTTTGTGTGTGAGGGAAAAAGAGATAGAAACAAAGACAGACATGGGGTCTGTGTAAATTATGATAAATTGTGAGTCACAAGAGGCTGAAGAATGTGTTACTGTAGAAAACATAAAAGCATTCTCTCCAAATGAAAGCTATCATCTAATGTTGGTTAGAACACACGTTCCTCGGAGAACGTAGCAACACACTCTAATTGGCTCAATATAAATAGGAATGCAAACTGTCAGTTTTAATTAATGCGTCGATAATTACCATCTCACTAAGAGGTGTCTGGGCAAACAAAGTGTGCTGCTGTATGTATCCATGCATCTGTTTATCATATTTAAACCTTTGTCTTTAATTACATGTTTCTCGCCTGCGCTTCAACAAGTTTGGCAAAGACAATAGTCAAAGGAACAGGAACGCTTGCTTTTCCATGCTCACACCACGAACAGATTTAATAACAGCCACACCCGTTTGCTCATCTATTAATGCAGCTTATAATGGGAACAGAATGAGAGCGAGAATTGTACAGTGTGTGTGGACTTGAATTTTACAATCAGTCTACAATTGTAGAATATTATAATTTGGATGTTTTTACTCACTGTTACAGGTGTACTAAAGCAATTTAATATTGCACTTCTTTCCAGTTGAAAGATTTTTGTTAAAAAAATTATAAAAATGTATGCAGCAGAGACTGTAATATCCTGACTTCATAGGAAAACGTCTAATACAATGGAATTGGCCATTTTGTTTTCACTTCCTTTATTCAGTTTAGGAGTATACGTGTTCCCCAACGTATTGGAAAAAAACACACTAAATTGCTTTAATAACCCTTTAATGATGAAACATGTTGATTTTAGAGTTGACGTATAACAAACTAGCTGTTTTTCTTCAGATATATTTTTAAAGGGATCTGACCAGATCAAAATCAATACGGCTGTCAAAGCCAGGCCAACCTATTACCAAAATACAATTGAAACATGATGAAAGTTATTAGGATAAAGAAAATGGAGGGGGTCTTTAGATGGGCGTAAAAGGTATTAATGGAGGGGGAAGATTAATTGTTAGTGGCAAGAGTTTAGTTGTGTAATTGGTACTCGTGGGCATCTGGGCAGTGGTATAGAGTCCTGGCACCAGGCTCCTGGTTCATCTTACACTCATAATGCAACTTGAGAGCAACTCTTCATTAGACTTTTCTAGCCTGTTACACATTTACGCTTTGAATTCTCAAACGCATGCTGAGGTGACCCTGATGATGCTATCTGGGTCACCTTCCTAAGAGGAGCTAAACGTTATGAAAGCGATTGAACAGAACTCCTTGTTATGGGTTGAATCTGAGTGTAGTGTCATGTCAGCCAATGGAATTCAGCTCTGCCATATAGTTAGCTTTAGAGCAAAATGGTGTTGTTTGACATGAGATAAGCAGTTCAGAGGATATCTTATAACAAATTGACCCCCAGTGCACTCTGTGTCACTGCCATCAGTCTGGAGTGGATGTCCGACCCATAGAAGCAACACCTTTAGCCCTCTGTAAAGACCTTGTGAGAGTGGAGCAGAAATCAATATGAGGAGGTTTATGATGTGTGGCCTCTGATTTAGGGAGGCTACTACAGAATACTATTTTTTTTTTTTTTAGCTTGTGTTCACTCTCAAGATTATATCTTCGTCAGTCTCTGAGGACTCAGATCCTCATGCAGTCTTGAACTCTTGAACAGTGAGTTTCCACATTACCTGAGATTCTGTAAGGTGGGAGTGGTGGAGTTGAGTGGTGGAATTTAGCCAGACCTCCACCAGAGGAACTGTAAGCAATACAATACAATGCAAGCGGGGGAAGGGGTCAGCATACTGAGGGAGGGAAACATTATTCAACCAAACATCATCCGTCATCTGTCTCAGCTTCGCCTCTTGAGAAAGAGGCTGATTGGCCAGCCCTCCGATCCCCTGGTGGAGGATATACTGAGTAGGCATGACGATGGGCCGTGTTATAGTGAATTACACCTTGAAATCCAATTACCACCGTGCCATTAATATTGTATCGTTTCAAGGTAGAGGTTTGAACCTGCCTCTGCTTAAGCCGAACAGCAGGCAGACGGTACTGGTGATGTCATCAACAGACAAATCCTGCAGCTGCTCCATAGACCGTTAATAATCCAAAGTCTCTGAAGTCACTGTAACAGCATCGTGAATATTTTACTGGAATATAGCCACATCTTCTAATTCACTGCTAGACGCCTTGCACTCAAACGGAATTCATTTGGTTGCAATAAAAACTTCCACTGAGCCCACAGTGTGACTGACTAATACATTTCAGATGGAGCAACTCCGTGAAGTGGCATCAGATGGCACCATTAATTCAGCTCTAGACAAACTTAGAGAGACAGTTGTTTGCGTTTGTGGATATTTACTTTATCATCCAAAATCGCAGAACGAGAACAATATTCATTTATTTTTATGGGGAATGTTCCCCTTGAACCGCCCTGCATGGCAGCTACCAAGAGGGAAGAGTGATTAATGGAGGCAAGAGCTGGAACACCACCATATTACATCCTGGAGTGCTGTGTGTGTGTGTGTGTGTGTGTGTGTGTGTGTGTGTGTGTGTGTGTGTGTGTGTGTGTGTGTGTGTGTGTGTGTGTGTGTGTGTGTGTGTGTGTGTGTGTGTGTGTGTGTGTGTGTGTGTGTGTGTGTGTGTGTGTGTGTGTGTGTGCGTTAGGGTTGGGAGAGATTTCATTCTCGATCAACCACATCTCAAAGATCACTCAAGTATAAATTTAAGTGCTTTAAATTCAGTGCAGCGGTTTGAGTGTGCACTACATGCATATACTGTCTCATTATACATTCATAATAATCCTTATTTTCTTATATATGGCTACATATATGTTGCACTAACCACGGACAAACTGCTTAATATACATTGTATTCCGTCGGTTATTGCAAATAAACTGCGGTTGCTGCTTGTAACTGGGAAATAATTCAAAAGTTATGATTTTATATTTGAAGTCTACTGTGATAAAAGCAATCCAACTGTAGTTAAAAACTAACAAAATGAATCATTCTCTTTTACATGTGTGTAGAGTTTTAACTAATGTAATGCTTAACAGTGAAACTAAATGTATCAAACATTAGTTTGACTATTATATAAATTCAACATATACTTTTCATCTTGACATATGTTGGGAAAAAATTGGTTTCCTCTACACATATATATATATATATGGCCTGGGATTTCTAGGTGAACTTTCCCCTAATTATGACGTATGTCCCTTATACAAAGCAAGCCAATTGGAGTCCAGGGTTACTGATATCTGTATGTTGTTAGAAAATAATGCTTTGTAGTGCTCCTAGTGAGAGCTAGAGAGTTTAAGTTGGAGGGTCAAGACAAATAAATAACTCTGTATGGATTATCAAATATCAAATGAATGACACTGTATGTACTACACAAATGTATTAATTAGGAATCAGGAATCAGGAAGGAGAAAAGAAGCAAGCATGCGCCCATCCACATCAATGGGATGGATGTTGAGCGTGTCTCCAGCTTCAAGTTCCTGGGGACCCACATCTCGGAAGACCTGTCTTGGACCACCAACACCTCCAGCCTTGTCAAGAAAGCTCACCAGCGCCTCTTCTTCTTGAGGACACTGAAGAAAAACCATCTGTCTTCAGCCATCCTGGTGAACTTTTACCGCTCTGTGATCGAGAGCATCCTAACCAACTGTGTCACAGTCTGGTATGGGAGCTGCTCTGTTGCGGAGCGCAAGGGACTGCAGCGGGTGGTGAAAACTGCCCAACGCATCACAGGAACTTCACTTCCGGCCATTGAGGAAATCCAGAGGAAACGCTGTCTGCGTCGAGCTCGCAGCATTCTCAAGGACGCCTCCCACCCTGCACACAGACTGTTTTCCCTCCTGCCCTCAGGCAGACGGTTCAGATGCTTCCGGACAAGGACCAGCAGACTGAGGAACAGTTTCTTCCCCAGAGCTGTTTCCTTATTGAACTCTGCCCCATGCTGACACCCCCCCTACTCCCCAACCACCTCCACCCACAAACCCATCTCCTCGTCATCTCCCCCCACTGACCAAAGACTTTACACCTGCACTCAAACACTTTTGAACTGTCTGCACTAAAAACTGAGCATTGCACTAGTCTAGTAACGTTAGGCAGCTACTGTTTATTATTATGCACTATTTAACGTTCACTCAATCTGTATTACTTAACTTATCATATGCCCATTTGCCTTTTGTAAATTATGTTTATAGTTCTTGCTTATAGTCTACCTACATTTAATGCACAAATCAACCTGTATAACATGTACATATTACCGCAATCAATCAATCTGTATATCCCGTACCTATATCACTAAGTTATTATCTGTAAAATACTTATTATTATCTGTATATTGGTATTTACTGCTATTGCACTTCTGGTTGGATGCTAAACTGCATTTCGTTGCTCTGTACTTGTACATGTGTAATGACAATAAAGTTGAATCTAATCTAATCTAATCTAAATTAATTAGAATTATGAAATGTATTGAGTGATTGTGGAAGGAATCCTGAAAACATCAGGATCCCACAAACAGTTACGCAGCCTGAAGATTGGAGCAGATAGATAAGGAGGACGTGCTCAGGAATGTCCCCGGTGGGGGTTGATTGAAGTCCTGAGTACTGTTGTAATGTGAGAGGGGGTTTGAGTTGACCAACACCAAAAGGACGAGGTCTTGTCCAATCAATGGACTGGAAGAGAGGCTAGCCAGAGGAAGGGGGGCTGACCCCAAACCTGGCAAAGCTGAGACATTGTGAGAACATCAGCAGATCTCTGGGTGCCTTCTGCCGGGCAGGTATGTATGGATCTGCTGCCCGGTGGGGGGGGGGGGGCACTGGATCTCTGTCTCATGGGATTTCTCTCTCCCATGGTATATATTTGTATATATTGTGTAGTTATTAGTGTGATTCATTTTGAAATGCTGTTCATCATCTTTTTATTAAATCAATTTTTATTATAACTTTCTGCATCTGGGACTTCTCTTCACACAACCGGCCAAAGATTTTTGAACTTAACAATGTCCCTGACTGAAGACACCACGCATCACTGTTATCATATGGTATGCGCCTGACTGGAGACAGCGCATCACTGTTTTGTCTACGGCAGGAGGAAGGCTACGAAGACGTCATGAGGGCTCCTGTGACTGTGGGATATAAGGAAGGAGGTTTCCATCTGTTCTTCCAGCAGACGTGGATATGCAATTAGTAAAGTAACACGTTGTATCTCTGTCTCTGCTCCTTCCTTGCAAAGAATAATTGACCTGTTGATATGACCACCAAGACCCGGTGTCGAGTGCGAATCATTTTTCTAACACATATCAGTATTGTGAAAAAGATCCATTCCACCCAGTTCAGCCAGGCATACTGGAAACAGGAAACACTTCCCATGGGTGCAACAGAGGATTCTTTTTCCAGGGAATTATCTGTCAGGCAGCAGATGGTTCAAACAGCATATGTAAAGCTTTGATATCAACACAGACAAGCAGAACAAAACTCAATTTAAATAATGTTCTAGTTTCTTAGCTTAATTATTAGTTCAATTTGTGTCAACACAATACATTCCAGGATTTTCCGTTTATCCTTTTCATGCTCATATTAGTGAAAAATGAATGTGAAAAACACCACTTTACAAAACACATGAGTTTTGTTTTTTTGTACAGCTATTTATTTAGATTAGTGTGATAGCGTGAACATTTGTGTTACACAGCTCCCTCCCCATGGTAGTGTAACGATTGATGCAAATAATGCCTGGCCCTTGTCTGAACTTTCCCCATGTGCACACTGGAGGACGTCAATCATTCACATAGTCTACCAAATATGACACACTGCGAGTGAGACATATATAAACAGAGACGTTTCCCTCGGCAAGAAAAAGCCACAGTTGCATAATAAGGCAAACAGACTGCAGGCTACATATTTACATAAACAGGGGTCATAAAACCAGCCCTCCTGAGTCATTTGTGCTCAGGGCAAAGTGCTCTCAAGGAAAGAGATTTATCTGGCTCCATTATGTTTGCATGGTGAGGCTGGTGCAGCCATCATTTCTATTAGACACTTTTCTGGCCCATTAAACCTCATTATATATTGATCCTGTTCCTCAGGATGGTAATGTACCATTTATTTCCATCGGTTCCACTTCCCCCTCTTTACACTTTCATTGTTCATAAAGTGTCATTGAGTGCCAGCAGAGATGCACACTGTTGTTTTTAGATTACACCACAGGTGTAGCTCTGGCTCTGCCCGTGCAACAATAACGCATTCCAGAGGTTTGTTTGGGGTGCGAGTAAACATCGCTGAGCGTTTACGACCCCTGACAATGTGCTGGCTTTACCTTATCCATCAGTCATCTCCAAACAGATTATATAATTGAGTTAATAATAGTCAGAGCTTCAGCTCATGAAGAGACTGATGGTAATGAAAGCTGTTTTTTTTTAACTGTTAGCCAAGCAGGTGTTTTTTAAGAGCGCCTAATAGTGTCTGGTTCTTTTTTACATTACATTTCATTTAGCTGACGCTTTTATCCAAAGCTACTTACATGATATACAGTAGACCGTAGACACAGTAACGGTGAGAAATTAGGGTTAAGTGTCTTGCTCAAGGACACAACGACATGGACTAGCAGAGGCTGGGATCGAACCACCGACCCTCTGATTGAAAGACAGACCTGCTAACCACTGAACCACAGTCGCCTTTTGCTTAGTACTTATTACAGTACTTAGTACCTACCAAGATCATTGTCCTTGTATGGCATTGCTGTACGGGAATTTTCAATGGCTTAATGGAATTTTGTCGAGAATCAGCTCCCAGTCCAGACAAAGGAGGGAGAACCCACCACAGGGTGGAGGTCCAACATGGAATGTGATGACATTCCACTGACATGTTTCTATCTGTGGGTTAGGAGATGAAGTTCTTCAGGCACATTTTCATATTTACATTTGCTCATCCAGCGTCCACCTGTAAGAATCCTCTGCATTCTCTGTAAATTCTCAGCTTTATTCATTGAAGCAACTTTACTTATTGTGTTGCTGCCTGCATCCCACGCTCTGCTTCTCGCCATCTACAGTATATTCCAGTCTGATTGCTTTTTTCTGCACTTCTGCTGCTGCAACCATGCAATTTCCCTGAGGCGATCATTAAAGTTTCATCGCATCTCTTCTTACATAAACTTGTTAAACCCCCCCATCCTTTTTAAATCGCCCACCAGTTGTCCCTCACAAAGCGCTCCACCATCAGTGTCCTGTAGAGGCCTTTCCTTCCAGAGATGCAACTTTTTAGGAAATGAGAACTCCTGACTCCTGACACCCATTATGCATTTGCATTGACCCTGAGTTGTTTTAATATTACCAAATTACACGGTAGCTGACATGGAGCTCGAGTATGTGTCAGTGGTATCATAACAGTGTGGCACACTCAAAGTGCAGTGTTCAGTCATCATTTGCACAGTCTCCAATTCTTAATTTTCACAGATCGTCTGTTGAGCTCTCTGTTTTGTTAAAATAGAGTCCTCCCCCTCACAGTTATGACTTTAAAGCCATTTTTAGGTTTCCGTTGCCTGTGCTCTGCCCCAGTTGTACCAGCTGAGTAGTTTTCTTTTTGGCTGTCAACTCTCTTCACCCTCAGCCTTTGTTGGTCGTCCGCTGCATGATCCGCTGCCTCCGAAACAGTATGCAATGACTTCTGAGTGCACGGCAGGGACATGAACACAGTGACAACCCCTCAGTGGCCGTTCTCGCTGTCACGGGGGTGAGGTCTCTGTCTGAGGCCACCTGGCTTCCCTCGGGGGACATAATTTATGATGCTAATGAAATGTGAGTGTGAATAGGCCATCCGAAAGCAAGTGATGAATCTCCTGCACCGAGCACGTCATCCATCACAGAGATCCCCCCCACCCCTCTCCCCCCACCCCTCCTGCAGAAGCCTACAGGAAGCCTGAGCCTGTTCTTCTCTGATTAATGTTTAGATGCACCTCCAAGATGATCTCTTTTGATCATGTCATCTCTTTGTTATTGCTGCTGCAGGCTTTCTCCGATTACATCATGGACTCTATTTTCATACAAAGTCATTGTGAGAAATATTTGACTTTGCCTAAAGAGGAATTAAACCATCGAGCAGAATAACACGAACACAGCTGCACTGCAAGACTGTTCTGCGAACCACAGTTTTCTGCGGCTGTTCCCTTATTTAACCTTGCTTATTTTCCATTAGAGGAAAGTTTAGCTACAGTACATGCCAGTTGTGGCAGATAAATTGTTTTGTTTAAATGCAGATTGGATCCCTTTATTTCACTCAAAGGAAAAACATTTGAACAGACAGTGGGGATTCCTGTAATTATATTTATCTGAAAATGTCCGTTGCTTTGTACACTGGAAAGTAATTTTGGTTTGCAGAGATTCGCAGCCACTGCTACAGCTGCTGAATTTCAACTATTACAGGCGTGCTTATTAAAGCCCAGCAGTGTTTATCTGTGTGAAAGAAGTTTCCCGCTCCAGGACGGCTGCCTTAATAAAGGTGTTTTATAAAAATGCAAATATACACCCCTCCCTCTCTCTCTCTCTCTCTGTCCTTGTCTACCTTTCTTTGGATACATTTCAGTTTTCAGAGATTCCAGATCTCTCAGTGGTGAGGGTTCATTTATACTTTGCATTATTTTTTCTAGGGCTGCAACTAAACATTATTTTCATCTGATTATTGTCGTTGTGGGTAAATAGTGAAACATACTCATCACAGTTTCCCAGAGCCCAAATTGACATCTGTTATCTTTCTTAAAATGCTTTCTTTTAGTCACAACTCTAGGGCCAGCAGTGCAGGTCTGTTGTCAGCCCACTTCTTTGGCAGTGAATAAATGCTACAACTGCACCAGACCCTAGCCGAGTTCCCCACCTCGCTGGCCAGCCACCTGCTCATTCAAGTGAAGTGAGTTAGCCCTGAAGTTAGCAACACCTCCGACTCTGGCTCGCTTAAGGTGGACTGACCTTTAAGGTGGACTGGCTGGTCTCCTGTAAGTGACAATCTGCTCCTTTACATTTTTTTTCTGCTTTTTCCAAACAATTTCTTTTCACTTTTTAGCTGATTAGCTGCGCTGTAGACAGTGAAAAGGAGAAGTTAAATTTACAATTTTAAATAGAGGAAAAGTCTCATATGCTCAAGCAAAAAACAAGCAAAGTTGAGTTCAGCAATAACACTGTAAGTGTAAGAGGATACCTGAGGATGTTTAACACCACACACACTGTGTGTTTAGGTTTGACCAGATCTGTCAGACACTGGGCTGGCAACAAAAAGGATAATGGTCTTTGGCAGAAAATGTTGGACTCGTGTACTCAGAGTAAAACAATTGAGACATTCAGCCATTCAGGGCCTTAATCCACCACCAACATTGTTGTAGTTAATCAACCAAATGATTATTTGTTCAAGTACTCATTTTTAACAAAAGGGTAATTGAATCACTTCACTCAAATTATAGTCACGTTAAATTCCTTTAACAAACGCTCATTCAGACATGATGCCTTTGTTTTATATTTGTCGTTTGACGAAGAACTGAAAATGAAATGCAGAGAACATGGTGGACACGAGCAGATAGTGTAGCACCGTTACCTTTTAATCTGCCAACCTTTGTTCCAGCATATAAGATAGGATGTTAGGACCAGCGCTTTCATAATTGGATAGAAGTGGCGCAGTAGTTTGACTAGTGTTAGAACATCCTTCTCCTAACATCCGCGGTTACGGTTCTCCGAGCAGCTCCGTTCCAGTTCCCCCAACACACAGCGCTCTCTGCAGCGAGTCTGCATGAAACCAGCCTGCCAAGGCGCCGCTCCTCCACCCCCACCGCTGTCATCTCCAATAGCTCTCCACCTTGCCATGATGGAGCGCGGGGCTCTGGCCCCCGCTGCCCTCCCCTCGTGCAGGCAGACTGGTGAGCCAGCCGAGTAGAGAAAACAGGCACAGCTGGTGGGAGACAAGGCAACACTTTCTGCACCCACTACGGATGATGTGTTGCTGAGCTTCGCGGCATAAAATGTAAACCACTTCTAAATTAATTAGCTGCAGTCAGAATGGTAATTAGTTTGGAAGTGCCAGGGATTTACTTTGTGTGAGATAAAGGGGGAGAAAGGGAGCGGGGAGGCGAATGTAAATCAGTGGAGGAACAGAGAGAGTTAAAAGAAGAGGTGGAGTAGTCGACAAGTACCTCTGCTAATTCCTCACTTCTGCCTCTGACGATGCCATACATCCTCCTGCATGTCTGCCTGCCGTGCTGGGCCACTTATCAGCAGCCTTCTTGTTTCACAAACCCCTAAATTCTTTGTACTTGCTCAGTATCTATGCTAATAGTGCTTCTGAAGACATAACGACCTTGAGGCTGACACTAATTATAGAGTGAGAAGAAAATAAAACACCCTTTCTCTTGTAAACAATTTTTAATGAATTTCCTGCGTAAATGAGACGTGTAGGGGATAAATCCCTCGTCATTAAGTACTCAGGTTTCCTGTTCTTTCATTATCTTGTTTGCCAATAAAGTAAGCATTGCTAGTGAAAAGGAACAGCCCTGTTGCAGGGAGAGAGGATCATTCAACATGAGTGAGTCATGATGCTGAAGTTGGAATCGAAGAAAAAATGAGCTGCATTATGTTATCTCATTTGTAAGGGGTTTAAAACTCAGGCTCTTCCTGTTTTGCACAGCTGAATAACCCAGCAGCTGGGTTGCATGTACACAAGATGTGACTCACAAGCTTTGTTGGCCGGTGGATATGATCTAGATGTGTTGTGTTACCTCTGCTGTACCAGCCATGCGTTTGTCAGGCGAGGCGGTTTTCTCCCACCCTGCTGGGGGGAGCTCACGCTGTCTGTCAGCCAGCACGCTATTATTCACAAATGTACTTTTCTGCTGTGTGGGTGCTTACATAGAGAGATTTTACCCACAATGACTTGTAGCATAACTCAATTTTACAGCAGTCAACTCCAGTCTGTCACCTTGTACAGAGGGAATTGTATATGTGAAAAATATGCTCCTTGCTGACACATTCATAACCACTCTGCATTTGAATAGCTGTTGCAAAACACATGATTTAACAGTTACTTTACAGCTTACACAACCATTTTTATTCTCATCTCCATCATCCACCATGCCTGTAATTTTGCCAGCAGTCAGAGCTGTGCTGTAATCATTGTAATAATTTCATATACTGTTTATGCATCGGTCTGGATCTTTTTTTTAATGAAAATAGGAGTGCTTCCCGATGCCTTTTGGCATTGCCAGCGTGTGTGGGAAGTAAATCCATATTCATCAAGACAAGATTGATTGGATTTGCACAGGCAGTAGGTGTGTAAACATCTAAGAAACAACATTATACACTCGGATAACGCACTCTCTCTCTCTCTCGTCAGTAATATTGGCCCCTCCCCTCCTCCTCCACCAACCACACACCACCAACCACCAATCCTCCTCAGGTGGTTGTTCTCTGTGTAATGTGAACAGAAACTGCTGGTAGACAGTGTAAATAATGGGCTAACAGCTAAAAACACAGAGGTGTAGATCATTTTAATGGCCACCTTCATTAACTGCAGTTCTGCCTCCCTGCAGTGAGATAACCCTGTTTCTGATTATTACCCTCGTATTACCTCATGAAGCACGTCATGTCAATCTGCTATAGCAATCACACCAATTATCATCATCACCTCAAAATGGTATTCTGGCTTCACAGGCCGGAGTGGTGCAGAGGTGTGAAAGGTCGGGGCTTCGAGGGCCTGTGGAAAAGAAGCAGATCTATGTTGAGGCTCATCCTACAAGGTTACGGGGCTGTAAGTCCACGTTGCAGAGCTCAAAGCCGCCAGCCCTCAGGTGGTCAGCGTGACCCTCCCCCGCAAATACACACACACACACACACACACACACACACACACACACACACACACACACACACACATGCAAACCAGGATCTCATACTCTTCAATCAGTCATCTAATTCATGAAATGGCTCTTACTGATAGCACTTTGTAGTTGAACTTTTGGACGAAATTGTACCTTCTTGATTCTTGTTGTTCTGATTCTTGTTTGTAACTGTAGAATGCACTTATTGTAAGTCTCTTTGGATAAAAGCGTCAGCTAAATGAAATGTAATGTAATGCTGCACACCTGGAATATAACATCTGCATCTAAGCCATCCTAGGCATAAAGAGCAGCGGGCTACTAACTGACCAACTGTTTCAGTTCAAACACACTTTAACATTTGTGAATATCTTAGTTTAACGATGGCTCTTTGGAGAGGCTTGTTTCTATAAACTCTACAACAGCCTTTCAGACAGGAGAGGAGCGCTGTTGTGCTCCATATCATCCCAGTTCGCATGCTGCCTCGACACATACTCAATATGAGAGAGACAGATACACACTGACTCCACCAGCCTAACCTCCCCCTGTGTCTGCCTCGATTGTTTGCCCTTCCGCCTTAAACCAGCTGAGTACAAACCTGCTGATGATAGACTCGGGTTGTGGTTAAGAGGAAGTGACAGTGTGATGAGTTCTAGACAACACACAGCATTCTGGGGTAATGCCTATATTTGTAGCCCACCGGGCCGAGCCATAACACTTACCATTTAATAAGCAACAGCCTGCAGGGAGCCCTGGGCTTATTCATCCTCCAGTAGCTTTCTGCTTAACACATGGCACTCTGCTGGGAGGAGGAGCAGGAGCAGGCCAGCCAGCTGAGAGCTTCCCCTGGTCAAGGACACAATAACAGGACTGGACCGGCCCGGCTGGAGCATCGGTGCTGCAGCTCTCAGGGGGTCTGCGTGTTCAGTCATGTGGGCCACATGTGTCTGGATTCCACACCTGAGACTGACTCATGTTTACTGAAGTGATAAACGCATCAGTGGTCACATTTACTTGTGCTGACCTCTCTGTTGACTCAGCTCAGGTTACATGTTAAGCTGTTTACACGGATGTCTGGCCTCTGTTAGCGTGAATAAACCGACAGAGGATGTTGGCTACTTGTGTGTCCTGATTGAACATCCTATCTGCAAAACGAGGTAATAAAAAGGGATAGTGATCCCAACGGCAAGAAAAGCGCCTTTAAAAAGTATTCACCTGCGAGATGAAGAACTTAAAGTGCCAGTGATTTATAATGGTGTTGTGGTTTTTAAGCCATCTCTGTTCAGCTTTGGTCTCTTTAGGCTGTTTGACTTGAAAACAAATCTTCCTGCTGCTCAGTCGGTCTGATGAGACCACAGAACCTCCAGAGTCTCCCACGGGCCTTTTGTGCAGCTCAGATGTCATCTGACTTCTTGTGAGTGACCTCCTCCTTCCCATATCAGAGCATCCTTCAGAGCGACTTGAGGAGGCCTGCATGATCCTCTGTTGGTCAGATCATAAATCTGAATGCAGTCAGCCTTTTTATAATCCAGCTGTTGTCAGGACCTCCTCCAGTCCTCCAGCAGTGGTGGCAGTGTATCTATGTGGACTACTTGGTGACTATGGGAGGAGTAAAGATAACGCGTGGGTCTCGGAGACCGATGTATTTACACCTTTTCAATGTCTGGCTTGAATGCGTCTCGGAGCACTTCTGTAGCTAGATTTTAATCTGCCTGCTTCCTTGAGTGCATTTATACATAGTTTTTTTTCAGATAAGATACAATCTGCACAAGAAGCATAAAGTGGAAATGGGGTAAATCCTTCCATTTGTGCCACAGAATGCTACACAAGTCTAAGTTTGCCACTTTCTACGTTTACAGGCAGTTGCACAAGCGATGTTTGTGAGGTGTTAAGATTCAGTCCATGAACACATTATCTGTGCTGTGGCCACTTGTCCTTGCCTTAGAAGTGATGGAGTGAATAAACAATATAGGTTTTTCTTCATTCAGACCTCAAGATATCCTCTTGTTTAAGCCGCCAGATGATTCCCAGTTTTCTTTCCAATCAGTATTCATAGCGGGCAGTCAGTCACCCTGGGATTCTCCTCTAGTCAACACCCATTTCTCCTGCATTGATGTCTCATCTCTCCTGCTGTCGTTGCTTGATGCCCCGTGTCTCTTTCCTTCTATCCCCTGTTCTTCTGCCCCGGGCAACACCTCTCTCCTAAGACACAGATGTGATGGGTAGTGCCTGTGTGGAGAAGAGCGATGGTGCTTTTGCGACACAGCAGATGTTGAGTAAAAGCAGCTTGTCACACCAGGTACTTTCTCCTTCTGTAACGGATGGCAGATTTGCTATCACAAGCCTTTGTGTTCAGATCTGAAGGAGAGAAGGCTCTTGTCACACACACTAGGAAAAGGTGACAGCATCCTATTGTCTCTTTTCTCATCCGTGATACAGCAAGAAATCAAATATCACGTCATAATTGTTAACTACATGTATTGTAGAGCATGCTGACAGAGCAGTGTTTTCACCTTTATCCTGCGTTGTATCCTCCTCTAGTTTCCTTATTAAACTATACTGGTAGATAAATGCTTTCCTAGAACTTGTTATATAAAAGCGGTTCTTTTGCACTCTCCCTAAGGCCCATTTCCTCTTCTTTTCTGAGGCTGCTAGCAAGGACAAATCACTGCTTGGAAAGAACCCTGCGCCACCATGACTTATGGGCCATAATCCTCCACTTATGCATTGACAAGGCATCCCAAACACACAAAGCGCATCCCTCTCTCTACACACACAATCTAAGGATGAAGAAAATGGGACTGAATTTCCTAATGCCTTTCTATCAAGTTCTCTTTTCCCCGACAGGCCCTGGCAAGCCGCCCTCTTATATTTGTTGCAAGAATTAGATTATCTTCTTATCAGATAAAGTGTAAGTACAACTGAGTTTCATCTTCCACAGAGGCGGTGTCGGGGTTGAGGCAGCAAGGTGCAGCTGCTAAAACATTGACCAGGTCTGTCCCTGAAGGTAGAGCATGGGGCAGTAGGTGAATTGAACCACAGGTTTCCACTCACTACTTTTACCTATAAACCTAGTTTCCCTTTATGCAGTGTAGCTGAGCTCCACTTCAAATGAAACAATGTCATTCCAACACTTCACTGATGTGAGAGTAACCGAGGCTAAAATTTCATTTGGATTTATCCTCAGCCCAGAGGATCAAAGAGGATTCTTGGCTCTTAAATGTCTTACTGCAGTCGTTTCTCATGTACCCACGGATCACTGCCAAAATCTGCCTGAGCTGAGAGAGAAGGGAGCTGAACGAGGTATTATCTTTGCAGACCCCTTGATGGAGAGATAAAGGAATTGTCTGTTACACCGAAAAGCCTAGAAAGGTGAAATGCCCAGCTCTGATTATTCTGTATTGCGCCATTTTGACTTTGATAGATGGACTCTTTTTAAAACGGCAATGACATTTTCCACTTCACAGCGCTATCCTCCTGACACTAGTTACTGTCACTGCACTTCACCAAAGGGCCGTGCTGTGCGACAGGGTGAAATCCTATCACAGGCAGCCTGGCTGACATACATAGGAGGCTTTGCTTGGATTAGACAACCATAGAGCTTCTCAGCCGCGGTGACATCACTAGGTTTGTTTACACTAACAGGGTTTAGCATAAATCTTTTGGCTTAAAGTGCCTAATACAGTCATCGGTATCCAGTGGCAGCAAGCATAATAGAGCCAAATCAGATCATTAAATATTCCCATTTATTCAGGGATCACTTCAACATATTCACACAGAAAGGAGCACTCTTGTTTAAAGGGGCACTCTAGAAATTTAGTATTGCACTTCTTAAGTTTGAGGAACTCTCAAGAGGCCGATTTAAAAAGAATGGACGAAATCAAAAAGACTGACATCGATGTAACTTGATCTTTAGTGCCATGGATCAAACTCCAAAAACACTGGATCCTACATTTCACACATGGCAACTCATCTTCCTGCCTGAAAAAAATTATTCTCAAACTCATGCCAAGATAATTCTGATGCCATCATCAGTGTAATTTATTCAGATTTTGGAAAGCCCCACAGAAGACATCATCCAAATTCACAGGCTGCATAGAGCTCTCTGCGAGGAGTAAACCAAATGTCAAGGCTGAAATGGTGAAGTGTCCTTTAAAGATTCACTTCTTATTTACAGGAAAGCATATATGTTCCAGGAATATGTTTTAATTGCTATATTATTAATTATTATTAATAATAATAATACAATCAACGAACCACCTAAATCATTGATTTGGAATGAAGCTCACATTTTCAGGTGTGCATTTTATTTCACATGTCAGCTGTTCTTTACTCATCTTGGTTGGTGGTATCATGCTGTCACTGGACTATCCCAACAGGATAGAGGCTTGAGTAATATTTATGCGACACAGCTTGAGTCCTTGGAAATAGCCTTTTGCTCTCATTGCCCATTACTGTGACATAAATGACCCTGCACAAAGCGTGGACCCTCTACTGTACATGTGTATGACAACAGCCCAATAACCAGTATTCATGTGGCGAAGAATGGAAAAGAGTAAAACACATTTGCTTCACTAAGCCTCTCTGACCCAGTTAGTTCAGTAAAATCAATTCTGTCGTTTTGTTCTTCTCAATCTGATGCCTTGAACTGACTGAAATAGTGATAAGAAAATTAACCTAGAAGCTTAGGTTCTGAGGTGAAATTGTTGGATGTGTTTTTTCGAATTTTGACGCCCAGCTAATGGAGCTCTCTGCTGGGTTATCCACCTCCGATCATGTCAGGAGGCCAACGCAGCCGGCTGGGCCAGCTGGGAGTGAAGCAGCTGGGGTTAGTAGTGGTGTTCAATGTGACTGCTAAAATGAAGATAGAGGACGGTGTGGATGTCAGCCTGGACTAAACGTAGCTGTAAGGAATGGAAGTGTGTGATTAATCTGAGAAGAGAAGATTCCCTTTTAGCTGTGGCTGAACTACCTCGCCCTCATTCACCAGCCAGCAGTCTCAGGTGCAACCAGTTAACCCTCCTGTCCGCCCCACAGCCTCGCCTTCAGCCCCGTGGTGACCGAGCTTTGGAGGCAGTAGCACCAAAGGAACGCTCGGCCTGCACCCTGATTCTGTATTGTCATTTAGAAACCAACTAAAGACATACTGGTGTTTGGTTGAATACATGCTCTATGGCCTGTTTTCTGTTTATATTTATTTATTGTTTTTATTGTGTACCGTCTTTTTATGGGTATTTTATTATGCTATTTCATTATGGTCAATTTGGTTTAATTTATGATTTTTTTTTGTTTTTTTTTTCTCAACTCCTGTACAGCACTTTGTGACGAAATAAAGAAAACAACAACAACCTGTGACTAAGTGAGTGCTGATGATTGGAACCAAACAGCAAAGGCCTCTGTCACCAGAGTAATGGGATCTTCCAGTCTAGCTCAACGGTTAAAGGATTATTAAGGGCACCCAAAATAAACCAAGAGAACCTCTACCAAACAAAAATACATTGCTCTAATAGAAGAATGTGTTATATTTCTCTTTATAAATCATTTTTGTTAATGACCATTACTTTATTCAGACAACACATTCAGACAAAAATGTAAGATTTGATCTTCCACTCATTGTACATTTTGAATGGACACTAGTTGTAACGAGCTACACACATGTGAGCGCACGCATGCGGACACACACAAACACACACATACATGCCCTCAGTAGCTGATTAATAAGTGCACAGCCCAAGGCATTTACCACCACTACATTATTCAGTTTGATTATCTGGAGGAAATGATAGAGTATTAGAGCTTTTAATGACTTTGGCATCCCCTCGTGTATTACTTGCTGATGAGGACGGTTTTAATCATTGTGCTGCGCTAACTTGGTCCAGAATCACAGCAGCATATTAATGCAATGTGTTGCAAACTGTACACAAACACAGGTTAACGGGCCTCATAAGCAGAAAAGAGCAACATGGGGACGCTAGCAAATTAAAATACATGATTAATACGGCAATACTTCGGAGGAGCGGGGAGTGTTTTCTATTGGGAAAACGATCCTCCGCAAAGATAAATAAGATGACAAATGCTGACATTGGATGCACACATCATTTCCAATTCCCGAGGTCTGGCCCTATATATTATACACGAGAGTGTAAGAACACCAGGGCAGTCTGGGACATGAGTCACTGAAACATTCTGAAATGTGCTTTCAGTCTTTGCATGGGAATAAGGAAAGGTTTTCTTCTCTTTCTTTTATTTATCTTTTAATTAGTTTCTCTCTCTACATAATCGTAAAGCTCTAATGGTGGTGAAAGGATGAAGGTGTGAGAGAGACACAAGGAGTGTGTCTCATATTCCACATGCAGTGTGCATGAGGTATATTTTCATGCACACTGAGTCACACGATGGCACTGGGGGAAGGTTGCATGTATTCTCATTCATGGGCATTGCTATGTTGAGTTGCACGATAATATATGACTGCAATATTGCACTCAGGGATTTTTTTTAACTTAGTCGAAGAGTATCGGTAGAAAACTGCATTTTAAAATGTAATCATTCTTCTTTGTTGGTGCTCTGTATTCAGTTCAGTGTTCAATTTATTCATTTAAAGAAGGATTTGAAATAATTCCCTTTCTTATTTGGATGCAACACATTTTAGCAGTATACTGAATGCAGCAGAATGGCTTGAATATCAGTGTATTTATCGCTATAATATTGTTATTGCAATATTCCAAAACATCATCGCATCATTTCCTCATATTGTGGAGCTCTGAATGTGTTTTTATGTCCTGAGCTTAACAATTATCCTTGTCTGCAATTTTGGATGAGTGCTTGGACCCATTCTACAAATGTTACACTATATATTACTGTCACACTGGGTGCAATACTTCAAGTTTTATACAACTTGGTGCGAGAGCAAATAGCCGCAGTTCTGTCAAATGTAATACTCATGTGATTTCTGTGTGCTATTTCAAATGCCGGACCATCTGAAGACACTGGAAATGGGAGTGGAATTATCCATTTTATGGCAGTTGGGCATTGAAATAACCAAAAGTGTAATGTTGGTTATTACTTATATTGGTGTTATAAAAGCTATTATGAGCTCTTCTATTGCCTGGACCAATAAAAAAGCAGCCTGCAGTAAAATCCTGGTCAGAGGCCAAATGTGTAGAAAAGAGACTTGTCACCAGAAGAATTACTAACGGGCGCCGGGTCACAGAACATGGAGTAAAATGAGCTGGAAGAGATGTACGCAAACTTGAAATGTCCATTTAGCTCACTTACTCTCCAAAATGTTTCACTCCATCAGCTCCATTGCCTCAGCGGAAAAGAATCCATCGCTTTGCTCCACATGTCACAGGAGTTTGCTCAAGCTAACGTCTTAGTTTTGTGTTGGAAAGCAGCAATCTTTCTGTACTCGTATTTGATTGTGTTGTTTCTTTGTGTTCTTTATATCGGCAGCCCGTCTTCGTATGCTTCTTAAGCTTCGTCAGATAGGTGAAGATGTCTTTCTTCTTCCAATTGTGCTTTGTCTATTAACACGTTATTCAGTGCTCCAGTGCATTGACCTCTCAGGGCCACCGTCCAGGCTGAACTCAATTTATTTGTTTCCCTTCACTTCCTGTGATTCCTGAATAGCCACTCGACCTTCAACGGCCCTGAGCTGATACACACACTCATGACAAACCGCTGCCTTTGCGTTTCATCTTTCTAGAGATAAAATTCATCAAAGCAACCAGGCGTTGACACGCTGTGTTTTACACACTTGAAATAACTCCACACTGGTTCCTCCACTTACTGAGTGTATATGACTCTGGCTCTGTTGTCAGGATACAGCACATAAAACACGCTCACCATTGCTCACCTCGGGCCCGTCTGCCATCATCATAAACATATCTGAGCAGTAGCAGAATGATAATGACGCTGTGTGTGTGTACTGTAAGAACACACTGCGTACTCCTCACTCTGCCTCCGGCTGAAAGGCCGAGCGGTGCGATCACAACTATAACAGTGATTGAAACCTGATATAATTGACTGAGGGATCATTTGATTGCCTGAATGTGACATTCATTTACACAGCCAAAGTGATACAGAAGGTCATGGTCCAGTCAGGAGGACGTGTTAGAGCCGTGACACCACAACCCAGCGCCGCTCACCGGGACAGCCGGGGCAGGAAGTAATGTGACACTGAAATGACAGCGCTTCCCTAAAAAGGGATGAGAATCAATTTTCAATATGCAGCAGCCTGGTCGGACCCCCACCCCCTACCCCCCTTGCTCCCAGCAGAGTGTGTTAAATCCAGTCCAAGCTCAGGGCTTGAATAAATCTGCATTCAATTAGAGGATTAGCCGCTGTTTAAACATGGCTTCCTCTCTTTGCCACTAATCTGCCAAGTGGGTGTCTGTGAATGGCACAACGCAGCGTTTCAATAAGTTTGTGTTTGAAATGGTGGAAGATGACTTGAGGGAAGCGTCCTGTGTGTGTGTGTGTGTGTGTGTGTGTGTGTGTGTGTGTGTGTGTGTGTGTGTGTGTGTGTGTGTGTGTGTGTGAGAAATGGAGATCTTCACCAGGGGGAAAAACAAACATGTGTAGTGTTTTAGATATTTTGACAGAGAAGGAAGGAAGAAAACCTAAATATGTTGAACTCGCGCCATAATAAATCATTTTGGACAGCTTGGTTGTTGCGACGAGAAAGAGCTGCCTGAGACGTAGCGGCAATTACTGTCAGTGTCAGAATACATACAGGTTATGAATATGGATGTCGGAGTCCTTTTTGGATTGTTTCATAGTGTTTCCCTCATTATTACTCCACAATGACACATTTCATCCACGTCTCTGGACTTTCAGTCTCTCTCACATACACGTGAGCAGTTGTTTGCCGTGCACACACTGATCCTACGCTAACCTCCTGGTGTGAGGACGTTATCTCAGAGCAGCAGTTCACTGTCGTTAAGAGCTGTTCAGGGATCAGTCCTTAACCTCACCCCCCTTCTTTCTTCTGCCTCACCCACACCGTCGCCTCCTGCTTCCTATTGATTTGATATTACAGTGAGCCATGATATCATCTGTCCCCCTTTTCCAAGACTTATGGAAAGAAAGAAATAACAGAATTATCCTTTGTAAGTATACAAATTATGGTCAAGATTGTACATTGTGTTGGTATTTGGACTGGACTGGTTTAAAGAAAGCCACTGCATGAGTGAAATGTCTCAACAATTATCAGACCCAGCAGGTTAAGGTGCTTTAACAGGATTTCATGGATTTAAATGTGTCCAACACTTTTGTTAATAATAATAACACTAATTGTGTTAACATTTAGCTCCCATCTAAACTAACAAAATGTGTATCGCCACCATACCACTAGACGCTTAGTACTGCATGTGTATCAGGAATCACAGAACTTTTTAAACCAACTGCTGAACAAACTAACTGGATTCAGTTTCTATCACAATTTTGTAAATCAGATATTGTGATTAAGAAAATGTTATGGGTTCTTATTTCTCAGACTAAACACTCTGGTGTGTGTGCACGTGGGCATGTGTGCGAGTGTGTGTGCGTGTGTGTGTGTGTGTGTGTGTGAGAGAGAGATTGAAGTGTTGGCATGATGATCCTTTAATCACCATGCCAGTATTAATGGAGCCCGCTGCTTTCGCCCCTCGCTACAACAGCGCTCCAGCTTTCCAGTAACGGATAACTAATAGAGCCCCTATCTGCATCCTAGGGTGGAGTTAAAAGTGGGTCACACTCAATTTATTCCTTCAATAGGACGCCCTGCGGTGTGAGGAACGGGGCCGGCACACTCCACCCGCTCTCACGAGCACACGTACAGACACACAAACAGACCATCTGACAGGCTTCTTAAATAGGAAGAAAACATTGAAACACACACACACACACACACACACACACAACCCTGTCCTCACGGAAGACTTTTGAGCTGACATCATGTACTTAGCGTGTCACACAGATGTCACAGCGATATTGCTCAGACTGCCAGACAGCGCAGTCAAGTATGAATGGCAGAGCCTGCAATGAATTCCTCCGACTGCTGCAGTCAGTGGACCGTCTCACGCCCCCCCATGAGATCCTGAGATAAGTGGCTTTCACCGGCCTTATATGCTACTTTGTGTTTGTGTATGTGTGAATGTGTGAAGCTCCTCGACTGGTAAGATTCGATATCACACACCTCGTGTTGGTGAAGAGCCGTGTGCTTGATTTGTGTGTGAGAGGCAGAATAACTGAGAGAGAAACAGGAATTTAGAAAAGCCAAGAAACATTTTTCACCACTCCTAAGTGGCTTGAAGTTCTCTTGAGCACTTAAATTCAACACTGAAATTCATCTGTATTCAGATGAACCTATTAACTTATTCATGCTGTAGAGCTGCCACCAGGCACTCTCTCATTTCCCCGGCATTTACACGCCTCCTTCTTTAAAAACGGTTTCAAATTGTGATAAATGATTGCCCTATCGGTGCCAGACAAATTACTCTTCGGCGACCCGGTGCCAAAGCAAAAGGATGACACAAGAAAATGCGCAAATAATACTAGATGCTTGGAAAAAAAAGCAAGACTTCCTTCCCTGCCGTGGTTCTTGGAATGCAGACAAGCGCGGTGCAATGACACTGTAATAGGAGCTAATGAACCAGTTATCAAGGGAGATTATGTGCTGCCTGGGTGTGGTGTAATATTGATGACAGAGGCGGCAGGTAGCCACAACAACGCATCAGCCCACCCATCACATCCCGCTGCCCTCAGAGGGGGAAGAGACCGATTAATTACCGACTGTTAGTTCAATGGCAATTAGATGCTTGTAAGCTGGAGTCCACTCCACGCCACTAGCTGCCGACCCCTCAGTGCCTCGCTCCACCCCTCCTACGAGGAAAGTGATCCGAGCTACACTTCAATGAACCTCTCGGAGAAATACTGTGAGCACAGGCTTACATTTAAAAACACAGACAGGGAGAGAGAGAAAACTAGTAGTGAGACATATGTGATCCCAAAGGAAATTAGAGTGGATCTTAACGTGGAAACAAAGCAAAGAAAGCCATTTAGTCATTCCTTGGCAGAGCGACAGTGGATGCGGTGGAAGTTTGCTGTAACAGCGAGATACATCACAGAGCAGTATTTGTGGCACAACGTAATTAAATCCCACTGTTGTTGTGGGTTATAAAACCTGTCCTGTGTTTACGGGAGAGATTATTGTTGAGTACTGTGTTGGCTCCCAAAAGCCGAGACAAAGAATCGGCTTAAACAGAAGGTGTCTTTTGTCAACAGGAAGTCAGACTCGTCCCGCCTTAACCTCCACCACATCTGAGATAATGAGACACAGCCAGCATTTCAAACATCATGAAGCTCTTTCTGTGAGTTCAGTGAGTTCACTTTTGAATCGAGCCGGAGGAAGAAATGTATGATTTACTGCTGGATATCCAACTCTGCTGGTAAAATCCCTGCTGCGTATCACATGAGATTATATTATAATAAGTCCCACATAGGGAGCTGGTTCATGTGAGTGAAGGGAACAACAGCAGTATCAGTGTATATTTATACCATGTACAGTAGTGACTGTACAAGAGGGAGGTTATTTCTTATCATCCATCCAGTTCAGTTAACATTGCATTTTTCCTTAACTGCACTATCAAAGCAATGATTACTACACGGAATCTTAAATAAAAAAAAAATGTATAAATAAATAAATCTTGTGTCCTCAGTCTTTGTCTGAGGTGAAACATTTTGAGAATAAAAACAAACCCGAAGGCCAAACAGTGTTACTCTAAATGTTAATTACAGTGCTCCCATTAGAGTGTTTACACCAGGAAATGTAACATTGCTGAACAAAGCGTGTCAGCATGAACCTTTGTTTGCCACAGAGCTCTTATTTTCTGCATTAATCTATGCTAACATCCGGATTGGCCTGCAGAAATCCCTCATCCCTGCAGCACTCTATCTGCAAAACCAATGTGCTACTTTTAGATTATGTCCCATGTTTAATCTCCTCATCACATCACCCGTAGCTATCTCTACAAAACTTTGGAATCCAGATCACTGAGGTGTGTGTGAGGTGTGCACTGCATGCTCTTCTTTCCTTCATACCAGTTCATGTGTGATGGCATGTTTGTGTTTACAAGTTGTTTATACATCGGGCTCTCACAAAAGTCAAACGTCAAAACCTCAACAATGGATTTGATCACTGCCCATCCAATATTTTTGATTCCATAATTACTTATTACAATGTTTATTACACGAGAGTCGGCATAACTAACACTCTCAACAAATAGACACATTTGAATGTTTGCTGTTTGTATATATGCATACTATAATGTGACACTCAACACTGTCTGCACAGAGATAAAGGGACAAAACAATATTCCCATCCACCTACTGTGTGCACCTGCCACTCCTCCCAAGGGCAGAGCAGCTGCATTGAATGTTACATGTTTTAGGTGATTGAGATCTGCAGAGAAACTTCCAAAAACAACTGGTTTGCAAGCCTCTTCTTATATACATAGTATATATATATATACTATTGTCTCTTGACCTGCAGCATGTTGACACAGATCGACCCTCTGGGTCCGAGCCTGCAACAGAAGCTACCCAGTAAGCTGTGGCCGTCCTGACTGAGTCACACAGCTGTTTGATCCCTCTCAGTCTTCTCTTGGAGGCTCCATCAGCACAGCCTCCTATCATCTGGTGGAGTCAAAGCATGAAGGACTTCATTAATCCTCCACAGAGAGCTCCCAGGTGTTGGTTTCAACTGGAGGAGGTGGACTACAGGCAGAGGGCAGATCTGTGTCTCACAGGTGTCCAGAGATCAAAGCGATGGAAATGCTACAGAAGTCCACACAAAGTGACAGAATGGATATTTGATTTACTTTTGTTAAACCCCCTGCTGCAGGGCAGTACAGAGCATTAGTGAGGAGAGGCTTTACATTGTCTCAGATAAGCCACATTAATTATTCATTTTGATCAGAAACAAAAGGGAAATAGTCTTTACCCCATATGACCTTGCAGACACTGTTAGCACAGGCTGCACACTTTTGTCAGCTCAGCTATTAAATATTAAGAGGGCTTCACATTAGACAGCTGACCCATTCTGAAGGTCGTCTAAATCCTTAAAAGTTCCTGGTTGCTCATCCAAAGTGATAGCCACAGCGGGTTGACTCCAGACACTCCTGCATTGGGTGGCGACCTACAGAGTGGGTTACATATTTATATGTGTCAGTTATGTGTAGTTGCTTAGTCATAAACCAAATAATGGACCAATAAAGTCTCGGTGATGGCCCGAGAAGCATCAAGGCTCACAACAGACAGTAGGATGCATCGTCTTGGAGCCAAAATGTCAAGGCAATCCATCCAATAGTGGTTGAGCTATTGTAGTCAGGACCAACGTGGTGGTGGACAGCCAAACCCACGGCCAGACCACGAGTGTGGCTGGACATGAGAGGGAAAAGGGGATGGATTCATGAAAAATGAATGAATTATATATTGAACTCTTTCTCTGTCGACAGCAGGGTGACATGACTGTGGTCTCACTGGCAGAGAAACTAAAGTTTAGGAGATACATTTTAATCTTCCCGGAGACTAAGAGGAATCTTCAGAGATTAAGTCAGAGGATTGTTTTGAATTGGTCACAAAGATATTCACCTCGATTTCATTGCCGCCCGCTGCATTCTGACACGGCAATTTTCTAATTATAGTAGAACAATGAATGGAGGATATTGGCTGAAAGGATTTTCAGAAAGATTCAATAGTGAAAAAGAGGAAGAAAGACTGGGAGAGGAAGAGAAATGCAGACAAAAATATTGATTGCTTAATAACTCAATTTGCTATTTCATGACATTTAGAAATACTTTGAAAGCTGCTAAATCAAAAAGAAAACTAACAGAAGGAAAAGCCCTCTTTATGGATACAGTTTGCACCACATGTGCAGTTGGTTTATTAGATCCATCCTAATCTGCAGCATCGGCAGCTGAGTGTCATTACCATAACAAGGACCATATGCATGAATACGGGCTTCATGTTTGGTGTTGACTTTGTATGTGTGTGGTTTGCATGTATGTAACGACAAGATACTCTTCATCCTGCAAACCCACTCGGAGCCATGCACACATGTCCCTTGTCAGGAAGGCCCTTCCACATGTCTGTGTGTGTGTGTGTGTGTGTGTGTGTGTGTGTGTGTGTGTGTGTGTGTGTGCACGTGTGTGCACGTGTGTGCCTGTGTGTGTGTAGGCCGTGTTTGAGTGCCATCGTGATGTATCTGGGCCGACCACCTGTCTGAGCGGCTGACAGGGGCGTTTTCTAATCTGACAGGTAATCTGCCCAGCAGACACAGTGACAAACGACTCCCGGTGACACCTCCCCCCCTCCTGCTCTCAGGCCGGGACTGGATCAGTCACACGGGCAAAAGCTGGTCTGCACTTGATGGTGTGGCTCAGCATGTGGGCACTGTGCATTCTCTGAAGGTCTATTTACTGTGTGGATAAATACGCCTCCTAATAATAGGCTTCAATGGAAGCAGGTAGATCTGAGGTGATGGCATACAGTCTGTTTGATTCATCTGCTCAGGTCTCTAAGAAAGAGGGAGAGTTGAGAAGGAAAGCCAACATCCCCCTGAGACATTAGATGTAATCTCTAATTGGTTATTTACAGGCGAGGTGTTTGTGGTATAAAAATGAAATGCTCAACAGGAGCTTGCTTCGCTTGGGAGTTTATCCCAGTGGTCTCTTTCAATCCATCTTAATGAGGTCACTTCAGCTAGCCGTACAAGCTTTACTTATCCTTCCATCGCTTATTGCGAAACAATGATCTGCCTTTGCTGTGTGACTGATGGCCGAGACCTGAGGAAAACAAACAGCGTATCTTTGCAGCGCATGACTGGCTTCCTGTGAACAGCCTCGGTGGGACTCCTTGGGGACACGGAAAGCTATCTCATGTAAAGCAAATTGAACAAGGGAGCAAGCGCTTCTAAATTTACCATGCAACGGTAAATTACCCAAGGGGCCGCAAGCACCACCACAAGTTCATTTTCCCAATTATGAAGCGGCTCACTAACAAAAACTTCCTGCAATATTTAGTTAAGAGCAGCTTTGGAGTATTTTATAGAAATCACAACATGTTGTGGTTTTCCTGCAACACCTGACCAACATGTGGATCATGACTGATATCTAGGTGGAGTATGTTCTATCACGTGCACCACAACAGCCCTGCGGTGTAATGAACAGAAATAAGGTGGTTAGATTAGACTAAACAAGGCCTGCATGCTTACAGTATCAGGGATGCATCGTCAAGTCAAACAGTCTGCTGTCTGAAAACACAATGAGCATGAGAAGCAAACAGCATGCAGCTGAATTGAGTAGTGAGGTGTGTGATTGCTTCAGTGCAAAGCAAAATGTCTCACAAAATACTGTGAAATGGGCATCACTTGAAGCACAGATTACATGTTGTGGACACGATTAGTGCTGTGAACGTTACATCCGTCCTCCACAAAAGCATTTAACCGTGGACCCTCAGTTTCATGGTCCACACACACCATTTGCAAAAGTGAGGTAACCTTTCCACATTCATCATGCTTTACCTTTTCAAACAGCCAACATTTGGCTGAGCTGGAGGGACTTTGGATTACTGCAATGTAGCAATTCTTAGTACATCTGCTGATATCAGCTGTTTGAAGTAAAGACAATACAAGTGCTATTCATACTATTTCTCCATATTTACTCTAAAAACACCTTCTCATGAATGCCAATCAATCATCTTTCAAAGTCAATAACAAACACTGGCTCGGATCATTCTAAACTGTTTTGGCCAGAACAAATTGCTCAGAATGGATTGTTTTGTCTTGTGGCCAGATGCATAAAACTGTTTTACAAAGTCTGTTAATCCATAGACCTTCCAGCTTTACGTTCTGACTCGTTTGCATTCAACACGGACAGTGAACCTGCATTCAACCAAAGCCTGAGTGAAAGTGATCGCTCAATACGTTTTGGACCAAAATCATGTCCAGCTGCCTATCAATTGTGCATATGAATGCATGAGTCTGTTTGTATAGGTTACACATAAAAGTACCCTTAACCATGCCCTCATGCAATCTTTTTTTATTTCTATTGTCTGAGTAATACATCCAGAAAACAGCAGCTCTCAACTGATTACATGATGTTACTAAACCTCATACAAGCATGAACTGCGACACGAAAACCAATTTCTATCCGTCAGAATAAATCTGACTTGAACACTCAACCGAGCTGTTGTGAAGCAGGCAGCATGGAGGTCCGCAGTCGCCTCCTTCCCCTGCTGCTGCTGTTTGTGCTTTATGGTGCAGCAGCGGACAGACAGGGTTAATGCATCGGTTCATTTATGAAGAAGCCATTCACCAAACGTGAAGGCTGCTGCAGCAGCTTGGCCTCTCTCGTCCCTCAATCTCCTCAGCTTGGCCCTGCACAGGCTTCTCGTTGCAGAGTGCTCTGCTCTGGCGGTCTCTCCGTGAACACAGGCGTGGCACTGACTATCTGATCATATGCAGCAATACTGCCTGGGCAGAATTAACAGCCCTTATTATCACAAAGCTCTCCCCAGTGTTAGGATCAGCCCCGTCTTCTGAAGAAGAAGCCTTAAATATTCTTTCCTCTTCTATTGGCTTTGTAAGATTGGTTATTTTCATTTACATATATGGCGAGAATATGCAAGCAAATGAGGCAGGGAAATTAGAAGAGAGGGAAGCCAAAGTGGTTCCAGGTGGTGCACTGTGATTTTAACAGGGGCGGAATAATTGGATCTATTATGAAATCATAAAAGATTCATTATAGCCACTATGCAGGGAATGGGATGAGAGCGGGCTGTTTGTTCTGTGCAGTATGGATGTGCAAATCAGGCGGCTCAGGCAGGAGGACGCGTAGCTCAGTGCTAAGTGGCTGTGTGGCAGTTTATTTTGAGGGGAGCCGGTAAATAAAGGTTTCTACTGACTCCATCATAAGTCTCTCAGTGCCAATGTTGTTTCCTGCTATGTGTTGTGTTCCCCTAAAGCTCACATTTTGACTAACAAATCTATACAGCCCTTTGTGTGTGAGATCAAGCGCTTCAACTGCAAACGTTCGTCTCAGCCAGACAACACGAGCAGAGCTCTTGGTGCCTGAAGGTTCAGGAGCTGGAGGAGATCTTCCTTTCTGCACTGGTCACAGGTGTGTGATCCTGCTGTACTTGTCCTGGTGGGGTCAGTGCATTGGCTGTCTGCCCGATTCACTCAGATGGACGTACACTGGATGCCAGCTCCCTGTCGTCAATGCAACATTTGGTTTTCTGGTCGAATCTTCACTTCTATACATCCAGCACGCTGTGCTGCAAGGCTCCTGTGCTCTGGTCCGCCTGTCAGAGTTAACAGTTACAGAACACACACGCCGAAAGAGGCTAACAGGCTAATATGTGAATATCGAGCATCTGTGGATTGTGAAGAATTTATGAAACCTAATTAAGTCTTGTCGGTTTAATAGGCATGGGGTATGTTCATCATTAGGAGACTCATCAATTATTGACCTAATTGTGTGTCTTCCTTCCAGCTTTGGTCCCAAAAAAGCTTTTATTAAAAAAAATGTAAAAAGGATATCTGCACTGCCTTCATCCGTACAGTAGCTTATTAAATGTCTCGAGGTTGCATGTTGCACTGGCTGTTATTCTAATGGCGTTCTGCACCTTAAGGCGCCGCGCGTTAAGCCCTGCTTTGTTCCTGCTGAGCCCTTCAGCACCTTCTGATCATCAGTTATTATTTCACTCCTCTCATTGGAAATCTTGTATTAATACAGGTTCATTTTTGAACATTTCCCTTTATTACAGCGTCTGTACAAACCCAATGCAACACTCATCACCGTTATGTTCACAGTATTGAATTTGACAACAGGCCAATAGCTGTGCTCTCACCGTGAAACAAACAAATGGGGATGAATAAAACTGCTGAACCCAGCAGAGGTGGGGGGTTGGTGGGATATAGTTCATGTGAAACAACCTTTAAATCTTGCCTTCAAGGCCAGTTAAAGCCGTACACAATACACACGGGGCCCCACACTCCCCTGAGGCTCATTGATTTCCCAGGTTCCCTTGAGCTAGGCCGCATTCACAGTACCTCTTAAATATGCTGCTGAATTATACCACAAGCTGCTTCTTTCCATAATCTCATCACTCCGGGCAGCGATGGGGACTCTGGAGTATCGTGTAATGCTCAGTGCAAAAGGCAATTCCAAAAACAGTCAAGATATTATTTTAGAATGATTAAGTCTTGTTTTCTAATCCAAGATGAATGGTGTTGTCAAGCACCGTTTGTATAATGTTGTGTAATGTCTCTGGTACCTGGCCTTGATTTCTAGGCAAATATATAACACACAATGTCTTCCCTGTTAAAACTATTTATATGGTAATGATCTCATATTAGTTTAAATATATAGTAGTAGTATCAGTAGTAGTATATAGCAGATCATTGTAGTATAATATCAACAATGACTCGCGATTCTACAAAAGGTTTCAACAAGATTAAGAATCATTTTTTTATAAACAAACATAATAGATACATTAATATCACAGTGTAGGAAGAGGCAAAAGCCAACTGGGTTTATTTAAAGCCTCCACCTATACAATATTTAAAAGACAGATTAAAAAAAGAAAGAAAGAAAGAAAGAAAGAAAGAAAAGAAAAAGAAACAAATGTATTTGTGTCATACTATTCTTAACAGTTACACCATTTTGCTTGAGATTTGAAGTATTTATTCATTTCAGGTTTGTAGAAGTGGAATTTTTCGTAGTGCTGTAAAAATGTGTTCAAAAAGAAAGCAAGGCTAAGTTTGATCTTGTATCATTTGCCCGAATTTGACAGCTGCACCGTTTGTGCCGTCCATGTTGATTCAACCCGGCCAACCAATGAATGTGTGATCAGCTAAAGCAACATTTTATTGCTCAAGTTGACACATTTTCAAATTGAGTTTTCACTCGTCTTTCCATTGACTTTGTGGTGTGTTCTCACTGCAAGTTTAATCAAAGTGTTTTAGTGATTGATTCATTTTATATTGTGTATGATGCTGAATCAAATTCCGGTTACCGTGAAGTCACGTCGTATTAGAACATGTTGAACCCTCTTTACAGCTTGTATCTTACCCAAACCCTCTATCAACAATGCTCAATTATTGAAAGCAACTTTCTCAAAAGCAATGAGGCTGAAGAATCTGTGATTACAGTCCAAAGTTCCCCTCGACTTGATTAGAGTGCCGGCGCTGTGATCCAGCAGGATTGTCCCTGTCAAACGTAAGCACCAGGAATGAAGTGGCTGCTAATGTCCGTGCATTTAGTGAGTCTCACCCCCTCTTCAGTGTGGAGGAGGAGCTGCATGACACCTTTTAGCATTTTTACACGTCTCACGGTGCATTGAAGCCTTCACCAGACAGAAACAGCTGTTGTTTTCACAGAGACGTGTGTGAATCCTCTTGGTTTAGTGGATGTTGTCATGCTGCTGTGTAACAAAGTGGGAGGTTAAATCCCCCCAGCGCTGGGACCATGAAGATATACTGTTATATGTATACAAGTAATATTCACACGTTGCTTTTCTTCCCCATATTATGCCATTACTGCACCAGTTGTACGACAACACAGGAACCTTTAGTTCCAGCTCGATGGCGCGCTGTACGATTTTTGCCGCCGAATGTAAACAATAACTTCGATGTGGCGGAGGTAGTATAAATAATGCATTTCATGAATGAATGCGCAGGGGACTGCGAAAGGTCACCGAGAGTTTACACAGCTATACGAGACAGATGGAGGGCAAAAAACAAAAGTGAATAATTTAATAAGGGAAGTGACAGTGAAGTGACAGAAGGACAATTCAGAATTAATCCAGTTTACTAACCTCGTCTGCCAGCATATCTCACACGTCTTCAAGGACCCACGAGCAAAGCCCGATTTGATTTAGCCGTCTGTCAACGTTGTTAAGTTCAGTGTTGCTCAATGCGCATCAGACACACAGCTGCTGATGTGCTGAATGGTTTGTATAATAGCTGCTTGGCATGCCACGAGCGACGACAGCTAATGCGACATCAATAGCAGTAAATGTAATAATTGAACCAGCCTGCCACTGGGCTGACAAACGCTTATCAGACGAGCACAATCGCCACTTGATAGCGGAATTGTGACACCGAATTCCCCATTGATCTCCATCGACGTGCCATTTATGCTGTAGCAGTGCGAAGAAACAAAGTCTTTCATGCAATTAAATCTATAGCAGCTCTCCGATTCTGCTCGCCGGCAGAGAGGCTGCACAAGAATAACTGTGCTTTCTTTTCCCGTTCACATTGAGCTGTACAACGAAACCCCAGCAATACATTTATTATGCCAATGTCCCAACGTGAGCTCCACAGTGTTCCCCTTCTTCAGGCATGGGCCTTGTGACCCAAAGAGAAAGCTGCTGTGTGTGTGTGTGTGTGTGTGTGTGTGTGTGTGTGTGTGTGTGTGTGTGTGTGTGTGTGTGTGTGTGTGTGTGTGTGTGTGTGTGTGCGTGTGTGCGTGTGTGTGTGTGTGTGCGTGTGTGCGTGTGTCATGAGGTTATACCTTTGTGTGTCTCCTTTAGGCTGCGGCTAAGCGCCCGTAACTCTGTTGAAGAATTCTGGACACATGTCACGTCCTTTCATGTTTTATGAGGGTGACGGCCGAGGGTTTGTTCACAGTGTGAGCTAAAGGCACAACAAGGGCACCTGTCACTTGATAGCACACCTATTGTGCTTTCCTTTTCTCCCAGACATGTTTGAAAGAGAAGCCCTTAAGAGATGGAGGAGGAGGAGGAAGAGGAGGAGGAGATGTGGTGAGAGGATGGGGCGAGGGAAGAGAAAGAGGTACGGCCTTTTATCTCTTCCCTCTGCCTGCTGCTACTCCATTAATGGCAGTAAAAGCTCCCTAAAGTGAATGGCGCTATAATTCAGATCCACAGTGTCTCAGGAGTTTTAATGTTAAATGTTAAGATTCCCTGATGAAGGCCCTCTGGTATATGATTTTTGACATTCGTACCTTAACAGCAGTAGCCAACAGTGGGCTATGATATTTATTTCATGTGTTGTAACAAAAATGCTTTTCAACTTCCTTTCAGCAATATTCACTCCTGCTGATGATGCAGAACCACCTTTATTTTTTCAGGATGTCTGCCATTAATTTCACATTAGACCAATGTTGGTATGCAGCAATACAAGGCTGCTGTTTGAAATGAGATATTTGTCCTGCATGAAAATGTGCAAACCTCACCTTTAATTTGACAGCGCTAATGACATAGTAATATTCTTCATAGAACAATATCTTGCTAACCTTTAGCTACCACCAGCTGCTGGTCATATTAATTACTGTGGCAGTAGAACCTCTGAGTGTGTTTAGGACAGCAGCGGTGCATTTTATTGTTGATGGATTCTACTTTTCACTTGTCAAAGGACAATGATTACGTGACTTCACTTTAAGCACAGCTGTGCTTTCATTAGCAGATATAATGTTTATCAATGTTCACCATCTCAGTTTACCGTGTTAACAAGATAAGATTTTCTAACTAACTAACACTAAAAGTCAAGTTTTTGGTTATAAACCAAATATTGGACAAATTAAAATGTTGACCTGCTGATGGTTCAAGATGAAAATACATATATAAACCGTAAATGGCATGGTTAAACCCTCTCTTTGTGATCGTACCCTGCAACATGATTTAACTAGAGGTCACCAAAGTTAATTTACAGCTGTTTTGAGGAAATTGGAGGAGACCTGTCTGTCTCACGCAGTACATCCTTCATCACTCTGGCAAAGTCCCTGCTCGCTTTTAGCAGATTGTCTCTATTCTTTAAGATCATCGCAGACAGACTCCACCAGCCCACAGTCAGTATCTGATGAGTAATACTGTCAGACTTTAATGAGCTATCAGTCTTGACATTTCCTTCCCTTACTGACAGCGCCCAAAGACCTCGTAGGGACACGGCGCTCATACAGCAGCAGCAACAAACAACACCCACCAAGAAGCTCGGAGGCTGACCTGGGGTCAGAGGAACAACACGCCGTGCAGCTCATTTATGAACCGGCTCGCCATGCATGTGCAAATGAACTGATCCACTCCTATTCCAAGGAGTGCGGAAGCTCCTTTGAGGCTAAACACTTATGAAAAGAAGTAGATGACATTGATAAGACTCTGGGGGACTCTTAAAATCCCTTGACGTGTGTTCTTGTTAGTGCGCTAAAACACTAAAAGCGTCGCAGAGAGAAACGGTGGTGGTGGAAGCCTATTTGTGCTCTTTGCCAACCTAACAGTACATTACAGGCCCTGAAATAATATGCAAGCAATGCAGCAGGCTCTTGTTTCTGCTGTGAATGCAGCTCCCGCCTAGTTGTAATCGACCCAGAGTGCTTTCAATCCTTCGTTACAAATCATCTGCCTTGCTATTAGGCAGGGTTTTGTTTTCATACTCTAATGATCATTATACACTGTTAAATCCAAGTGTCAGAACATGTTCTGCCACTGCGCAGCTCCAAATCCAATCCAAATGTATTTATGAAGCACAATACAAAAGATCAACAGTTGTCCAAAATGTTGTACAGTAAGAAATTGTGAGAAGCACAAAATACATGCTGAAAAGACAATAATATAGAGTGGTATCTATCCTAGTGAGTTTAAAGCCAGAGCATGAAGATGTATTTTGTAAAAACAGGCAGTGTAGGGGCCGGCCCAGCATGCAACACGTTTGAGTTTGCAGGCTGCAGCTGCAGAGGCGCATGTCAGCAGATTGAAGCTGGCCTATTTTGGCATAATTCCAGCCAAGAAAACAAGAGAAGTCATACATATAATCCTTGTTATGTAATGTTCTATAAAATACAAGTTGAATGGCAGTTTTATAGGGCAGTATTTTGTTGATTACAGACTTTGGAAGATTGCACTGCCTCAAACCTATCATTGAGTCTGTCACTTGAAGGCATGCCAACTGTGCCTCTCTTTGGGATGACAGCCGACACACTGGGTGAAATACAGCAGAAAGTCATCTCTCTGCATCTCCCTGAGAACATACAAGCACATGACTTTCAAGTTAAAGACACAAGTCAAAGAGGGGAAAACGCTCCCCTTTCAACCGGGGACGAGGATCATTCACGGTGACAGCAGCATTTCTCTCTCTCTCCGTCTCAACCTCTCATTTGCTCTCAGCTTTCCGTTGGGCTGCGTGCAATGTCAGCTGGCTGCTGCATTGTGGGGGGAAGCCTGGCGGCACCAGGATCTGTGTGCAGCTTCACAGGCGTCAACAGGGAGCTCTTAGTGATCTCCTGGAAGAAGAATTTAAACTCTGAGCTCTTTAATGTGTTCCTGGGGAGGCAGGCAGGCGAGCAGGCTGGGTACACAGGCCCCATCATCTCCCCTCGGAGATGGTGCCGATGGTGCCTGAAATGTGAATAAATTAGGAGTGAGGCGCTGTGTTGATGCTCTAGGAGATAACCTGGGAAAGTGGTGAGAGATTCAACTGCAAATAGTTCCCTAAGGTAGGAGCCATGTGAGCAAAAGCTAACTATTCATCTTTGCACGTTTAAGCAGGGCATGGCTGTGATCTTACCCCGGGGCAGTGCAGTGGTGATTTATTTTCATCTACTTTGCTTCGGGTTATTTCTTCTTGGTCTTTTAGCTCTGTTTCTTCAGCGGCTCAGTAATGAAGACCCCAAATGTTCTGCTGTGAAATTAATAAAGTTGAATAAACCTGCACAGGTGCCGAGAGAAGAGATTGACACATCATCCATCGACCTGAATAAAAGCCCAAGCGTCTCATTAAGCGGTGACCAAAATGCAAATAACCACGAGGCTGGATATCTTATCAATAATTCATGAATTGCTCCCATAAGCAACAACAAATCAATAGTATTCCCCATCCTCCTCCTGATATCAGGGAGCAGTCTGCTCCTACAGCGCGGTTGAACAACAAAGAAAAACTTCATTTTGCAGTCAGAACAAGTGAAGGGACACGAATAGACCACACAATCTAAATTATTCTAATGTGACCTGAAGAAGAACACGCAGTGGGCGGGTCACAAAGTTACGTTATCAACTGATCGTACAATGCATTACCTCGACAATTTTTACATGTCAGATGTAGAGATATATATGGAAATTACCCTGATCTTTTTTGCTGACATGTCGTGTTTACATCTCTGTTTATTTACATGTTATAATACGGGTAGATGAAATCAAGCATTCTGATTGGTTGAGAGTGAGTCACGAGGTGTACTGTATTGAGCCATAAAGTACTGTAGCTTCATCTGTTTACATTTACCTGAGCGTTCCATATCAGTGCACACTCACAATAACAGTTAGATTTTGTGCGACTGTTAGTCGTCATTTAAAGCTTGACAGAAAGCTCCCTTACAGAAAGCTACTGAGCACCAGATCTCAATGAAAGACAACGTTGGAGTAATATCCTGCTGGAGAAGGCACTTCAACACGAGCCACCACAAAGACAGCAAGAGTGGTCGGGAGTGAAGTCATCAGAGACGAAGGGGCCATGAGAAACGTTTTCCACGATGCACAATTAATGGAGGTATCCAAATCAACATAAACAAACATTAACAACATCCTAATGTTAGTCTATCGAGTCCCAAGTCACTCGTAACTTTAGTTTATTAAGTTTAAACAGGTTACGTTTATTAACCTAACGGTGCTATACCCAGTGCCTACGACGCATTTGTGATTGATTTAGAAGGTTTGAATTAAATATTTTATTGAAAGTGTCCCATTGTCATTTTTGTTAATTTAATAACTTTTATAAAAGGAGCAGGAGATCGACAGGCGTATCGGTGTGTCTGCAGCAGTAAAACAGGCGCTGTGCCGGGCCGTCTTGGTGAAGAGGATGATGATGAGCTGGTAGATGTTGTGGGTGAGAGAGAAGCCTGGGTCAGCCTGCTGGACCTGCTGCCACCGAGACCGACCCCGGAGAAGCGGATGAAAATGGATGGATGGATGGATAAAATGAGCAATGTGAATGAATGAGATGGTGCGAGATATAGCTAGGCTAACAAACGTGATGTTCCCAATGGAACAGCCACACGTACAGGGACTATTTTCTTTAGGATACTGAAATGTGATACACAACGTTTGGTTGCTACAACTATTTTGGGCTGCAAGGCAGCTTACTATTTACTTATTATTTATAATGTCGCAGGCCGTATTATAAAAGCTATGCGTCGGGCCTAACAACACCCTTGAACAGTACATTATTGACGATACAGTACTGCCTCTCGTACCTTATAGCTTAAATAATGTGACATTGTATCTTACATGATGCCACAGTAAACATTTTACACATTCCAATTCAAGTGTCTGAATATTCCTGAGAATTAAAAGTTCATTGCTCTTTTAAAAGGCGTACTTGCATTATCCTGCTATTACATTATTATCCTATAAGTGGTCTTAAAATGACAATAATATCATGTCTTGCAATTATTTATAGCAACAATATATCATCCGACAAAAGTAGTGATTGTGACCGGCCTGCCTCAAAAGATCCAGAATATGCATAAATTAAAAATGTAAAAGTTCAGGACCCAGAATCCACAACACCCTTCACCAGTGCATCCTGGTGTATTCACCTCTCTACACTGTCACTGTGGTGGACCTTTCAGTGTCATCCTCACCACCCGCGTCCTCTCCTCAAAGTCAGCAGCACTTTGATTGAGATCAGCTTGCCCGGCAGTAAAACAGCAGCCTAATATGAACAGGGTGAAGCCGTCAGAGCCATATGCTTCAGAAGCCTCACCGCGAGCTGTGCAGATGTTTGGTATGCATGAGCTCGCAGTGGAAGACTGATAGCCGTCTGCTTCAGGTCTTTTAGCTTTTACAGCCTCCTCCTCCTCTGTGTGTCCCTATCATCCCTAATGATTCACTCAGGACCTGATCTGAAAATCAAATCACAATGCAAGGTTTAGAATATGCCATTAAACAAGCAACAACACATCATGCCCAGGGTCAGTCAAAGCCATTAGTGGAATTGGATCAGTTTTTAGGTTCATTACCTCAGCGTGAATTGGATGGCCTCATTGGAAGTGCTCTCTTCATGCTGGTCCTGTTTAGGCCAAGCAGCACAGGTGCTTTGCCACGTTGCATACATACTACACCACACAGATAATCTACTCAAAGCTTGAGAAGCCTCAGAGGGCTACTTCTCTATTACTGTTCATGACTGCTTTCAAAAAAGAAATGGACGAATTACACAACATCATTACACATCTTCACATGGAGGTTAAAAAGCTGAAAGGGAGCATTTTAAGTGACGAGCTCACAACAAAGTGATTTCCTTCCCAGCTGAGGCTGAGCTTTCTAGATCAGTGGCATTTTTCAGATTTTCACAATGGAAAGTGGTTGTAAAACATACACTCAGTGAATCGCATGTTTTTATTGAAACTTTTTTTAATTCATTTAATTACAAATAATATAATGAAGTAGCTGGCATGACATCACAGAGATATTTTCAACATGCATTATTATCAAGACGCACTGTATGACTAAAACATTTTCTAAGGTGTAATGCTGAAGGGTACTTTAAAGAGTTACATCACATGCATTGCGACTCTCTGATGGACAGTTACAAAAAATGCAGCAGAACCAGAGATATTGTCTTTTTTATTCTATCTATTATTCATAAACTTGACCCACCCAGTCGCCTAGCCGCTAGCCTCGACCAGAGACGGGGAGTGAGCTACGAAGGTCTTCAGACCAACCTGTCTTTTGAGACTAGCGATAAAGGCCTTGTATAACATTTCTTTCATACATTCGTGCTCCCCAAGACCTGTAAACAGACTTTGATGTGTAAAATCAGTGGAGTTGCCCTCTCAATTTTTGGTGCTGGTTTGGGGAAAATCATGTAAGTCCTTGAAAAAATACTGGTCTCAAACAGCTGCACTTCAAATTCTTTTCATTTTTAATGTGATCGGATTCCTTGCAAAATCCGTCCAAATCCTGCAGGTTCACCAGGCACTCGTCCAGCTCAGACTATAGCAGGGTCCCTGCTCTCAAGCCCGGGCCCTATTGCTGGGCCCACTGATGGGAAGGGAGGCACTGGCGGTACAGAACCAGGACCAAATGGGGCATATGTGAGACCCTGCTACAGTAAAATGATACGCTTTCTGAAAGGGTTCTGGTGCTCGGAAACACTACTGCTTTTGTAACACAAGATGAATGTTTCTTGATTAGCTTTGAATTCCCTTTTTTGCCGTGAGTTAGATATAATTTGACTCATTAACACAAAGTCTTTTAAAAAAAAATAACATATGCCTATTTCCCAAAATGTTAAACGTTTCCTGTAATTATGGTAAATGGACCTGTACTTGTATAGCGGCTTTCTAGTCTTCAGACCACTCAAAGCACTTCAATGCTACATGCCATTCATCATTTTACATCCATTCATACACTGAAGGCCGAATGTACCTTACAAGCTGCTGCCGCCGATCTTTTGATTGAAGGACGACCCGCTCTACCTCTGAGCCACGGCCACTAATTATTTCATCCACTGTCCCCTCACTGTTACAGTTTGGCCTGTGAAGCTTGCCAAATGAAGCTTAAACGATAGGAAGACTCTCTGTACACTCCTTTTAATTCATAAATCTCTCAATCTCTGTGATTACTTATCAGCTGATTGGGGGGCGTCTACTTTAAATGAACCAACCAGACGCTGTACAGTTTCCTTAAGCCAGTCATATTGTTGCTGTCAAACCTTCCAATAGGTTGTCCTCTGCTGCAGTCAGTAGTCATTTCAGATTGAACCGATGCGACCCTCCTCCACCAGCATTCAGTCCTGCTCCTCATTCATCATCGGGTTGCAGCAGCTCCCTTCTTCCCCACCACCACCAGTGTCCGGACTCCAGGGGGATTCTGGGAGTCTAATCGCTAAAGACATTGTGTTATTCAAATGGTATGCATATGTAATAAATGATGTTAAAGTCTCTCCTAATTGAACTAAACATTATAACTCATTAAGAGGCATTTGTGACATCAACGGTTTGGAGCTTTCAAGTCGATGATGACAATTTCACATTCTTTACATTGGTTCATAAAGCCGCTGTCAAGAATGTGACTCACTCACTTGAAAATTGATGACGGTATTACTCGCAGAGTAGTATTATTGTTATGAATGCAAGATTCTTCAGTATTTCATCTTTTTTCAAACTATAACTCAGAGGTATAGCCATCCTTCCCTGTCATGTCCTCAAGCCTATAATGACTGTAAGGGCAGTGCTCGCATGTATGTTCCAGGTCAGTGGATCTCAACCTTTTTTCAGTGATGTACCCCCTAACCAGCGCAAATCATTTTTGGTTGAAAAAAACAGATCGTGTTGCTTCCTTTGTATACGCTCCTCGCTGCTGGAGATCCGTTTACACTTCTGCTGGAAGAGGCGTCTATTGAGAAAGTTGCACAGACAGCCAGTAGCAGAACTCTACAACACTGAGAACGATTGGTTCTCAACTGGAAAACAAGATTAAGATGTTACTCTGCAGCATTTTGCTCTCGACAAAAACCTCTGATATGATCCAGTTAGTTTTAAAAATAGAGTGAGATGTGTGGTTGCGGGCCTAGCTGGGGACCAGAACTACTATCTCTCCAGTAAATGCATGCAAAGCTATTCATGCGCTGCAGCTTCACTGATCCAAACAGATGCACGGCCGCGTACAGACGCAGCCGACTAGAAATACCACATCGACATGCTTACATGAGATGTGTATTGATTGCACTCCAGGGTAGGATGATTACTCTCCAAAGCGTTCATTCTGTTAGAATCGAGCGAGATACCCAGGCATTCTGGGTTTATTTGGTGCTTTGAGATTGTCCTGGGATTTTTCTGCATCCAAGCGGAACAAATAATAACTTAGATGAATAGCTAGATTGTGATCACAGCAGGAGATTTTACAGACAGGTTGGCAACATGTGCACCGTTCTGGTTGAGCTCAACATGGATCACAATGGACTTTGAGTCAACATATTGGGATTTCTTTGTCTCATTCTCCACGGTGTAATAATTAATTTATCCTCAGGGAAAAATGAGGCAATGTCGTATGATTTGTGATGAATCAGCTCCAGGCTTATTGAAGTAGAATGAACATGATAGCATGAGGACAGGGGTTCATGGTGGGATTGTCTTTTCAGTTCCATCTGATCTGTTGAAATATGATCAGCTGTTGCTGTGATGCTGGCTCCTGTCTTTGTGCACATTAGTGGTAAAGACGTTATGATTTATGATGCTTACAGTGTTTGTATTTGAAACTAGCAGTGTGGCTCTCGTGATGACAGTGTCTGTCTGTCGGTCTCATCAACTGCTGGATGGACCAGAGGTTTTGTTCATGCATGGTGCCCAGAGGAGGAACCCCATGGACTCTGTGGTTCCCTTATTTTTCCCGTGGTGCCACATTGTTGGTCTTGAGTAAAATGTATCTCCCAACTACTGACTGCATGGCCGTGGAATTTGATATGGGGGACTGTGGCTCAGCGGTTAGCAAGTCTGACTTTCAATCAGAGGTTCGAACCCCGTCTCAGCCAGTCCATGTTATTGTGTCCTTAATTGCTCACTGTTGCAGCGTCTACGGTCTACTGTATATCATGTAAGTTGCTTTGGATAAAAGCGTCAGCTAAATAAAATGTAATGTAACGTGAATTCATGTCTCCACAGGACACATTTTAATTATTTTGGTAAAATTTAAATTTGTTCAGTAACTGTGTCCATAATGAAAGAAGTATTCAGATCCTTAACTTCAGTAATAAATACTAACACCAGACTATAAAAAGTATTCATCAGCAAAATTGGGGAGAAAATTTAACCCTGTCAGTGTTTTGATGTTTATAGATTATTATTATTATGCTGCATTAATGTGTATGTTGCATTTTACTGCTGCATAGGTTTAATGCAGATTGGACCTGGCTGTGACTAGACTGTTGCATAGTTGACTCTTCCTCAATGCATCATATTCTCTATCAGCATGAGGCGTAGCACCGCTGTCCTGTGGGAACCACGTATCTCTACAAAGTCAACTCTTCATAAGCTCAGGAGAACAGCCCTGATTTCAGCTTTGTGATATTGCATTTTCCAGCTGATCCAAGAGGCTTTTATACAGTTTATTTAGCTCAAGTAGGAACATTTTCTCAGCACATAAGGAACACTTAATCCTTCAGTTTCTCACAAACATTCAAAGTAAGATTACTTAATATGGAAATACATAATTTTCACTGGAAAGGAAGGGGGAAAAAATAATGTAAAAATGCAACTAAAGCTGTGGTACAAATGTATTTGAATAAAAAGTACAATCTGTGTCTTTGCGATGTAGTGGAGAAGAAGTATAAAGGAAAGCACAAGTACTTCAAATCTGAACAACACTTGAATAAATGTACTTTGTGTATTTTGTACTTGCAAAACTAACTAATTCCTGTCAGCTAAACTTTGTGTTTAAACTTTGTGATTAGCAAGCATTAGCGTGCCAACACACTAAACTAAGACCGTGACCCGGCTAAACATGACCTCCAGGATGGGTTGAAACCTAACTGTTATTGGATTGAAAGACTGGAACTCTGAGTGTTTCTGTCACCCAGGAAAATGTTTTGTTTTACACCCAGTACGGTAGTGATTGTGGATGATAAAATGTGTTTTTGTGCTCTAAAGCTTTGCGTGACATGCAATTCTCACCACTGGCTCCACTGTGGCAAAAGGTTTTACCACTCCCTTGATACAGCTGTTATTTACTGCACTTCACTTCTCCTGTCCTCTTTAACCACTCTGTGTTGAAGAGTGCTGTTAACAGACTGACACTTTCCTGTGGTTTGCTGCTCTGCAGGAAACTAGATCGAACAACTCGAGATAACACAATATAATGAGATATTGTGTGTGTATGCTAATCTCATCTTTTATCTAGCTTAAAGTACATCTCTCTTTGATCGCTGGCATGCTTCTCAAGTTTATCCTTCACTCAGCACTTGCAGTGTTCAGGGTCAACGTCTTCTTCATTTTTTCCCCTTGATGACTGGCAAACAGTGTTGTCAGCTTCCCTCGATCAAGCAGGAGGTCACTACGCAGAATAGACAGGGGCAACGGCCACCTTTTCATTCAGCTCCCAGCTGGTGTTTGACATGAATCAGAGCACGGGCTCAGCAGAAAAAGGACCGGCCCTACTTGACACATGGTTAGCTCCACACAGCGGTGGTCCTGTTCTCTTGTGCAGTCAGAGGTGTTTATGCAGCACTGAGATGTCTAATAAATGGTTCCTTGTGACATGTGTCAAAACAGTCTCTACTTGTGTGTTGTGTTGAAATTCCCTTGCAGAATATATTTTTCATAATCCTTCAATATTCCCAAACAAAGCTCTTTCTTTGACGACTCCAAAGATGCTGTTCTGCTTCTTCTTCTTCCTCTTCCTCTTTTCCAAAGTGATGCAACATCTACCAACAATATGCACCAGCTCCGTTATGCTGAGAAACCTCCCTGCTGCTTTGTGTGCTCCACTGCTTTCTTCCTTTTCTTCAGGACACACTTCTCAGTCCTTCCTGAAATCTCTCAATGAGAAATATCCCCCCTACCTCCCACCTTTCTCTTTCTCTTTCTCTCTCTCTCTCTCTCTGCTGCTATCTCTTTCTGACATAGCTCACTACATTAGCTGGGCCAGACAGTTAACACACACCACACACACACACACACACACACACACACACCTTGCTCATTGCACTAGCTGTCACGCGCAGTGAGGGGGAGGGCGGGCAAAGGTTTGACAGCAGACAGCAGGTTGTTGCTTAACAGACAAGCGGTGGAACGCATGACAGTGTAATTGCAATGAAGGGATAATTTGACAGCCGTGTGGTTATGATAGCTCGCAATTCTCTCATTCTCCCTGAATCCACACACACACACACACACACACACACACACACACACACACACACACAGGTGCAGGAGCCAACCCCTGAACATGGGAGTGTTTTCCCATGTTCTTGTAGACTTAGTCTGAGGTAAAGCCCTGTCATATTTCCACGTCTGTCCTCACATCCTCTCGTCTGTGTTTAGAGGATTATAATCAGCATCAGGACTTAATGCTTGTGAGCCATACAAGTACATATTGTTTTTCAGAGAAAGGTTTCAATTCTCATTTCATCCAGACTGACAGCGCAATTCATCACTCACGTCTATGGGAGGGCCTTATTTAAACAATGCCGGTGCATCATTGCTCAAGGACTAAAAGAATGAGCTCTGCATGGCGGCTAAAACTACCAAAATGTAATCTTGTCCTGTTTTTTTTCTTTCTCTCTCTCTCTCTTTCTGAAGCAAAATGAAGCCGTCTCGCTTGTGTGTCTGTCGGCACAGGCTCCCGCTCCGCTCAAGGACACAGATGAAACTGAATAAAACACGACTGACGCCTTGTCATCTCGCAGAGGACGGGCTGAGGATGGGAAGGGGAAATAGAAAATCTTACCTCTGTTTATTTGTCAGGGTGGACACAAAGGAGGGACACATGTATATGTGCACACTAGGCCGATGTTCCCCGTGAAATGATTGAACTTGAGTTAGGGACCCGGTGTGCTAGAGAGTGAAAAGAGTTCATTACGCTTGTCTACCAGCTACCAGCCTTCTTTTATCTCATTGATCAGTGCTTTCTTAAGCTTACATTAAAACTGTAGATCCTTTGATTACTCAGGCGTTTGCCCTGCCTTGTCGGAGCTCTGTTAATAGTAATGCCCAAAGTCTCGGTAATAACACTGTAATCTTCTTCTGATCTTAATCCAACACTGATCTTTTTCCTTGTTGATCATTCTTTTGCTTCCATCCCCAACCCTTCTATTGCTAATTTACTCTGGCTGTCTGATCTTATTCTTCACTCTGTTCTTCTTTTCTTTCTTTTTTCTTTTGCATTTTTGCATCGTATAGTTGAAGTGGCATGATGTATGCCTTCACACCTGTAGTGCAGTTTCATACCTTTTCCTGATTTCCTCAAACTGCTGTTTCCTGAGGATGATGATCAGCTGTCTACAATATTGTTTCCCTGTCTTCTACAGCAACAAGTAGAACCACATCATCTGGAATATGCAAAGTACACCGATTATACAGCCAGAATCAGGGCTGTCCAAATTGATTTTAGAGCAATGCATTGAAGTAAATTATTATTGTGAGAGTTTTAGGAGAAAAACACACTTGTAGCTGTATTGTTTAGGGTTATATGTTACTCATTATGATTCATAACATGCAGTATACAGGAATAATATATATAATATATCAGTGAACTGTAAAATCTTTTAAACCTCTCCAACTTCATCATTTCTAGTAACTTGTTTCATCTAAAATTGAGAGTTGGGTCAATAGTACTTCTGTGACCTAGTTATTTTGATTTATGATGACAACGCGATACAGCCGGCTGAAAGTGGAACAGAGAATTGTATCAATTAAAGGTTTGACAGTTGCTAAACGCCCCCTTCGGTGAGCAGCGGTGAGCAGGCAGGTAACCACCCTTTTGTCTGTATGATGTTTGCTTCACACCTGGATGCAGCGACTGCAGCTTAAAAGTCGTCCTCTTTACTGCACATGCTCAGTGGAGCCATCAAGCCAGATGTTTTGTGCAGTAAACAGAATGCTGTTGCTCATATTTCTGTCTTTATGTGTGTTTTTTTGTATAATATACAATATGTTGCTTTTTATTACAAACGCCTTGGTGTAAATGATAAAATCCTCCACTGCTGGCTCCGCAATGTGATTTCCTCAAGTCACTGAAACCCTCACCAACATCTGTACGGCTGACCTCACGAGTGAGTTGGAGGCATCGCTCCGACTAGAGCAATTAAAGAACAGCGGGATATAGATTTCCGTTGGCCGATGAATGTGGTTGGGAGGATTATAATATCTGTGACTAATGGTGTGCTTGCAGACTTTAAGCATGGTTCTCATTAATATGTTAAGCAAACCGGCGTGGCTTTGTCTTCAACACTCCTCCTGAGATCCGTTGTGCTGCGCTCCAACGATTCGCCCTCCCTTTTGTACATATGGGTGGACATGCCCATCGAGATTTCACACAGTTCAAACGACTTGTACAGGATATCAAATGGATACAGAACAGACGGCAGGGTATTATACAATTCCCCTAGATCACATTCACTCACAAAGGTAAGAGAGTTGGATTAGGAACTGTAGGCAAGAGATTTGATGGAAGCTAATAGTTCTCAGCATCATTCCTCAGCTATAGCTCATGATGGATGGCTTATTGATAATGTCACACGGGGTTATTTATCCTCTTCGGGGCTGAGATGTGCACGGCTTAAGCCCTGAACTGCACCCTCAATCTGGCAGGCAAAAGACAAGCTGCAGTATTTCTCGTCTATTTGCCAGCTTGGCGCACTCCGCTATCCACCTGTCACACGAGCAGTCTATCAATGTGTTTTGTAGCCTGCCATTCAGAGCACGCCGCTGTTCCAGCCCGTCTGTCAAATAGTGTTCTTATGTAAGTGTCAGGATATAGGAGGCCGACAATCAATGCTCTCAATGTGTTCATTACGCCATCAAAGCCTCCAGAAGGAGCCCATTAGCTCTGGGCCCGTGAGCCGCCTGCATGCAATTACAACCTGCAAGCCGGGAGATAAAAAGCCAAAAGACATGTACTGTATACTTTGCATAAGATCTGAGGAAGATCCCCATAGCAACCCATAGTATGTTTATAAAGAGTCACAGCTGCTTAATAGACCTTACTTTGACTTGTGACATCATTTTCACATTTGCTTTGTGCAAATTCAAAAAGCCTGACCTTCTGCTACATGTTAATAGAATTCAGCAGAATATTCAGAATGGACTCACCACTACAGATTATTTCAGTGCAGTTGTTCCTGTGGCTCACACAAACAAATAAATACACTCAATGCCATCGTAGACAGCCTTGTTTTGTGGTGGATTGTGATGGAATTTGTGCATTGTCAAGAGATCTCAAACACTTTTTTAAGAATGCAGGTGATCAATGTATCATATCAAGAATAAATCTATGTTGATCACAATATTGTTGTAGCTGTATCTTGTGATAATTACAACTTCCTCTAGTGATTGTCCTGTTTTTCCTGTTAGTGTCTCAGAGTCCTCCTTAGCTGAGTTTATTGGCATGAAATAAAAGCACTGAGAGACAAAGACAGAAAAAGACCAGAGATCAATGAATTGGATTTTAGCCTTCGTGAAGGTATACTACAGATGCTACAATTAACTTAATAAGTTCATTTCTTTAACATCTCAGGTGAACAGTTTGATATCTCAAGATAACAAATAATGAATCAGTGATGCTGTTATATAAATGCAAATATGGCCACACTTGAGTTGCTTATGAGAGAAGTAGAAAGGTTTCTTCTCCTTATTGGACTTGAGGAGGGAAAACTGGATCCTAAATAATTAATTTCATGTGCTGCATGAATTTGATCTTGAGCCAGCGGCAGTTGGCATGCAAACAGATGCTGTCCAATAAGCATTCATGCCCATGAGATGTTTTACACATACAACTATTCATAATATATATATATGATCAGAAGAAACATTAGCAGGACATATATCTGTATTTCACAGCAGTTAAATTTGTACCGATGCATTTTGCTTCAGTGGGTTCTACTGCCTCAGGCAGGGTTTTCTCAGACTGAGGAAAGAAAACTGGTCAAGACTCTTGAGCAGGAGACTGCAGCTGCTTCGTCAGCCGTTTTTAACCTCCTGTGGTGCATTTTAGCAGATGACGCCACGCTTATGAGAGTCATTTCTCATCGGATTTAAGATTTCCACACTTGGTTCAGTGCGGAGAGGCTTTGGAAGCGCTGCAATGTCCGCCAACACAAACAGGACCTGTGAGCCGTGCACCAGTCCTCTCACACAGACAGCAAGTCAGAGAAAGCACAGCTCTGAGGGCCCTCGCCTTCAGAATAAACTCCTTTCTTCCTAGATGGATCAAAACAGGTGTTTCCATGTCCGGTTTGTTTTCACAAGTTGATGTGATTGATTTGAGCTCTTATGAAACCTTTTATATTTTAAGAGTCAGGATGACATGATCCGCCGGATGGGAATCCATCTGATTACTATACAGACTCCCCTGAGTGATGTGTGTTGGTGACTCTCGAGCTTCAACTATTCATGGCTACTCTTTGTCTCTCCCACACGACGCTTTAGACACAACTGTTTTTCCCTGCTCTACTACTGCGCTCCCACTCTCATGAAGGATTTAACTGGATTTATGTTTCATGATGTCTTGAGCAACTTTTCAGTAATCCTCTATCAGTGCATTAGTTTTATTAAAAATCCTCATGGCCTGGTTTTGTCCTTTGTCAGGTGATGATGATTCATAATTATTTATCTTAATAATATACAGTATGTCTGGAAAATGATATCTCCCCGTCAAACCTTCCTCTACCTGTTGGCTTGAACCGTTTAGCCTCCTCTGACCTCCATCCCACGCAATCCAAATGTAATTTGTGTTGAATAGAGAGGTCAGTCGCTATATATTATCCAAATGACATCTTAAAATCTCCATTCAAATTGATTTGTTCTGCCGACATCCACAAATTCCACTATCTGCCTTTGGCTGACAGCCATTGGCATCCTGCAGCATCAGGAAGGAGCTGGTTGTAAATACATCACAGAGTTGTCATTTATCTCAATAAAAAAAAAGAAAGTGTGCCTTGAGAGTTGCTCCTCTAAACTGCAGCACGCAGCACAGCGACTCTGTGGAGAAAGGATCTTTTCAGCAGCTGGCATATGGAGGAGATCGGGGCTGAGGCGGGCTGAGCCGGTGCAGATGGAGCTCCTTGTTCACCAGCAGCAGACTCCTGGGAATCTGAGCGGAGAGAAACGGCTTGGCGTGTAAAAGTTTCACTGAACCCAACAAATGTCACGTTCAATAATTTGTTTTTAATTGCGGAGGTTTTAGTTTCGAGTATGTGTGTGAGGATGAATCATTTGCTTTTTTTTGGTTCATTTTGATAACTCACAGTTGACAAGGAATTGTCAATCAAATTCTCCTGTAGCCTTTTTAAAACTGGGAAAATGCTTTGTTATGTTTTGTTCAGTATTTTTCCATTTTGGGTAACAAAGGACAGCCGTTACATGGTTTCCCTTGTTTTGCACATTTGTGTGCGCTCCAGTTTTAGAGCTTCCTAGTTATTAGCTTTTGTATCCATGACATTTCATTTTTTTATCAAATCACAAGTTTTTCGAGTTAATTAGAGGAGCTATTTTCACGTAACCCCAGACAACAGCAGGGACCGTTCAAATCTCTGTCAGACATCCTACTCAGCATAAGGTGCTATTTCAGAAAAGAATTATGTGCTTTTACAGAAACTGTATTCAGCGGAGACTCTCTTTATGGAAAGTCATGTGTATTCATAGCCCATGCAGTATCTGGTATGAAATCAGGTTTAGGAACTGCACATATATTCTCAACTTAATCTTTAAGAAACATAACTTTGTTGGGAATAGCACGTCTTCTTCACAGCAAATGTGTACAAGGGGCTTTTTTTCGAGTCATCACCAGTATAGGAAAAAGGTTTCAGTATGTGGATGCTGATCAGATCATTGTGCCCACAGATTGTGCATATTTTTATAATGTTTCAACTTTGTTTATTGGTTTTTCCATTTGAGGTCCTTTTGATGACATACTGTATCATTCTGTCTCACCAAATAAAAACCTCAAAAGAAGAGTATACTGCAAAGAGATCATCCCTCTGATCCTCATAATCGGTCCAAATCCTCGGGAACAACGTCTCCCCATTATGGAAATAGAAAACATGAGCATTACAAGTTTTATCCCCGGGCTCTCCCTGCTAGTCCTGCCATATTCCTGCTACCGCAGTTGTTGCATAGACCAATGTTTTTTATATTTGATCACAGATTACAGTGTCCGTATTTTTGTTACATTGTGTGTTTACGGGTACCTAATGAAACACATGTTGTAAAAGCAGTCAGCCCCTGAGGTTCCATTATGATGACGCCAGCTCCTTCCATAATGGACTGGGCCAGTAAATTAATGACAGTAAAACAACTCATCTCCAATAATGCAAGCCGGCAACTCGTTGCAGGAGAGAAATGAGAATCAAATGGAGTCATAGTGTATTCACCTCCCTCCTACTCTCTCCTTTTACTGTCACTTTACCACATCCGCTCATCCGCCGCTCCCCACATCAAAAGGGGAAAAAAACTAAACATTTATCATGTCTTATACCATCCACTTCATTTTGAGGCTCGCAAATTATATTAGGGTAATCTTGTGTGCATTGCTCGGTTGCTGCAAGGGAGAGAGAGGGTAGGCTGGATGGGAGGGCGGAACAAGGCCCTAATACTAATAAACCAGCTCAACTTTGCCTCCCCTGCCCTATGAGATGGGAGGGAGATGGGGCAGAGTAATTGGAAAATATCCATGCCTCCCGTTCCAGAAAGACCCCCTCGCTTCACACACACACACACACACACACACACACCACCATCATCCCCTCTCCACGGCTTAACCAACCACGCTCTCCTGCAAGATGAAATACACAGTTCTGAGGTTTTTTCATTTTGTTTCATTTTGATGTTTAAAAAAAAGCGAAAACAACACAATTCATCCGATTTCAGCAGTCTGCCTTTGTATGTGGTGGAGGAGGACGGGACACCAAGGTGAACAAAAGGACAGAAGATATTACGCAAGGCTTTCTGTGACATGCAATCTGCAAAGAGGAATCGGGGGGTGAGGGGGTGGGTGGAAAGGTTCAGTGGACATTGGTTACAGTCTAAGACTCGATGCCTATAGGAGTAATGGGACAAAAATTAAAATACAGATGGAAATAGAGACACAATGGAACTATCAGAATCAGAATCAGAATCCTTTATTGGAGAGCCTCTCTCTTTGTGTACTTCAGTACACAGAAATAGCAATAACTTGGACCAGGACAACAGCTGGACAAATAAAGGTGCATTATTACCTCCTTGCAATTGCTGTAGTTAATATTTACAGTGCTAGCTTTGGAAATAAGAACAGAAGGCAAAACAAGCAACGCATGCCCACAGAATAATTGTTTCACCCGGCTGTACCAGAGAGAGACTGTAGCTTTAATTTGTAACCTCCATTATTCATGAATTTAACATTGTAATAGCAGGAACTCTGCAACACATTCCCCCAACTCACAGTCCCTCTGAAGTCACTGCACGACTTCATTATGTTGGAATTGAAACCACATGCTTCTGTCAGGCCTGGCTTGTACTTAACACGAGTGAAGCGGGCTGAAATCATTCTCTTTTCGTCTCAAGTGGCTGAACTTGATGTTGAACTTGTCGTGTCATGAATTAGCGAGAGCAGGATGTTTCCGTAATTGAGATGTAGATGTGCTGTTCAAATAAAGAGAGATTACTGCGCTTTGTTTGCAGCGCGTACACAGCTGACACCATTGTTAGATTACCATATGTTTTTTGTTTTAGTAGGTCAGCTGTCATTTTCAATATTCCCTCTTGTCATTCAAGGAACTTATCTGCGGCGTTATATTCTGGTTCCACATCGCTATAGGTAAACACAGCGGCATGTTGGCTTTGTGCTATTTTCTGTTCCCAAATCCTTTAGATATCTTGTCCGCAAGATTATATTTGGAAGCAATTTTTTTTATTTGCACAGATGACAGATATGGAAAATTGCAGTACTTCTCTGAGCTGAGAGGAGAGAAAAAAGAATAACAGATTAAGTGCATCAATTCATCCAGTGAAATGAAGAATACAGGAGTAAATGATCTCCTCTCAGAGCTGAAACATGCAGTAAAAGGTCATCCTTGGCATTTCAAACGAGGGGGAGTTCATAAAGACCCCATCAGATCAAATGACATCAAACCCTGGCACGTATTTAAGACTAAAACCATTCATTTGTTGAACGGAAAACATTGAATGCAGTTGTACGACTGAAAAGACCTTGTGAGCGCCAACTCAAAGATATTTGTTTGTTCACTTCTTCAATAGGCCCTATTTTTGCAGCAGATATTTGACTAGTCACGTTGCTGATATTGACATTAATGATTACTATTCAAGTGCTTAGAAATACTTTATTTCCCACTGAAATGTAGTGGAGCAGCAGAAGAACAATGCTGGGACAGAAAATACTCAAGTAAAGTAAGAATACTTCCTTGTTGTGCTTCAGCACATTGTTTGAGTTGTTACTTTCCACCACTGGCTTTTCCTCCTCTGGCGGGTCAAAATGTCTTCTTCGAAAAGGGCATATACGGTCAGAATTAAAAGAGTTAGTTTGACGTGTCTCGTCTTTATAAAATATTCTACTATCTAACATTCTCATTTTTGGCATTCACATTGCAACCACATAGCAACCTGGATTTAATCAGTCTTTTTATTTTTTAACTAATGGGTCCTCATTTTTCTGATGGCAAATGTGGGTCTTATCCAATAGTCAAATAGTCTACACTGTAGACTCTACAGTGATGGATGGCGTGAGCCAGTAAAAGAAGCATGAGCTGAGAGGATTTTGACAGGCAGTCATATATTAAGACCAGTGAGGGTTTTCAGTCCAAGCTGTCATTATTACAGGTCTGTTGATCTTGCATGATCAATCACTCTAAATCTGCTCCTACGGACACTTTAATTTCTCCATACATGACATGTATTCTCATATAATTCTGTGATGCTGTATGCACTGCGTCTTTTTTTAATCTGACAGTGGGGACATGGTGACACTATTCAGAATTTAGGTCAGCTCTTGAACAGGGGGCCATGTGCCACAATTTAGCAGGGTATGTGCCGTGTGCTTGTCGTGTATTAAGATGCACTTTTAGGGAATTAACCACTTGTTGATGAATATTAAACCTCCTAAACATGTGTGAGCCACCAAAGTCCCCACTAGACCTTTGATTAATAGCGTCGGCAAATCATATTTGCCAAGAGGATATAATAGGATGGAACAAAGTGACTGTTTCTGTAAGCTACAGAGGGGAATATCTAAGTAAGGTCTATTGTTCTGCACTCGCAGTGCGAGTAATAAGGGCTATTACAGCTTGTAGGCAGATCTGTAGGGGGAGGAAAATGAGCTCATTCTTGTATTGAGAAGCTCAGTGGCTATAAGTACCCAGCAATTCAACTTGCATTACGCCCATAGTGTCATTACATCCCACTTGAGTCCTCTTCCTGACAAGCACAGATAATAATGATGAAGATGAACACAAATACGATAAAGGCAAAAGATGGTAACAGGCAGGTGTGAGATAATACGGGGATGCCGAGTTTTTTGGCGCATGCGCGAGCGGCGACACGGTCCATGCACGTCTCCTATCTGTATTTGTTTTTGTTTTTGTTTTAAGGTGTGTTTTTTAAAACGCCGTAACGTCAAAGATTAATTTAAGCCAAATAATATAACGTGTTGGCCCTCATTATGAGGCCGAATCAAGTATTTTTTCTGCTGATCCTCACGTTGCTGGCCGAATTCCAATATGTTGTCGGCCACAACATTAAGATACACAGCGGCCAGACGGCTCGGATCACCTACACCCGGGACTTTCTGTTAAACATCGGACTCCCTTCAACCCGTCTTTGCTTCAAAGACACGTCGCTGTTACCACCCGGATGTGTTAGAGGCAACAACACAAACATAAGGAAACGCGGGAGGAAAGGGGGAATTCGGGAGCGGATTAAAAGGCAACCCTACAGACAATCTCTTCCAACTGTCATGCTGGGTAATGTCCAAAGCCTACGGAATAAAGTGGATGAGCTGCGGGCCTGCACTAAGTACCTTTCGGACTACCGGCAGTCTTGCCTTATCTGCCTGACAGAGAGTTGGTTCACGGGGGCGGATCCTGATTCTGCAGCCGACCTGGAGGGTTTCACGCTGGTGAGGATGGATCGTAATCAAAATTCTGGGAAAAGCAAGGGTGGAGGTGTTTGTGTATATATTAATAGTAAGTATTGTTACCCTGCTCATATTACACTGAAACACCAAGTCTGTACGAAGGACATTGATCTATTAGCGCTCAGCTTAAGGCCCTATCACCTGCCCAGAGAGATACACCAAATCAGACTTTTTGTTGTGTATATCGCACCCTCTGCAGACATACAAGTTGCTGCCTCTACTATCCACGAACTTGTAGCTCAGTCGGAGGCAGAGGCTCCAGACTCTGCTAACTTTGTGATGGGAGATTTTAATTCATGTAGCTTAAAAGAGCACCTACCCACATATCAGCAATACGTCACTTGCCCTACCCGCAACACAGCCTGCCTCGACCAGTGCTATGGAAATATCCAGGACGCCTTTTATTCTTTTAGTCTGGGGAACTCGGATCACAACATGGTCAAACTGATGCCCGCCTATGTGTCTAGGCTGCGGCGTGAGAAAGTCAGAAAGGTGGAGGTCAAGAGCTGGACTGCTGGTTAACCCAAAACTAGTTTTGGGTTAACCCCGATTTTTAACTTTTTGAAAAACCGTAGTCAACAAGTGAAATTTAACTCAAGTGTCTCATCTTTAAAAGCCATAAATACAGGGGCACCACAAGGGTGTGTCCTGTCTCCAATTCTATACACTTTATACACCAACAACTGCCAGGCAACCACCTCAAACCATACCTTTTTAAAATATGCTGATAATACAGCATTAGTTGGTTTTGTACAGTCCAATACTGAATCCCTAGAGGGCTTTGAGACTGAAGTGCAGGGTTTTATTAATTGGTGTACAGACAATTTCCTTGTGGTTAATGTGAAGAAAACAAAAGAGATGATCATAGACTTTAATAAAAAGGGAATCACAGTTCCATCCTCAAGCATAAATGGTGTAGTAGTAGAGCGGGTCACAACATACACATACTTGGGGGTTGAAATAGACAATAAACTGACTTTTAACGAATGTGCACAAAATAAGTCCAAAAAGCTGCAGAAGAGGATGTTTTTTCTGAGGAAACTTAACCATTTTAGAGTAGACAGTAGTATTCTTCAAATGTTTTACAAAGCTCTCTTGCAGAGTGTCTTATCATTTGGTCTTATTTGTGTATTTGGTAATATGTATATTAAGGATCAGAAGAAACTGCAACGAATAGTCAAAGCAGCTAGTAGGATCATCGGCGTTGATCAGGTGTCTGTAGCCCAATTGTACAATGATCTTATTCTTAAAAAGACAGAACAAATTCTAAAAGATTTAACCCACCCTCTTCATCAGAGTTTCTTAAGAAGCAATAGGTCAAGCGGCAGACTACTGCAGAGGAAAGTTAGGACCACGAGGTACAGCAATTCTTTTGTGCCTACAGCAATTAGACTGTACAATAATCAGTTGGCACTCAGGTAGTTTATTTTTATTATTTTTCCTTAGTTTTAATAGCTTAAATGTTTTAATGTTTTTGTATTTAATGTATTTGTTTTTATTGGTATGTGGCAGGAGCGTGTAAATGGTGACCATATGAATTTCCTACCTGTGGACCTTGACCTTGATGTGTATGTTTCTATTTTGTGGATCTGATTCTCTAATTACCACCATCTGCTGCCAGACTTAAACGCTGAAGAGGATGAGAGGGAGTGAAGCGTTGCGTTCTGACTTGGCAAATAAAGGTAAAATAAATACTTGAACAGGAGGCATACCTTTTGTTTCTTTCCAAGGTAACACCAGTAGCAGAATGGTTGGCCGGTGGTTGACTTCTCTCATGGGCTTCATCCTATTTCAGGCTTGCATGGAATTCGGAAAATACCTGCACCATAAAAAAAAAATCTGCTTATCTTTATAAAAGCCTGATTGGACTTGTTGGCTTCTCTGAACATTGTATTCACCAAATATGCTTTCCTGATCATCAATTCCTTTTCTGCTAGTATTAACTCATTTTTAGTTTTTCCTTGTTGAACGCAGTGATTAACCTTTAACCCCGAGTCACAGATGGGGTCAAGGGGTCGCTATTATAGCTGGTTGGAAAAGCCACATTTGTAAGGGATTAGCTTTGACCCCTTTGTTGTTTTGAGCTTTGTGGAGCATGGAAGCCACGGTCACCGAGAATGTTACCTTCACCGCCATTGTTGTTCAAAGCGCTCAATGCTCAAGAAAATATGTTTAAAATTCTATATTTCTCTTGTTGCCACAATACCAGGCCTATTTCCAGTCCATCAAATCCAGAGGGTTGTGTGACGGTGAAGGAAGTTGCGGAGGCAGAGAAAGTTGGGGCGAAGGTGTAATTAAGGCAGATCATGGCGAGGCAGAGGGGAGGCCAGGGCAGCGCAGTTGTCTTCCCCACCTAATGAGCGGTGTTGGGGAGAGCTGAATTAGCTGCCTTGCTGTCGACTCTCCGCTGCCATGCCACTTTGTCACAAGGACACTCCTCCTGGAAGAAGAGACAGGGTCAAGTGCATGTGCGTCCCCCTCCCCCCGACATTATTTTGTACAGGCCTGTGGGGCCTGTTCCACCGGGTGCTGCGGATTGAGGCACTTTAGCAAGCTCTGAGCCACACCACTCAGCCTCTGCATCATTAAACCAAGCTAAAAATACACAGCCCACCCATGGTCCGCTGTTCACAGAGGACCAGTTCATTGGCACACTGAAACAATCGCTGCCTCCTGCTCATGAGAGGCGTGCCACCATCATTTTTCACCCCCTCTTTAAATTTGATCCGTGTCATGAGGCTATGGCAGTACAGTGACACTATGATCAACAAGCTATTATTAAGTGCCCCTGTCTTTCACCCAATAATTCATATAATCAGTATTGATACCACAAATACCTTACAAATGCACACCCTTGGGTTCACATTGTTGTTAATGCTCATCCCATGAGTATTGATGGACATAGAAATCAATATGTGTTGTGAAGCTGGTGTGACATCTGCTACAAGCCAGAACCGATGACAAAGCCCACGCTGTGTATACTGTAAAACTGTTTATGGCTGAAACTGATGACTGTTACCATCAGTTAACCTCATCCTGAAATAGTGAAAAGTGATGTCTTCAAATAGCCTTTTTTTGTGCATGACAAATCAAGTATCAAAACTGTAATCAAGCTGCTTTATATCGACTAATCGGTACATCTAATAACAGTTAGATGCAAGTGTGCTGCTCAAGCAAATGTCATGTATGTATTCATGTATGTATGTAATAAAATAGACAGGTGACTGACACTGCATTAATCTGTTTTTTTTTATGAATCTAATGGTGGCCTTTGCACCAGCAACGTTTTTTATTGATGACACTACACAACCTGCATAAAATGAGCTGAACAGCTCCGCGGTACAGGTTGTGGATACATTTAGTCCTGGCAAATGATTCTATGGGTTTTTAATAACTGCCCTGTTACATAATAATGGTTCACTCTCAAGGGCAACATCATATCAATACAATAAATCATGCAGCAGTCAGGAGTCCGCTACAAAACCCTTTACTTTACACGTATTTGTCGTCTCAAATGCGAAGCATTTTCAAATCAATCACTGTAAATACGTGGCAAGAATAGAATTTGGGCTATTTCTTTGACCCACCGTATGGCCGCCACGCATTGGACGAAACAGACACGTGACACGCGTAACCCCACAGGTGCAAGTGATTGCCTGATTACTAGGGTCCGAGGGGATAAAAGCGCTGCACGGAGAAATGGCGTTTCGAGGTATTGCTGGCATGGTGTTGTTATTTTACGTACACTGAAAATGTGCCGTGCTTATTTTGGTGTTTTTAAAGTTCTTTTTTGGCACCCTAGGGTCCGAATACTTTGTTCGTGTTGAAAGGGGAGATGTGTTAGTTGGCCGCGGGTGTCCCCTAAGCGGAACTCTTTGATGAGGCAGATGAGCATCACACCTTTGCGCATACAGCCTACAGACACGTATCTTAATAAGTGACATGAGTGACACCAGGCTGTACATGCAAATGAAAGGCGTGGTTTGGTTTTCCTCACTTGTTGCCCTATTAATGCAAATACATATGTATACGCTATATATTATTCACCAGTTCAGCGCAGCCTAGCTCGTTCCAACATCTTTGTAGGCGCTATTAGCATACTTTTCAATTTTGCTAATAATGCGTTTTTGTCTCGGCAGCTTTTCTTATACAGCTGAGGTTCATTAAGTAACCTAGTGAGTGGGCACTATTCCCAAGTGTTTAATTTTATCCTCTGCTGTCGTAATAATCACACACACAAACTTATCACTTCATACTTGTAGTTACGCCTACTAGTATTCACAATTATTTGTTTTTGACCATATGTGCAGCACAATTGCGTTTGAAATGCATTATGAGGTAAAAAAAAAAAAAAGGTGTGTAAACTGGTTTTGTCTGGCTCGAGTTGCACCGTGTCTCCGGTTATTCCGTTTCTTTATTGCAACTCGAAGCTGACCGAAATGTCCAGACACAGCACTACTTGCGCCGAGGAGGAAGCGTGCAGCCTGTAAAGCGGCACTGCGGCATCGCCGTATCACTGCGCCCCGGTCCCCCTTCTCCGGGATCCTGAAGCTCGGATCTGGGGAGAGGAGGAGGAGATACCCTTTGGTTTTCCTTTGCGGGATTTATTTTGCCAGCTCCAAACCTTCTTGTGCGTTATCTTTGAATAGTGACCGAAGGTTTGCAACTTGTCCGGACGGTCCCTCCCCACTCGCAAGGGTTTGCATTTCTTCGTTTTGCATGACGTGTCTTGGAGCAAAAAAAAAAAAAAAAAGGAGAGAGAGAGAGAGGCTTGCTTTTGTTGTGTGTGTTACAGTGGAAAATGAAGCTTGGAGAGCCGGAGCAGGAGGCAGTGCCAGTCCGCCGCTGCTGTTGTGGGCTGGACTGGATTACAGCGCCTGAGATCTCTACTGACAGCACAGGCAGACAAAAAGGGACTGTGAGCGAAGACATGGAAAAGAGTCTTTTACTGAGCTAGAAAAGCCAGGGCGAGTGCTAGAGTACTGCGTTTACCCCCAAATAAGCGATATTTTGGGAGCAATTTGTACTGTGTGTTTGTGCGCGCGCGCGCGCGCGCGTGCGTGTGTTTCATTTGATGAGTGCTGGCACAGGGCATCAGGTTAAAGGCATAGGTACTGGAAGAAAAGGTTTAGAGAACCGTTATTATAGTAAAGGTGGATTTACCCTTTTTTTTGGATTGTTTGAAGGTGGAACATCTGGGTGCAAGGAACATGTTGATGCATAATTAAATGTTGGCATGCTGGCTTGTTGGATTTGTCTTTGTTATGTGCCAATTTATTGCAACCTATTTTTGAGTAAATAGCTGTAAATGTACATGATGTTTTACATGTAAAACATCTGCGACTTTGCAAGATGTAGCAGAGCATTTAGGGTCTACATGCAAGCTGCAGAATCCAGATGAGTTACATTACATGACAACCTGTGTCCAGGGAGACAATGTAAAGTTGAAGATGGTAGTTCACTGTGGCAGATTCGCTTTTTAGTTTGTGTGGTGATGCAGAAAAGCTGTGATTCCTCTGTTTGAAATGTCCACCCGCGTTTGGAGGCATGCTTTGTAAAAGCCTGCAGTTTGTAGATTCAGTTTTCTTCCACATGGAATACCATTTCTATGATGTAATGGACGAGAATTGATATTCTGGACACATAGAGAAGCCATATGTGTTTTTAGACTACAATGCCAGAGTGTCTCTCGGTGGCTATAGGCCTAGACTGTAGGCTATGCCTTGAGAACGATCCAGAATGAGACTGCAAGCTGTTGAGTGTTGCATAGATATCATTAAGCAGCCAAATGCCTTCAGTGTCAGACGGTGAAGGTATGCCACGCAAAGATATACAGTGAAATTACCTTATAAAATGCTCTTGTTTTTGTTTTGTGTAATATGTGAGTAAGATGTTGAGACCAGGACTGTATTTTAGAGGAATTGAGATGTTGCAATGAATTTGATAATTTAGGCAGATTTTTGGAAGACTGTCTACAATTGAGGATTGTGTTATTCAAGAAGAACTTTCAAATCACTTCTCTTATTGTTGGATGATGTACTGTTTTATATGTGGGCAGCTTGAGTCTTTAAAGTTGACAAATAAAGATTTTACACCACGCTTGAAAATTAACCTTAATTTCTAATGTCATTATGGAACATGTATCTGAAGGCCACTGGAATGTACTCAGTTGTTTTTTATAAATACATAATTTATTTTAATCAAGACTTATTTTCAGCTTCTTAATTAATCGCTGTACGACAAGTGAACTGTATGCTACTGATACATTTGTGACACTTAATATTTGCATTTGAACATATGGATACACAGTTTCTGTATGTAACTAAATGATTATCAGTGACGGTGCCAAAAACAACAAGTTCAGGCTCCTGTCACCAAGAAAAAAAGTGAAAGAATCTGTCACATAATCAAAGTAATTTACTCATAAAAAATACAGTTTAGGCTAGAAGCTTGGCAAAAGCTTCCGAGACACTAAAAGAGCACTTAGAACACATAATCATCTCATCTCAGGGCTTAATGACCTGGCAGGGTAAGAAAACACAGTAAACTTTGCACACGAGACTGGGGCCACCCTAATAAAACGTTCATCTTGCATTATGTAGAACAACAACAGCCTTCTGGAGAGTATACCGCACCTTTTTGGAGAATGGCTCATTGAGTAAATGCACAGTTGAACTTGCAGAATGAACATGTGGCAAATGTGCTCTCTCTCTCTCTTTATCTTGCAGGAGGAGTTTGCTGACCTTGGGTGAGACGAGTAGGTTCCTGGAGAAAGATGTGGCATCACCTGCTCGACTCACCATGGCGGGACATGTTCACTGAGCAGATATTTGCCTTAACTTGAAAAGCTATTCAGCTTGGTGATAACGTGTTTAATAGATCATTATACACCTCTGTCGTAGGATTTGATGGACTGCCTTTGGGGATATTGGTTCAGTGACTCCATCCTGTTTTGGCGTTCCCTGTAAAAGGTGTCATCTGTTGGATATTTCATGGTTACCTTGGATCTAGTACATTAATAACATTAGCTTGGATATTGCGGAGATTCTTCTCGGAGGTTTTCACACGAGTGGAGGTCAAGCGCTGCCGGTGTTTGGCCCTTAAAGATTTAGATTCTCTTTAAGAGGTGGGTTTATCTGGATGTTTCCCATGAAGAGCATGGACGGCCCTCGATCTAGTGGCCTCCGCAAGAAGAGGAAGTCAAGGTCAGTGAGGGATCGCGACAGGAGATCAAATGGGATAAGGAACAACCATGTCAAGGGCTCCGTCTTTCGCTTCTCCTCCGACTCGGAGCGAGAGGGGGACAGGGAGCCCCCCTCATCCCGCCATCGACCCCCGCGAAGAAAGCGAAAGGAGTCTACTTCTGCTGAAGAGGACATCATCGACGGGTTCTCCATCACAGGGTTTGTGACCCTGGAGGCTCTGGAGGTGAGTAAACCAGGAAAAAGCTTCTTCAACTCTCTCCAACCGTGTGTGTGTGTGTGTGTGTGTGTGTGTGTGTGTGTGTGTGTGTGTGTGTGTGTGTGTGTGTGTTGAGCCTTTGCATGACAATACAGTTGACAATCTCTTAATGCTGTGTGAAGATGTTTATCATTGTGTGCCTCTCTGACTGGGCCTGCACATCGTTTAGGCTCCTGCCTGCATATTTGGCTGTTGTGTGAGCTGAAGTTGAACAGATGTAGCTTTAAATGTAGCGCTGCAGCCAGAGATTACTATCTGTGTCACTGAGAGGCTGCTGTTGTTGTGTGTACTGCTCTGGATTTGTTTTCAACAAGAGGTTTCCAGCAAAGCCAGCAAGGGTTGTTGACCTTTGTAGTACCTGGTACTTATGTTGCTACCATGTCAGCCAAGGTTCCTAGTGAGTTGAGCTGGTACTAGAAGGTCAAGTTAAATCTCTGCAGACTATAGATAACAAGCCCCAGCATGGGACATCCTGCAAAAATGTTTTTTAATAGCCAAGCTGCTGGCAATAGCAATGTTTTCATGCACTCAACCCAGATTTTAAAGAGTGGCAGCTCGCAAAACTATGCTGTACTCTACGTACACCAGCCTATGCTGTTCAATTGATGAAGTACAGCTGTGGTTTGCTGATGAAAGGAAAATATGGCAATGTTGTGTTGAAGACGATGTCACAGCAGTTTTATGCTTCGGCACTTTGGTGATTGATTGATTGATTGATTGATTTATTAGACAGTAAAAAATATAAAATAAATGCATAACAATATGCCAACATAGTGACATTGTACATTTATCAAAACTGTCGAGGATAACACAAGAAAGTTACAAAACTTATTTCTATTGTGGTCCTCGTTGTAGTCTGATATGATGTCCAGGCAAGCTATAAATATGACTAAAGGTACCTTGCACACTCAACCACATACAAATACAAAACAAACACAAATATACACACTATAATAATGAATATTCATTAAGACTAAAAATTCTAATTAGCAATTAGCAACCATTCACCACAAGCTCGATTAAAACAGTAATCCGACAGGCTTAACTTAATCTCAACTGGAAGTTTATTCCATTCCATTGCAGCCATGTACAAAAAGGTATTTTGCCCAGAACAAGTCTTAAATCTACACGGAATTATGTCTGTGGCACTGCCTCTGGTTGAGTAGCTATGAGAGTTCCTAATAAGCTTAAAATAATCTTTAAAATATCTTGGCTCATTTTTGTGCAAAATCTTTCGAGTTAATCTCAGTTTCAGTTGTCTTACCCTGTTTTCAACTGTCAGCCATTTTAATTTCTTAAGTTCTGAAGAACCAACATGGTTTCTATTTTTGAGGTTTAAAACTACCCTGACTAACTTATTCTGTGCTGTTTGGAGTTGATCACAAAGTGATCAACTGAGAATCCCACCTAAACTGTCCACAGCGGAAACCAAAATGGAGAAAAGCACCGAAAGTGAGTTGAGTCAAACCGAACCGTGCAGTGTAAATAAGGCATTAATAAGGTGTTGGGCACCATGACATAGATTCTAAGTTTTTACAAACATTCTTCCATCGCTTGGTGCTTCCGTTATGGTTGTGGAGAACAGAGTCTAACACATCGGTTCAAACTCTCCTGCAGGTACCGAAACCCTTTGTATACTACTCCCTACTCGTCTCACCATTCAGAGAACAGCCCCTTGCATTGGTCTGTTCTCCACTCCTTATGTCAGGTGTTTCTTTTAAATTGTGTTTTGTCTGAATGTGTCAGTGCTGTTCCTTTCACAGGAAATATTACCATTTCACAACTGTTCATTTTGCATCAAATATTTCAACAAACATGTTATAGCTTTATTGTTTACCCTGATCTTATTTCAGCAGGGTGTGAAAATAGTTTGTATCCTCACAAGGTCAGACTCAGGGCTGCCTGGGATAACACAGCCTGGCTTGCATTTTCTAATATATGCAGTGTGATACCAATCTTGTGTTCGCTGGTGTGACCCATCTCAAGGATAAGTACAGTAGCACTTGTCCTCACTACATCTCTTTTGTCAGTCCGATCAACGCTTTCTACAGCTTAAGAGTGTTGTGTTATTCAGATTTACTCAATCCGACGACAGTCTTGTGCCTGCACGTCTTTTCTTCCTTTCTCGTTTTTTCCTTATTTATTTTGTTCTTTTGTCTGCTAAAAGAACTGAGTGTCTAGTTAGATGACAACTTAGAAATCAAGTTGGAAAGTTACAAGTGACTTGCTTGTTGTAAGATAAAGATGCATTGCATTTTAATCACATTTATTTTCTTGCAAACAACTGTTTTTGTATTTCCACTGCACTGACTTGTAACTATTTCACTTTCTTAATCATAATCTCAACACTTTAAATCAAACCACAAGCAGTGAAGTGTCATCTGTATTTATATGAATCTAATCTTACAAAATATCAAAGCAACCTTAGCTTCCTGTCAGTTTCACTGGATCTAAGATATTCAATACTTCAGGGCTTTCCATCGAAACATACATTAAATGATGTTCTATCAATTTATGCATATTTAATTAATTTAAATGAAAGAGAAAATGATACTGTTGCCTTAAGAGGTCTGATTGTAACAGATTTACAGTTTGATGTACATCGTAGAAAATATTTTGACATTTTATTACCCTATACAACATTGTTTTCAACCGAATGAATCACAGACTAATACATCAAAATATATTGCAGCATCAAATTACATTCATATCAAATCAAAGTGATTTAGAAGACACTTCTTACAAAACAATCTTGTCGCAGAGTGGTTCACTGAGTAATAAAAATTCAGAGTTTAAGCGAGAGCATAAGAAAAATAAATCATACTTGTGCTAGTGTAGGAGTGCAAACGTGTACACATGGGATGTTTTTTTTCTGAGGTTGTGACTGAATTTATTAATACAGTATCATTTCACAGGGAAGTGAAGGGAGATGGCAAGATTCCATCACTTTTTTTTTTACAGTGGTTGGACAGCTTTAAATATAGCAGTGTGTTGCCCTCTGTCCCAAATGCAATGCCTGGAATTAATGACAGAAACTGATGATTCATCCTTCTATTCACACAATCTCTGCAAGGAGGATCTGGACTATGACCATGACTATGACTGTGTTCAAATCAGGACTGAGGGAAGTTGCTGATACAGGCACAAATAAATCACATTTGCCAGGTTTAATACAGGTTCATGCTCCCACAAGAAGTCTCTCAAAAGCTGTTTTGTTGTTCGTCGCCCTGTAATGACTGACATGGCCATTTAATGAGGAGGTTTTTAAACAGATTGTTTAAGATAGACTCACCCTGATTGTTGGAAAGAGACTTTCCTTCTCTTTAATCTTTAATTATGGATCAATCTTCTCTGAGCTTTTCTTGCACTCCACCGCCTCCATAGCTTAAAAAAGAAGATTTCTGTTCATCCATTATTTCTTTGTGTTTTTTTTCACTACAATTATACTTCAGTTTTCTAAGTGTTAAATGTAATATTTTTGTCATGTTTGTCTGACCGTTGCTTCTTCAACCCTTCCTTTGCAATAGTGAGTTGTGTTTACTTCTGTTTTTACCACACATTGGTAAAGGACTCTACATGGTGTATATATAGAACGATGCACAAGCATATCGCAGCACCAGTGGCTCTTTTTCTGTCTGGGTAAAGTTAAATTCTGATGAGGTCAGACCCCTGGAGGTATATGCTAGTGCTCTCCATCTGTCACCACAGTGCTGGAGCAACACTGCTCCCAGGCCTGCTTTTCATGTGCATGCTGATATCTTAGCTCTGCATTTCTCTTTGGCGGTCTCAGGGCGGAAGCGTCCATGATGAGGCTCTTTAGATACTCCATTTGCTTTTGGTAGACGTTCTCCAACGTCTGGTTGTCTTGATTAATGGGCTGTTTGTTGGTGTTGCAGTTAAGATTTAAGAACAGCTGAATAGAAAGTCAGAAACTCAGGATAGCCTCTCTGCTGTTTGCAGATGATGTGGTCCTGTTTGCCTCCTCGGACCATGACCTCCAGCATTCACTGGGGCGTTTTGCAGCCGAGTGTGAAGCGGCAGGAATGAGAGCCAGCACCACGAAATCTGAGGCCATGGTGCTCTGCCGGAAACCGGTGGATTGCTCCCTCCGGGTGGGGACAGAGTGCCTACCACAAGCGAAGGAGTTCAAGTATCTCGGGGTCTTGTTCACGAGTGAGGGTAAAATGGAGCGGGAGATCGACAGGCGTATCGGTGCGGCTGCAGTAGTAAAACAGGCGTTGCACCGGGCCGTCTTGGTGAAGAAGGAGCTGAGCCGGAAGGCGAAGCTCTCAATTTACTGGTCGGTCTACGTCCCAACCCTCACCTATGGTCACGAGCTTTGGATCGTGTCCGAAAGAACGAGGTCGCGGATACAAGCGGCCGAAATGAGTTTCCTCCGTAGAGTGGCCGGGCTCAGCCTTAGAGATAGGGTAAGGAGCTCGGACATCAGGAGGGAGCTTGAGGTTGAGCCACTACTCCTTCGTGTCGAAAGGAGTCAGCTGAGGTGGTTCGGGCATCTAATTAGGATGCCTCCAGGACGCCTCCCTTTAGAGGTTTTCCAGGCACGTCCAACTGGTAGGAGGCCCCGGGGAAGACCCAGGACACGCTGGAGGGATTATATCTCCCAGCTGGCCTGGGAACGCCTCGGGATCCCCCAGAATGAGCTGGTAGATGTTGCGGGTGAGAGAGAAGTCTGGGTCAGCCTGCTTGACCTGCTGCCTCCGCGACCCGACCCCGGATAAGCGGTGGAAAATGGATGGATGGATGGATGAATAGAAAGTTGCTGTTAGAATAAAACTTGACCAAGAGAAAGCTTATTACTGCTCTTTGGGGTTTCCTGTTTGCTCTCTTTCCCTCTTTCTGATCAGCATCATATACAGTTTTCACATACATGCAAAGTTTTGATATATCGGTGGGCCTCATGCAAAACACACTCGTTTGAACATAATTGTTCTTCAGTGACTTGTATGAATGATGTAGGAGAACTTGCCGCATTCACCAATTTTCTCGTATTTATTCTTAGGTACGATCACAATTACTGAGTGGTCCAGACCTGTCATAGGAGTCATGTACAATTAGTCTCTTGTTGTTCAAGTTTTTCACTGATGGATTGTTTATTTCATTACCCTGAAGCAATTTTGAGTTTGAAAACCCAATATAAATTACACGTCATAATTATGTTAACATCTTCCTGTTTTCTTCTGCAGTGCAAATTATAGGCTAATTTAATTCAAAATGTATTCATGCAGCCTTACGATACCATCATTAATTCAAACCGGCTATTGATGCTATTGTACAACATTACAATATCAATATGAACATCTTCAATTGTAAAACAACCTAAATTATTTAACTCCCTCCTGTTGCGGTCATTCTGTTACAAGATGTTCATATGGAACCATTTCTTCTTCAATTCAGTGACGGACACTATTTTTCCCACTCCTTGACTTGAATCTTCCCTTAATCGATCTCCGAAAGCAGGGCTTCAAAATAGGACATGTGGGGCAGGAAGTTTAGCTTACATGGAATTATTTCAATGTTAATTATGCTAATTGGTAATCTATTAAGATAGGAATACCAAAATGTTTTTGCACAAAGACCAATGATGTGTTTCCACTGATACAGGATGTACTTCTAAATTACAGAGTGCAAACTAATGATTGTGTGGTTTGAGAAATCCACCATCTTGGCTGTAATTGATACTAACTGTGAGCGCTTCTTGCCTGTGTATCCCTTGAACCTTAATAAGGCTACTTATATGACATTTAATTGAAAGAGCACAGAGCAATGCCACATAACTGTTTAGCAGTGAATAAATGAACTACTCATAATTCAGTTGTCTTGTCAGACAAAGTATCAAGTGCACAACGTCGAGGTACTGTACAAATATGAGGTTAATATGATTTTAATCTTTAATTGAGAGGTAACTACAGTATGGTACAACTGACTATTTCTGTTTCCATTTTTTATTTTCTGTGTCTCAGAGTTTGAGTTTTGTGTGCTCATTTTCCCAAACCTAAACTTTAAATTGAGCAAGACATTTCAAAGATGTAATGAGTGTTAATTCATTGCAGTCATTGATATCAAAGTACACTGCAGCAGCTGTCCTTTTGGAGGAGTTGGTTTGGAGCAGCAACCCATTATAGCACATGAAGAAATTATTAAATAATTGAGTGCCTTCTCCTCTAAAACCGCTGCTGTGTTCCACCCATTTTACTTGCCAGGTGTTCCTGACCTCAGCATGTCCCTACTGACCAGAATTGATTTACAATGTTACCGTAGTTAACCCTCTTGCTCATTTTCTCCCAATAGTTAATAGTCTCTGAAGTACATACACACGTACCAATAAATCCTCCTTAACCTGCATTTCAGGATCTTATGCCTAAACCAGGCTTAATCAGGTTCCTGTCCAATCACACCCTTTTCTTTTTCAACCGTCACTGCTGTTCAACATTGTGCCGAAAGGCTAGACTGACTGAATAACAACACCTCATCTTCTTGCTCAGCGGGTTAACAGCAGTCTATTACATGATTGACTGCCCGTGATAATACGATGAACGGCACAAAAGCAGCACTGTGTAAATTAGTCCAATTGCAGTGTCTGTTCTACTCTGATTTGGATTTAAAGGTTTGGAAAGAAGTCTTAATTCACAATGCCCCACAGAGCTCCTGAAGGTTTTGTTGTTCCTCTTAACAATTCCCCCTCTAACTTAATCTGTTAGACGCCATAAAAAAGTGATTCACCTAATGCACAAACAGCAGTACGGCACTGGGCACATTACTGGATAACACCACATATGGGTGAGATGTGTATAGCTGACACAAGCAGTTTGGGGCCTGCAGTGTAGCCTGGTTTTTTTATTACTCAGAATAATAAACAATCAATAAATAACGAGTGTAATTGTCACTCGATTAATCATTACGATTTATTAGCCATTTTTGGATTGTACAAAAACAAATGTTTGACCTAGGAAGCTGAAATTTGCGATGGAGTTCAAGTGTTTGTGGAGTTGTGCATTTGCTGGATTATCACCTGTGTAATGCCATTGTGTGATCGGCAATTTAAGGATGGTCATTGAGTTGTTGGCGACATTATTACGCTGGTTGTTCAGTTGGTTGGTTTGTCCAGCAAAATTATATTTGTTCTTCTGGTCCAAAGGATAATTCCTGGGGACGTTGGTTTCTGTTTTGCCAAAATCCAGCTAAAGTCATAGCTTCAGGGGAATGTTTGAAACATCATCATCAGTGTGTTTAGCCATATTCTGACCCAGTCACTCAGAGTTTGTGGTCTATTGCTGTTCTTGACTTTATTTAAGCAAGAGATACACAATTACTAAAACAACATTTTTCAGTTTCCCCTGCAAAATCACAGCCAAAAATGATTCCTTCTTTTTGCAGCCTAGCTAGGAAAAAAGATATATATATTAAAAAAAAGAGATATATAGAAAAGAAATATAAAGAGATACGCTCAACCAGTTTTGGGCTCTTGTAAGACATTTTGTTGCAAGTGAGCACTGGATTTCACATGTCATGCCTAACTGCACCAAACGGCAGACTACTAGCTGCTGACCACCAGAGAGCAAGGAGATAGTCAATCGATCACAAAGAGCTTTAATGCCTTTCACCGCAGGCTTTACATCACACTGACAAAATGTCCATAGCAGGGATAAGTATAAACCATGTGTCTGCTGGAGGAGAAATGTTTTCATAAGAGCTGTGGAAATGCTCTGCCTGCTCTTGTCCTGCCGCTTGCGTTTACTTTCAGTACCCCGGATGTACCACCAGGACCTTGCTGGTTCCAATGCCAATTTCTATTTATAATTTCTGCTGCATCCACTGGTTATTTAATTTTAGGCACCATCTTCACACCCATCTGTCACACCCACACAGGCCATGGAGATGTGATACATTCAAGCCAGGGGCACACAGACGAATCATAGTTCATGGATTAAGTTGAGTCATCGGTGCATGAGGGTGGAGGTGGTACGGAGTGAGGATAATAGGTTCATTGATGAGGTGTCAGACCGTCAAATAACAAATAACAGCTGGCTAATTAATGGCTATTGACATTTAAAACAAGTGGGGCAGGAGTTAAAGGACAGGTCCTTCTATCTGAGAGGATGAACTGCAGAAGATATGTCAACAAAGGATATCCCGCTCTTATATGGCCACATGAAGATGATGAATTGCAGTTTAACAGTCTGGCATTTTTCTCCTCTTATATGCAGTTCGTGGGTTGTTGCTGTCTGCTTGCCAGCATTTCAAAAACAATTGATTTTCTTTGGCACAGCCCTCAGAAGTCTGCCTGGAGGAGGACTTGTAAGGGCAGGCAGAGAAGAACACATTGATTGGTACTTCATTGTAAGGAGGAGGCTAATGTGAAATCAAATGTATTGACAGCTTGTTTCCAAAAGACTAGAAAAAAGTGACATTTCAAACAATTAAGACGCATAAGTATCAAGCCAGGTTTTTCTTACAGCTTTGTTCCTGAGAGAAAGTCGGTGGATGAACATGGACACCTTCGGGGGAAGCTTTTTTTTCTTTTCTTTGTCACGACGGCTCTCTGTGTGCCATACTAGCTTGATAGATAGTGAATAATACCACTGTTGCAGCCTTTTAATTAATTTTGTACCTTCCACACATGTATTTCTTCCTGCCTCTTGGCAGTAATAGTAGATATTCATGCAGCTGCATCTTGGAGGTGTCAGAGAGTGATGAATAGTAAGTAGGGATGCAACGATACCATTTTTTACAAACCGATACGATACCGATATTTTTATTTGTGTACTTGCCGATACCGAGTACCGATACCGATACTTCTTAGATTTGGTCTCCATGAAAGTGCAATTAATTTGGAGGCAGATTTTATTTTATCCTCTGCAGATTATGTCAAGCCTATAGTACAAAATTAACAGAAGGCTATCCCAAGCTTTAAACTTCTTGTGGAAGTCCCTCTAATGTCGGACCATAAAACGCCCCGTGTCCGGGTTCATAATGTAAGCGATAATATTAGGGATCGAGCAATTATATAGGAAGCTGTGTTCCAAGTTATGTTTCCGGTGCTTTTATTGTGGAGGGAGAAACGGAAAGGAAAAGAGTGGAATTGTGGGATATACGTGTGTGAAGGAGATAAAAAAGTGGTTCAAGTTACCCTGCAGCGTGTTTTCATTTTATTAGAATTACAAATATAGACACACAACAGACACTCGGCTACAATAATATCATCCGTAGCCGCACAACAGCGTCTGAATGAGGCCGCTGCCAGCGCTACTTCAGGTGGATCAGCAGCCGTTTGATTCAAACCGGCAGGACGGCGGTGATGACGCGCAGAGCTTCTCAATTATAGATGTATTAAATATGGAAAATTTCAACTCTCGCGTCTAACGTGCCGCCGGCGTAAATTTGCGTCTGTCGCAACCACACGCGTCTGTGCATAGACTTTACATGTAATCTGGTCGCGCGAAACATTTGCGTCGCGTTGGGACGGACTGATTACAAGTAACTCCGGGGCTGTCAGCCACTAACAAGAGCACTAATATGAGCACTAATATGTCATACACACCTATGCAACACCGGTTAATAAGCACAATATCGATAAAGTCTTGTATTGTACTCGCGTCTCACTTTTCTCCTGTCTATTGAAAGAAGTGAGCGCTGCGTAGCGAGGATCCAAGATGGCGGCTCCAGATTCTGCTGTTGAGACAAACTGGCCATCTGATTGGATGGCAAAACAACTTGGATAGCGTGATTGGCTGCTCAGAAGTTGAGACTGTTGAGACAGTTGAGACAGAGAAGAGTGTCTCCGGCTCCGCCACGGGGTTGCTTCTCCACAAAGCGCGACCAGTTTGTTGTAGTGAAATACTGTTGAGTGAGTATCGGTTCTTGGTATCGGCCATTGAAACCGATGCGAGTACGAGTATTTAACGCAGTATCGACCACCGATACCGGTATCGGTGCATCCCTAATAGTAAGCATTAATGTGCTCTGACATCACACACAGTGACTGACGTTGATGAAATAAGCTGTCCTTTCTGGATGTTAAAAAAAACAACTCCAGATTAGATGATCTCTCTGTTGTTTGGGATATCTGCATGGATTTAAACAACTCTCACATGTACACTATACACTATAACACTATAACAATTAAATACTGTCCATTTTAGAAAACGGGGTCTGTCATTGGGATACAAACCGAGCCAGGGCCCTTTTTAAAGCCTCATTGATCTCCTACCAGTGTGCATCCAGTCTCTTGCCTGTGTAATCGACCACTCAAGCGGTCCATTGAGGTGCTCCTTCGCTGTAGCTGCTGGTAGACATTTTTTGCCACAATGCAGATTAATTTGTAAAATGTACTTAGTCTGCATTGCAGGGAGATGCTACATGCGTTTCAACACAGACCTTATCTTCCCCAGCAGATTTATCATTTCCCTGCCTCAGTTGGTACTGTGACAGTCTTTCCATCTGTTACCAACATGTGTCCAGGGTGATTGGACTGGAACTGCATAGAGGGACCGGCCATGAAATCCAGGTGTAAATCCACCCATGACGCCTCTAAGATCTGCATCACCCATTGCAGGAGGCGTTTACATGAACATTTAGGCACATATAGCAGAAAATGAACATTCTCATTAAACTTTGGATTTGATGAAGCAAAGTGAGGAAAGAAAAACAGCAGTCATTGAATATAGCTATGAGCGCTGTCCTCTAATTCTTCCTGTTTAAATGTCACCCAGCTGCATCACGTCTTGGCACAACTCACATATGAAATGCTAAATGCATAGGTTTTGATTGATGTCAGCTCTCAGGCCCTCGAGTAAGGGACCCAACACCGACACTGGCTACCCTACAAACTGTGTAGACACATTTTTCGATGATATTCGTGGTTATTTTAGCGACACTTTTGTGGCCACAGGGAGCTGTGTTGACTTTGTCGTTGTGGGATGTGCTGCAAATCTAGAGCACGTGTTTTTACAATGCTGAATATAAGTTGAATTGTTTCAGAACCATTTCATGTCTTAGATGGATATTTTTTATTTTAAATTATTAAAATGTCATATGTCATAAAATGTGTTGCAAAAAGGTTTTTGTTGATGATTTCACGGCTGGGAAAAAACTGTGTGTTTAGTCGTGCAATACGATTTATTGGTCAGAAAGTGGCAATATATTTGTTTACAGATGGTGTTTGCGAAGACTGAGTGCTTTTTTGCAGAGATTTATGACCATACCAATGAACACACAAGTCTTCCATCAGCTTATGTCTACATTAACAGCTAATCTTTGGCTAATGGCACATCCGGAGTGGCTGAAGAACATTGGATTAATGGTTCCACCTCTTTAAGACCTAAGTCTCCCTGACACTTGTTAATGTAGCACACAGCTGTGAAACGACATCATTTTGTATCCTTATCCAAGTATTAGCACAGAGGCAAATCACATCCTCATCCTAGTATAATTAACTTGCCTCAGTTAAGAAAAATGCATTTCCCCGGTCTGCTTGCCACCAGCTCGCTGAGCCCAGGCCATTTTCCTTTCCATTTCATCTTTGTTTTCATGCTGGCAGGTCCCAAAGACAGATGTGAGTGGGGGAAAAAGATAAATGTTTGCGGATGCCGATTGTAAAATGCCATCTCTGAAGTAGAGCCTTGGCCGGAGTCACACTCTCCCTTTTGTGTGTAATGGCCCCCACGATGATGCATTTGGACAGATTTTTCCCCCTTCTACTTGACAAGAGACCCTTTTCATGCTTAACTGAACTGTGCATACTAATGTGTGTGTGTGTGTGTGTGTGTGTATGTGCGTGTGTGTGTGTGGACTTACGGACGCAGCCCTGTTGAGCTCTCTACCTGCAGCTTTGAACCTTTGATCCCCGTCTCTTCTCTGATCCTGCTTTCAAACCGAGCCAACCTACCCCTGTTTCCATTTCCATCTGCTTCCATTCCTGCACTTAGATAAGCTTTGCTCAAAAACTGCACAACCTTAGTTCTTTTTTTAAAAGAGTTGTTTATACAGGCCTGAATGCCAGACCTTAATCCACAATCACATGCTTCTTGCAATATTTTGAAAATTGGCATATATCATAACACCCAATACCGAACAATTTTCTTTGATCACAGCACCGTGGCTATGCAGCTCAGGATGCAGTGCCATCTCTTCTAGGTCAAATGATATTGAAATACTCATTAAAGGCTCCATGGCTGTGTTTCAGTGTGACGTCATCAACCTGCCTTTGCCTGTGGAACTAACTGCTCGAGGAGCTTTTATGTGGACTGAAGCTGCCTAGATTCAGCTTGTCAGTTAGCCATGTTATGTTCTCATTCAGCATCCGCTTTATGTTTGATCACTTATGAAGCAGATGGGAACATTTGGCTTTTGGAAGTGGCAATGGATATTTTACCAGGTGGGAGTGGAGGTATATAGTCCAACTAGAACCTGTTCAAAATACCCATGCAGTTTTACCTTTCACATTGACTCATTGACTTTGTGGTCAGACGTACCCAGATAAACATTGAGCACCACAGTGCTGCATCGTCCCATTATCTTGAAGAGAAGGCCGACATCTCAATGACCGACAGCTCCAAAATGAAGCAACTCACTCCACAATAATCTAGATTGACAAATAGTCAATGTTTTGTTTCATACAAAGCTCTAATGTTATCATACATACATGTTTGGTCAGTTTGCTTCAGTTTGCTTCCCTTCTTTAGAAGATGGAGCCATTTATTCATTACTTCAAGCTAACCGTTGAAAAGCTATTTAAGTGTGTTTGACTATTTGCCCTCTCTCTCTCTCATCCTCGCTTGTTCACTAGTTTTCACTCTGTCACAGCACTTTGTGTTCAGGTGTTACAGCTGACTCAGTATGGAGGTCTTTTTCCCTACTCAAAATGTAATTGATATAATTTAAAATGACCTGGTCTGCTCTATAGGTCAAGCTTTCTACGTACGCCCTTTCATCTGCAGAATGTCCCTGGGTTGGCAATCTGCTCAAGGCAACTTCAGAGCTTGTGGTACAATATTTCTCTTGTAATAGTACGTTCTTGTTCTTGTGAAAGAAATGATGTCCACCACAAGTTTATAGAGCCCTATAAGGATGTTATAGGGTTCAAGTTGGAAACGGCTATTAATATTTTGATGTAGTTGATTTGATCTGCAATGCACACTAGTCATGCATGTGAAAGTCCTACGACTGCTTCAGCTAGTGCCTGTAAAATGCATTTCCTATGATAGGGCATGAAGGTACAGGCTATACCTAGTTTTACCATTTACATGGCTGGAATATTAAGCATGAAAGCCTGGGCTTCACAGCAAGAAGCCAGGATGACAGTAGTACTGTATTTGAAAGGTATGAATCATGTGACAAATGCTCTTCCTGGGAATTCCTGACAAGGTGTCAGGAAGGTGGTGGTGGAGTAGTGAAGGGAGCGTAGAAGTGCCTCGAGCGGTGCGTGTTGATGTTGGGTATGTGTGAATATGCTTGTAGCTAATGGTTTGGGGTTGTTATTCATCACCTTGTTATTCTGCATATGGGATAGTTGCTATTTATGTCATCGCTAAGGACCAATCCATAAATGCTGTATGAATGATGCCAGGTTGAATAATGCATTAACATTTTTGGGTTACTGCCAAAGTGTTTGTTTATTTATATATATATATATATATATATATATATATATATATATACGCGTGCGTGCGCGAATTTGAGACGGCAACACTGTGTTGAAAGATGGAACATATACAGTACATCATGGTGTGTTTGAATGTAAGTGTGTGCAGCTGGGACGGATACTCTCCAGAAAGCCAAATAGATCCGGATCTCTACCCCAAATGACAACAAGGCTATTGTTTTCAGTAAGTGCTATGCTGCTGATGTGCCTTCTGCGGTAGGGAAAAAGAACAACATCCCATCCACAAATCTCACATCTCAAAATACACATCTCAAGAAAAAAGCCACTGTGGATAAGTCCACTTTGCTTCTGATTTCATTACAACCAGCACAGACTTGTTCAATGTGTAGTCCACACAAAAAAACACAGATTTGCATTCTGTGTATTATTCGCTTTACAAGTCCTGACAGCTGTTTTGTTCACTTCTTAGATTCTCCCCTCTTTGTTGTTTCCAGAAACACATTTTCTTTTCTCTGATATTTTTCAATGCAAATCCCAGTTGCTTGATGTTATCACATCATAAATATAGTGTCATGATTAGCTTCTAATTATTTTGTTGAGCTGGTTTTCAATGAACATAAAGCAATTTCAGAATGCTTTCTCATTATTTGGGAATATTGACAAGCGTGTAATATTGTGACCATTAAATAATGTTGTTCAGATAAGAATAAAACATGAGAAATTATGGCTAAACATTAACACAACATATTTCAGCGTTGTATGTGTAAGGATTGCAAAATCAACCTTTTATTTATGTAAAAACATCACATTGTTTCTTAAGACTGAAAAAAACCCATTGATAGAATCAGATGTTGTCAAAAAAGCAGAACGGCAGTGGATATCCGGGATAAATAACATTTTGGCATGGTCTGAAATCAGCATTATGGTCAACTGTGAGTGAATTTGACGAAAGCATGATATTAATTTCAGGTGTTCAGCACAGAGTTCCCCTGGTCTTCTGCTCCACTGCTTTGGACCAAGTCCTGTCTGAGTCTCCTGACTCCTCTCATCACAGCTGAGGCAAGGAAAGGCTAACCAGGCAATTGATGGACCGTCTATATGACCCTCCGGGGCCCGGGTGTATCGCTCACCTGAACCTGCGTGCACTTCCATCTCTATGGCTTGAGTCCCCTGGCAGTGTTTTCATTAAACGTGTGCTGGAGTTTTGTAAATGGCCGCTTTACACTGGGATAAAAGGTGCTCTTATGTAAATGCTAGCATGGTCTTTGTTTATTTAGCACATCCCAGGGTGTGCGTGAAGCATATACACACAGACACACACACTCACTCGCTCACGCACGCACACACACACGCTCTAACAGGGCAGGGTTTTAGGATGGATTTAGTTTTGCCAGCTAATAGAGTATCAGCTGTACTGTACAAGCAGTGAGTGGATGCAGCCCGTAGGCTATCCACACAGGCCTTATCACTCAGCAAGCAGACCCTATGATAAGGTTTTATGTTTTCCACAATAGTCTGCTGTGTTTTCTCCTGTTTGTGCTGTTTTCCCGTAGTGCACGCTGTAATAACCCAAGGCTGCCAATTACAGAGAGAGTGTGCTACCGGTGCTTAAGCCTCTTTCGTCATATCCATCGGGTTTGAAATGCCGGTGGTGATTCAGTTGTCGGGTTGACTAGTGACTGATTTCCAGAAGCCTGAATGTGTAGGCCCACGCTGTTGCATTGAAAGAGTCCCACTTTCTGTGAAATTAAGAGCACAGTTATCCTGCTCCCTCTTCACCTTTCTGCTCTGCAGGATCATTCCTGGTTAAATTATCTGATCCTCTTTGATTGCCAGAAAGCAGTTGTTTTCTCCATCATGTCAACCTGTCACTCTGGCATTAGAAAAGTCTGATGATTGGGTACATGAGTGGATTCCTTCTTACAAGGTAGTTTCCTATGTAATATAAGATTTTATTTTATTTTTTTAAATTTGACACAAACCACAAGTACCTAACATTTGCCGTATTTTTATTTTACCACCCTATTTTTTTTCGTATGTTTGAATTTGTAGGTGCACAATGTCGCCCTGCTTAACTTCCATTTCGGCTCCGACATGAAACCACCACCTTTCTGTATTTCAATCATTGCTGAAGCTTGGCTTCCAGAAATATCTAAATATTGTTACTGTGGTTGTTATGTGAGGCAGCAAAAACAATCAGCAGTGGAGAGACTTACAAATCAGTCTGTCGGTGCCATCTTTTACGTACTGCACCTTATTTCCTGTTTGGGTGGCAAAATTCCACACACGTGACATTTCACAACTTACAGCAAGTTGCAAGTTACAGCTTCTAGCTTCTTCCTTTATTAGTGAGCATGATTTATTTTGACCGCAAACTGTTAATACAATAATACCTAGGGTTAGTTAATACAGCTGAGGGTATGATAAGAAATGTTATAAGAAGACAGCTGATTCACTGATATGTAGGGCATGAAATGTAATCGGGGATATCAACTATAGACCCAGAGAGTTGAGATCACATTTAAATATGATGATTACAGAATTGAAGGAGTCGATTTGAGATTTACTCTAATATAATAGAAGTACTTCTCTTTATTACAAAGCATTTTCTTTTCAGGCAGTCAGTGGACAGTTGATTTGATGTTCCTCCACCACTAAATAACACACCCAGACACTCTGGTGATTTGTTGGCTGCCGGTCTTTTCCACTTTCAACAAAGCATCAGTTAAATGGATCAATCCACCGGGTCGTTCCAACTCCAGTGTTGTTTAAAGCTATTAATCCAGGCCTGTCTTTATGCTTTAGCCTCATTGGATTCATTAGACAGGCAAACCTGCCTGCAGCCCCAAGTACAACATCATTTGAGTTATTGTGTACACATCTTCTCAATCTCTTTTCAAGTGGAAACTAGAGATATCTGGTTCGCTGCTGTTTACTTTGACTCATGTTTGTACATAATTCACATCGGTATGTCAGAATTATTCATGAATACTTCCACCGTAGACTGCCCTGCACACTTGCTATTTATGGGAGTCTTGCTTTATGCTAAATATTTGACACCTTTAAAAAAACATGTGCTTAATCTGTGTCCCTGTAACTTCATGTTCCCTGCCGACTGGAAAGTGTTTGGTTCCGTGCCCTCGAGGCACTTGACATTAGATAAGGCAGCTGGCACAGCGCCACGTGCTGTGAAAGTGATTTACTGCTGGCTGCAGCCTGTAAAGAAAAAAATCACAGTAGAGCACATATAGAGTACACTGTCGGCATAAATGCACTGTTGCTCATCATGTCTCCCGCGGCCTGTACATTAGAATACAGTGGCACAGTGGAGCGCTCCTCTGTGATGGTTCCTGTTCTCGGTGCTGCACAAATGATCTTGTAACCACAGCACCGGGAACAGGAGGGCTGGGGAGGAGGCTGGTTGGGGGGTCCTGCTTGTCAACAGCTCCTCAGTGTCTGCGGGGCCTTCGTCATCCCGACTCTCCCACAGGGCTCAGGCTTCTGCTCGGCACTGGAGACTCGTGCTGTCTATCGTTTCCGCTGTCTACCTCGCTGCCACTCAGCCATCTCTCTTCCTCCTCCTGAGCTGCCTCTGGTCCAGAGGGACTCCTGTGAAATGAAGCATTGATTGCCCCTGAGCAGACGGAGCATAATACATAATGATATTGCTCTGTACCCCCTACCTCACCCCCCCTCACTCTTTCAAAGGTTAGACAAACCAATATAGGCTATTTGGACTATATTAGTCATTTAAGATTACTACTTGGTGTATCAACTGTACAATCTTTGGTCTGTTTCAAACTTTCCCCAGCTGGTCACCAGACACTCTGTCTGCTTATGAGCAAGTCAATGCAAAACAATGGATCTGTATCAGGAATGCCTGTGATTGGCTGGCTGCAACTGCACTGCACCCTTTCTGCCGGCCTCAGTAAACTGTAGCACGCTTAAGCTGCACACTTATTTTCAGGTTATATGCACTTGCACTATAGCCTAACAGCAGGAGATAACCGTACTGAGTCTGACCTATGATACTATCAAAATACAATTTCCAAAAACTAAATGGAGGGGAACAGAAGGAAAGCCCACGGTTGCTATCTCCATTTAGCTCTGCTCTGCTCTATTAGTTCCATTACTGATTAGAAAACTCCTGCCGCTGCTAATAAATTATTGAACATCTTTGTTTCCCGCTGTAGTTTTAACCTCAGGCAAGCATTGATACATATTAAACCTGATGGAGGTTTGTGAAATGGACAGCTGCTACCTATTTGGCATTATGAAAGGAAATCTGACTAGATTTTCTAATGCATTGCAGCATGATTATTCTTTTGCTTCCATGACACATTTAATAACCTGAAAAGTCTACACTTCTTTAAAGTTGACCTGTTTCTTGCATTCATTTTAGCCAATTAAAAATATATTGGACTTAGTTTCTTCCACAAATTTGGATTAATCAATTCTAAACCTGATACGAAGCATCAATAGGACATGATACAAATGTGCCCATGTAAATGGATTTAAAAATCATAGTCGTTATCAGGATTAATTGGGTGTTAATATTGTCAAAAAATTGCTTTATCTGAGCATGTAATGAGCTGGTAACAGTTGTGTTGTTGCCATATGACTAGATGATAATATCATCCAAAAAGATAATGATCTTATTGATTGTATTTGCATCAAATTGTTACTACAATTCTATTTGCTCCTCTGTTCATTAAGTGATGACCAGTTTGCTGTGGCAGGCTGCTGATTGCCAGCCAACAGTTATGTGAAGTTGCTTTCCTCGGAGTGGTCCAGTGAGGGAATATAGCTCCTGAGACATGTCTCCAAATGTGTTAATGCTATGCACTGTGAAAAGAAAAACACATACGAATGGAAATGTGAACATGACGGTACAAATGTGCTTTACATTAAACTTATTTTTATTCTCAATAAACACAGCACATACAGAAAGTATTTTGACGTTGATTTCATGCCAGCATTAATGGTACATACCGTTTATTTTCTCAACCTGTTCTTGTTTAGATACCTGATCAAATATGAGCTACTTTACATATCTTGGTTGCATTTCTGTAACTCCACAGAAGAGTGCTTGATTTGAGTTGTTTTCTACAAGTTACAGGCTTTCAGTTCAGAAACTTAAAGTGCTAATTCTATTGAAACATTGTCCAAACTGATGCTGCACAAATTGTTCTTTGTTGAATGATTTATCTTATTATGCTGAATGACAAAGGCCCTTTATAGCTGATCATTTAATGTTGTCCTCTCAAAGCCTGTTTTTGATGTGAGTCTGTGTGAATGTTATCATGTAGTGTTAAAGACTTTGAGTCGTCAGGAGCAGAGAAATGCAATCTATCTACCATTTACTTGTTGCGAGCAAATGAGGCAATTAGCTGGCTATAAACTGAGGTAAAGTAATTTAATTCACTGTTCCGCTCAAAGGCAAATTTACTCCATACATGAGTCATGAAATCGGTCAACACACCTTAAATGACAAGTTTGACCATTCCACTTGTTTTTATTGTCTCTCTTTCATGACATGTGCTTGAGTGATGATTTGATAAAGCCCTTAAAAATTGTATATGAATTTTAATAGGATTTTCAAACTGCGAATATTTTGTTTCTTCACTTGGGGAAAAAAAGTGTCAGAGCATTGTTTCAGTGTGCTAGTACAAATTAAATGCCCCCCTGAAAGACAATAGACAGCCTGTAACCAATATTTATCCTTTCACCCTGCAGTAGTGTCGTGGGACATCATGTAAATGTGTCAGTAATTACTCAAAAAGCCCTCGGGCCAGCACATGCACTTAAGCTGTGATTCATAAATCTAGAGCTCAATAAAGCAACATATTACTTGGAATAGTTTAAGGTTTTCACACTCCACAGCTCCACATAGGTAGGTGGCTGATGATTCATAGTTCCCAGTCAATTTAAAGTCTTATTCTCTCATAGCCTTAAAGCGTTTTTAATGTACTATTTTAGATGTAGAGTACACTCTTCCCTAGCTTATTCTGAGGCAGTAGGAACTCCATCATGCATGCATTACTTCAAGTTAACAAAAGGCTTAGATACAATATTAGCCTCCAGTCACCATTCTGCAGTTCCCGTGTTGTGAATAAGTCTTTGTGATGCTAGGAAGTTCTGGTTAAGAGCTGTGGCCACAGTAGTGTGTGTGAGGGGGTGTACTACAGCAATGAAAGTCAGCCATGCCTGTCCAGAGGCTGTGTAGCAGCAGCGTGATGATTTGAGGCATTTTATTGAAGTTGTATAACTGACCCACAGAAGTCAGGACTTGACTTGAGTAGTTGTCGAGATAAGGTTTTCTTTTCCTCTCGAGCGTTTTGCTGGGACCACATCACACATTTGGTTTGTGACTACATCAAAGTGCTGGCAGAATGATTCAGTTAAGTGTCAAGAAAACAATCTGGCAGAGCTTAACATGGGTATTATATGGCCATACTTACTGTGTCATTATTCTCGTTCCCTGCCATCTGTAAGCCAAAACCAGTGATATGTAATGATGGAATCAACTAGGGAAAACATTCAGCATGGTTATTTTTATTATAAGGCAAACCCAATATAGTAATATATCATATTTTCTCCTCTAAAATACTAAAAGTGTAAGGTATCCCTCCAAAACAGTTTAGTTTAATTATTATAATTTAGTATTATCCCAGTGGCTTGGCAGCATTAGGTGCAGACTGAGCAGCCTTTATATTGTGGATTAAATCTGGATGTGGGCGTGTGTGGTAAGATAGCTGGTTTCTCATGTCTTTACTCTCTGGACTGCATTCTGTTTGAAAAAGCACATCCAGGGACCGACATGAGCATCTTTAAGAGCATGTAACGGGCTCAGTATTTAGTATTCAACCACGTCATGCTAGCTTTCAGGGAAGGGGACTTAATAACTTAGAATTACTCTTGAAAGTCTTGGAATTGCAGAGATTGGGTATGAATGAAAAGCTGATTATCTTGTGGATTCAGTGAGTCCAATTGTATTCATGTGTGATGCTGTTACTTCCCAACATACAATATTTCTCAACATACCTCTGGAGCATAAAGCCAGTTCAGTTTCAAACTGAAGACCTTTTGTTTACTTGGCAAGCTATCATACTACATGAGCTAGCAAGCATCGAGTCGCCCTCACCCTCGTCTTTGTTTGAAACTTAAGCCTCTTGTCCCGCTGTCAGCTGAGACTAAGGTTTGTACATTTGCATTGTGTGTGTGTGTGTGTGTGTGTGTGTGTGTGTATGTGTGTGTGAGATTTGGCCAGATTGAAAGCCCCACTGAGCAATTAGACAATTTTCATTAGATGTCAAGGAATTCAGCGAGTGAGTGTGATCAAAAATCATGTTTATATTTAAAGCAACAGTCAATTATGAACTAAAGAGTACATAGTTAATCTCAAACTGAAAACTATTAGCTATGATCTAGCTATATCCAGAACAAGAGTATATTAGTGGCAATGTGGAGGCTGGATGACTGCATCTCCAAAGCTGCATCAGTAAATAATTTGTGCTTGACTTGAGCCGCAGATATGTGTCTCAGTTGGAAGGAGGCAACATGCAAATTAAGGTCGGCCCAGGCTCTAACACACCCCGATCCCAGGCAGCAGATACACACTACGACGGCTCAGTGTGCTTTCTGTCATGTGTTTCCAAAACTAGTCCAAACAAAAGCAGTCTCTCTGTAGCTGCCATCATCACGGGGCATGAGCCCTATGGAGGCTTCTTCCACAGAGCAAGCAAAGTAAAGCTTACCCATGCATCTTTAAGCGATGGATGCATTAACACCTCGGGAGAATGCGTTTAAAATGGTCTCCAGGGTGGTTTGACAAATTGGATTACAATCAGTCTTGAATTCTAGTTGGATACATTTAAACTTACGGGACCGACGGGATTTGTTGTGGCGTTTAATTCACTGCAGCGGCCTCATTGTGTACTTGTTTACAGGGTCACATGGGCGGTTCACATGACAAGGAACCGACATTTACGAGCTATATTTTTTCTGTCAGCAGTAGCTTTTCAAAGAAAGTGACCTCAAAAGCTCTCACTACTTTCCTGTAGTTTACTATCAGTAAAGCATCTCCTAGACTTTGCTCGTTAATGACATTCATGATTATACCCACAACCTGTTTTGGGGTTTCCTTTGCTTAAAACGTATACAACTATGCATATTTCTTTAGATTTGGGCAGTTCTAAGGTGACAATTTGTCGCACTACAGCCATCCACGTGTTTAAGTGCTTCTCTTGCCTAGTGTAAACTGAAATCCACAACTATTTGTTCCTGTATTCAGCTCTCATCGTAGCCTTAAGCACAGAGAGCAAAGTGGTGGTGAGTGACATGGGAAGAGTATTTCATATTTAAAGAGTCATATTGAATGAGAACTCTTGAATTATTATACTTAGCAGAGATTTGTGTTAGTGGGTGAGCTACACAATCTTGTCATTCTACAGCACAGGCAAGCTGAGAGGATCTATTCTTTGCAGATATTCTTTTGTAACAACAAGGTAACAAACCTTTTCCCTTTAAACCATACATCCATCTACACTAGGGCTGCAACAACGAATCAATAACATTTGATTATTAAAAGAGTTGGCAACGAATTTCATTATCGATTCGTTGTTCGTCCCTGAAGTCCCTGAGTGAAAAATAAGGGATACATGTGTATGTTCAGGGATGTTCAATGAGCAACATGTTTGTGCACTTTCTGAAGATTTTAAATTAAAGGCTTGGAAATTAATGCTTTTGTTTTTTTATCCGATTAATCAGAAAAATAATCGACAGATGAATTGATTATTAAAATAATTGTTAGTTGCCTAATTTACACATCAACTTAAAAAACTATAAAAATAAATTCTGTAGGGTGTTGGTGTCTCTGTGGCTGCTTTCTCTGCACATTGTACAACTGTATATATGTACACACTTCTTGTTGATGCTTGTGCGGATGTCAAATCCAGCAAAGCTGGAGCCTGAAAGCCTGAGTTGTTGATTGTGCTACTTGTCAATGCCTGGTCTTTCATCTCTGGGTGTGAAGAAAGAGCTGCTTTGCAAGGGCAATTGGGGTTTGGCAGACAGGTCTGTAAAATATAATCAGAGATGCCGGAGTTGGTACACATTCTGTATGCTGTCACTATCAAACATATTTTCTACGCTGTAGAAATACAGCTCGACTGCCTATTGTCGTGGTTAGTGACAAGTGTGCTATTACAATAATGCACACATTACTACAGGTGCTTACACCCACATTATGTCAAAATAAATCTGTATTAAAGGATAATTTGCAGAGGTTTGTGGAAATTCTTGCTTAAAGAGTAATGTTTTATATGTGGTTGTTGAATCAATATGAAGCAGTAAGTAGTGAACTGGAATACAGGAATACAGGAACTCAGGAATATATTTGAGGGTCATTACATGTAGGGCTGCAACTAACGATTATTTTAATAATGGATAAATCTGTAGATTATTTTTTTGATTAATCAATGAATTGAATAAAAAAAACAAGAAAGCATTCATTTCCACCCCTTTATTCAAAAACAGCACTGACTGTGCCCTTTCTGAAGATGTTTGCACTAACAGGTTGCTCCTTGAGCATCCCTGAGCTGTTAAAGTAATAATACAAAAATAATATAAAAATGGACTAATACAAAAAACATACACATGTATGCCAAATATATATGCTTTTTTTTAATAAAGTGCACAAAAAGATTTATATTTTTGTTTAAAAGGACCTGAGCTGTCAGAACAATAAATAATTTATAAAAAATAAAGACAAATTCAAATCAGAAACCTTAACAGGATTTGTTTGAACGTCAAAACTTGTTCTCTACACTACACTCACAGAGCGCACACACAGACACACACACACACACACTCACTCACTCACTCTCACTCCCTTTGTTCAGACACATTGTACTGTTATTAACAAGCTAATGCTATCGTCAAGCTGATGACGAGTGAACAGCAGCACCAGAAGAGCTGCTGGAGGGACGCTATCCTCACGCGGCTAGTTGAGCTGCCACAAGCCACGACTAGCGGTACCTGAACCTGCAACCGGAAGTACCTCTGGGGCGACTGTGGGTCAGTGGTTAGCAGGTCTGTCTTTCAATCAGAGGATCGGTGGTTCGATCCCCAGGCTCCGGTAGTCCATGTCGATGTGTCCTTGAGCAAGACACTTAACCCTAATTGCTCACCGTTGCTGTCTCTACGGTCTACTGTATATCATGTAAGTCGCTTTGGATAAAAGCGTCAGCTAAATGTAATGTACTGTAATGTAATGTACCAGCTGCCGCTGCCACGATTTGAGCTCCTACTGTGCTGTTGAACTCCCTTCCTCCTCATCAAGGATTCCAACAGGTTTACGTTTTAGGGGCTGAATCATCACCGTGCTGCTCCCGTGCCATCCCATGTCGCTTTTGCATATCTTGCAATTAACACACTTTTTCAATTTATTTAGTGTAAAATACTCCGCACCTTGGATGACTTGGGTCGTACTGATTTCTCTGCCTCCGCCATGTTTCAGAACAAGGTTACGGTCTCGCCGATGGTCTTTCTTCTACCTCCGCTCTTCCCCCCGCTCAACTCAACTTCTTTTTTTTTAGACTCAAACATCCCCGCGACTTATTGAGTGGTGTAAAAGTCGTGCGACACAACGAATCGATAATGAAATTCGTTGCCAACGCTTTTAATAATTTAATTTTATAAATATTATCGATTTGTTGTTGCGGCCCTAATTACACGTGTAAAATACATATATAATAATAGTAATAATACATTTAATTTATATAGCGCTTTTCATGATACTCAAAGACACTTTGCACAACATTTTAAAATCATCCTATAAGCTAAACAATAAAACAAATAAAATACATACAAACAATAAGAACATAGAGCACACAATCACACATTAAAAGCAGTTCTGAAGAGATGGGTTTTGATTTGTGATTTGAATATGGAAAGGTCAGTGCAGTCTCTGATGAGTTTGGGGAGAGAGAGAGGGAGTGGGTGAGCAGGCCAGCAGCACAGTTCTGTATGTATTGGGGTTTATTTAGGATTTTGTATCCTAAATAAATGTGAATTTTATCGATTTTATCAATTTGTTGTTGCAGCCCTAATTACATGTGTAAAAGACATATATAATGACCCAGATCTGGTTACCTGGACCTGCTATAGCTTTAAACAAGCTGCTCCTAGAGTTTAGATCAGCCTCTATTGCTGCTTCTTAGGAAGGCCGATGCTTGTTCATGTAGGGTTAATTCCTTCATACGCCAAACCCCTTGAGACTCCACCACTGTAATGATCTACTCGACCAGGACTGTGGAACCTCGTTATTAAATTAGCCTGATAGTCTCCGGGAAAGTGAAACATTCTGCCATGTCTGCCTCACATTAGTTCATTGAGTTCTCGTGTGTAGACCCAGCCCATGTAGTTTATTATTAGCTAAAACGAAAACAGTACATATGCCACCCATGACTGTTGTGAGAAATGTCTTGCCCTGGTCTGAGGCTACGAGTCTGACCACAAAGTGGATGGTCCAGTCACTGCTGTGGTGGCTGTTCTAAGGAGGTGGTGTAAGACACGCACAGCAGCAGGAATGGAAACAGCGTTGGCAATGGAGTGTGACATCAGTGTGGATAAAGACATTTCAGAGACATGCATTGAAAGGAGCAATAACACTAAAGGTTTCCCTTCTTATCAGAAGATGTTTTTCTTCTTCCTACTGCACGCTATTCAAAAAGCTTGATTGGTCTTAAAGGAAGCTGTCTCTTTTTGCACACAGATATTTCAGATATATATTTCAGAGGCACTGTTCCGAATCCTTTTACTGGATATGCTGCCTTTACAACAAAATCTTCAACTTCTATATAGTCTTTTTTGTTTTATCTGGACAGTACTCGCAGTACTGCTTCAGCGGAATCCTCTGTGCCACAGAGGTTTATTAATAAATATAATTGATGTGATGGGATCTCTATATGCAAACAGAGCTATGGAACACAAATTAAGTACTTTTAAAACTATGATATTGTATAGCCCAACAAGAAGAGAGCTATTTAATGCTATATGAGCAGACTTTAATCTGATAATACCCTGTATCTGTGTTTTAGCTAATTATAGCATAGCTAATTCAGGTTTTTTGACATTCTTTTATTGAATTCATCTCAGTATCTTCAGTATCATAAAAATGAATTGGATTATTGTGACTTGTGACTTTGCATCTAAGAAAGTCAAGGGCTACAACTGAAGGTTATTTTTATATTGTAACTGGGCACAGTCTATTAGTCCAGGACTTTTCTGTGATATTCTGTACACATGAGTAATTCTTAAAACAGTATTAAAATGGAAAAATGTAGCTTCAGCATATTGTATCTTTTATTCATTTGACTAGTGCCAAAGCTTTAGTGTTTTAGTTCAGACATTAGGGCCTTTTTTATCAGACTCAGAATCAGACAAGTAATCGTATTCTGCCGTGTCCAAGTCATCAAGTTAGTTTTAAATGATATTTAGTTTTGGTGGAACATTCATACTCCCTTAGCTTATACTAAAACATATGCTTACATTTCCAACACCTTTTAAAGTGTTGCCTGATCATATCAATTCCCCCCATAGTTGAAAATAGCAACACGTTATTTTCCTTTTACCTGTTTGAATACAAGCCAAGTTCTGTATTGTTACATACGCAAAACAGCTAATGGAAATTCATGGAAATAATGTGGAGGCATGCATGTAAATAAAGTGACTCAGGCAGGCAGAGACTTGGCTCTCTTTAGAGAGAGAACAGAAAACAACTGGAAGACACACTGCAAGCTAACAATTTACAATGTCAACATAAATTGGAGATTTAAGCCTTTTTGCAATATCTAGAATCAGTTTGACTAATTTTGTATTATATTTAAATTATATTCTTTATCTGTTCCCATATCTGATGGGCTGCACCTAACAATTACATCTGGATGATATGCATTGAGCTAGTGTGTCTTTAACACCGGGTTACAATGAATGTCTCTTGGGCATTGATTTGTGTGGGATTTATATTTCAATAAAAAAAAGAAAAGTGAAATGTGGTCATTAAATGAAGCTCTTGGGTGATGGACTACTTTATGTAAATTCAGTCACACCCAGGACAGTAAGACTAAGCTTTTTTTAATTTGAGTCTTTTTGACTTCCACATTACTGTGTCTCCCTTTTGTTCCATATCTATTCTTTAATTTGAGACTCCCATTAGAAGTGAAGGCAGCCATTCACGACTGTTAGTGTAATTAGATTGCTTCAAGAACAAGGTTGTAAACCAAATAAATGTCTGGCAGATTTTTCCCTCTCCTTCCCTAAATACATCTTTTAGCAACAGTAATTGATATTGATGCCCGCTCCAGGAAGTGCTCCTAAATCACAGGCAGGCTTAGGGCACGGCTGTGGGTTTAGCGGCTCCAAATGGTGTGAGTTATGTGTGAATAAGTACCCGCCGTCTTTAATGATGTGTTGTTGCCTCCTGCTCCTACTGGGGGGCTCTGACAGGCCTGATGGATGAAGTAGTCTTGATGTGCCCTGCTGCATCCACCTATGTGCGGTTTCAATCAATAGTTCATTAGACATCCTGATCCCTCTCCAGCAGTGGAGGAATTCCATTTTGTTTGTCTGTGCTTGTTTCTAATGACTTGTTGTGTGTTTATTATTGAATACATAATTGGTCAGTAAACATGTTTTCTGTTTTAATTTTACTTTGAAATTGGCTCAGTTGGCATGTTTTATTTTGTAAAGTAATCTTCTTTGTCTCCCTAAGCAGTCTGCGTATACGTTGCTGTCCAGTAACATGCTTGAATTGTTGAGCTGTTTTTTCACACTCGGGTTACACCCATGTGTGAATCAGTCTGGTTCAGATCCCGTGTTAAACCACACCCCCTCCTCCTGATTTGCCCTCCAAATGAATGCAAAGGCAAATTAATTTGTGCGCTCTGTTGCTTCCGGTATCGACTTGTTTCCAGTTCGGCCCCGTCATTAGTGGCTGATAATGTGAGCCCAGGAACCGGGGCTAGTCCAACAGATCCATCTGATATTGCAAGTTGATCAACCGGAGGATTAGTGAGGGTCGTTGACTGCAGCTTTATCCAGGTCAATGGTGGCTCTGAGGAAGGAGATGACCGAGGCCTGTGAATGATGTGTAGTTACCCCATAGTGTCGTAGTTGAAAACATGTCATATGGGGCGAATCAACCCTAATCAAACAGCATGATCTGGTTATGTGGGGCTTTAATATTTTTGTTTCTGCAACTCTTAAGAAAACTTGAGCCAATATGTTTTGGATTAGCAACAATGTTTTATTTCATATTATTTATACTGTATGTTAAACTTGTATGTCAAGATGTCATCTCCATCAGATGAGACTGCACATAAATCACAATAGTGTAATTCTTACTCGGTAACTGATGAATTCCACAACAATATTATTTATCGTTACATATTTCATTTTATACTTTAAAATAATAAGAAAGCAGTTATGTAAACACAATAAGTGAGGATAATCGATACCAAGCAGTATTTTTGTTAGCCCACTCATCTGTACTTACAGTGACTGCATCATCAATCATGTGTAACACTTGAGGTGTACGTTTATTGTGGCTTGTGGAGTTCCTCAGAAACAAAAGCAATGTTCTCCCCCTAATAGGCTGAGGTTAATTAAATCACCTCTTCGTCAGCCCTCAGGTACTAATCTGCTCTTAATTGAACGGATTGTGGTAAATCAGGGGAAACGTGCCCCCTGAGCTCTGAATTACACAATGCTTCCTAATTGTGATTGGATTCAGCAAAGTAATTTAACTCTGTTACTTGGTGAGGGTGAATGTATGGAGAGCAAAAGAAAACCCCTCTGAGACATAAGAGGGATATAGTATATGTTTGTGTGGAAGCAGCATTTCTGTGAGCACGTTGTCTCAAGAACACCTTGAGGTCGTTCTCTCAAATTTGGCACAAACATTCACTTGGACTCAAGGATGCAATGATTCAATTTTGGAGGTCAAAGTTTAAAGGTCAAGGTCACTGTGACCTCACGTCTGACCCATTCTTGTGATATCCCAGGAAGGCCTTCAGTGGTTTTCTTCAAATGTATTATAAATGTTCCCTGGGACTCAATGAACTGATTTAGAATACATGTGTGTGTGTGTGTGTGTGTGTGTGTGTGTGTATATATATATATATATATATATATATATATAAAAGACACTTTGTCCTGGATTGTGTGATTCCTATAAAGATTGATAAATAGTAACTTTATTAATCCCACAAGGGGAAACTTTTTCTCTACAGCAGCATTTATACATATAAAATATAAAGGTTTACAGCTCACTAGTATGTCTGTTTGAGTGCGTTGCGGTGAGGGGCGATTGTGGTGGGCTGTTTGACAGGAGGAGGAGAGGAAGATAGGAATGGAGAGGAGGAGGAAGGGGGGAGTTTGCTATGGTAGCACATGACATTGTTTGCTTTGTGGAAAGAGGCTCCTGGGGACACTCGGGGAGAAGAGGAGGAAAAGACTGATGTTTGTTTTCCTGTGAGGCCCAGTCAGCAGACAGGAGGACACGGCTGGCGGACAGACGGATGGATAGAATGGCAGGTGAACGGACAAGAGAAGATAGGAAGGAAGGCAGGCAGAGGCTGACTGACAAACGTACAGAGAAAGAAAGGCAGACAAACCAACCAACACTTGTGACAATCAGTCCAGCTGTGGGCTCGTCTCAGCGCGCTCGGGCACAGTTGGTGAAGATGGACGGCTCATTCCATGTGTTATCCACACTGACAAACACAGAAATAGCGGGGTAGAGAGAAACATGTCAGGTGTTTTTTCATTTCATCTGCAGACAAATCAAAGAAGAGCGTCGGCTCACAATAAAACAGTCTTCTCCACCTTAACCCCTCAACTTAAAAAAAAAAACCCTCTGCCGCTGACTTAGCAACCACCTGCTGCTTTAGTGAACAGTAAAGCAATAGCTTTGCTATTCACATCTGCCTTTTCTCTCACGGTTACATTACAAGGGGTTGATTGGAGTAGCTTGCACCATGTGGTATTGATAGCTTCACGATTCCTTGCTCAACTGAGAAAAGCCCACATTTAAACTAAAATTTGAAGTTTTAGTTAATCTGTTGCTGAATTTCTCTGATTTGTGTTGCCTTCTAGCATGCTTTTGCCCTAAAATATGAAGTGGTCGTGCGTTGCCCCAGTATTGAGTAATACATGCATTACTGCACACACAGATTGTTTTTACAGGGAGCAAGGCGGCCTCTCCGCAGTGGTTTCCCCGAGCTTTTTCAGGTAATTGCAGTATCTGTTTCAACTGAGCGGTATTTCTGCGAGGTGTGAATTGAATGTGTGTCTGCAGCTTGTAATTGACGGCAACCCAAGCAGCACGGCGGATGTTACCGCCTCTGCCTGCTGAGGTTTCATCACCTAGTGTCCCAGCATCTATCAGAGTCGGGTTCCTTCCCTCCCATCATATGGCTTTAGTCATCACTGGGGAGTGGAGTGACGGCAGAGGGAAAGCACTGGCCTACAAGTTGTTGGTGATAAACATGTCTAAAAAGCTGCACATTTTGTTGTGATTAAGCAGGAATTAGGCCACATATGGTTTTACTGTAATGATGTCTTCTCCAGTAACAGATGGTTTATGACATGCTTAACGCCAGCATATGTGTGTAGTCAGTTCAGGCCCTCCCATTTCAACTGGACAGCTATTTCTTTCTTCTTACCCAGACCTCCATAGAGAATATGGCAAGAATTAGCTCATCTAATTGCCTAGTTTAATTTCCTTTATGAAAAATGGGTCAGATAAATGGTGACGTTGAGAGATGGATGTGATTTGTTGTTAGCAGTATACAAGTGTCTGCTCTGAGGAAAGTCCTTGAGGAAATGATCATAATGGCTGTATTTACTTTCTTTTACCAATTTAGAATAGTGCTGTGTTTTCTCGAGGTCCCAGTGGAGGTCAGCTGGGACACTTCAGTCTTTATGGGTCCCCGCTGAGCTTTTGCAACTCAAGTCTCTCGGTCACACACATCCATGATCCAATTTGCTTCTCTTGTTTTTCACTCAATGGATATGTTTGCTCTTTTTTTTAAGATGATACATGATGCCCTAACTAATATGATTCACCCCGTTTAGAGTGAGCTGGCAGCAGTGGTTTCACATGATTGGCATAATCTGGTGTTTTGCTTGAAAAAAGCCACTGCACAGCAAACAAAACGGGACTGTCACTGGAGCAAGGCTAGCCCAGCCTCCAGCTGATTAGACTAAAGCATATTTAATGATTAGAGTTTAGACTGATAATCTACCAGTGGAATTAGAGGTAGCATTGAGTTCATAAAGTTTATGGGGCCTGGGATGTTCATTTATATGATAAGGTGGACTGTGGCCATTGCGGGCAAGGACCTCTGATGTCTAATTCAATCTTTGAGCTTCTGTGGAATTTGGCAGTAATTAATCCGCGCTTCTTTTGGAATCGAACTGTCGTCCTGTATCTTAAATAAATATATATATTTCTATTTGGTGATGAAGGGAACAATGTTGGCTGCTCTTGCTTATATACTAACCTCCCTAAATTGTCACACCGAGCCTTTCCTGTTAACTCATTAGTATTATTTCACCTTTGTCTCTGTAACTGTCTCTAGAAGCCTTAACAGTTTATTAAAGCAATTTGCATACTACTAAAATGTGATTCATGCTGATCTAATGTCCGGAATAATGGGGTTTTTAAACTTTCTCTAAGGAGAGATTTCTCTTTATTTAAATGTTCTCTTGATTTCAACCCTTTAATCATAGTCTCATCAAAATGATTGGAGATAGATGCCATTTGTAAGAGTGTTACTGGCTCACAGCAACACTCAGCTTTACGTGTCTCTGGAAGTTAGACCTTCCTTGCAGTGTCGTCCTCAAGTACTCTGTTGAAATGTAGACTCTTGCCCTGAGGGGCGACACGCGCCATCTCACTTGTGGTGTGAATTTCACAGTTGGAGACAGTTCCCATACGGAATGGGATTTTTATCCTATAAAGTGTGGGAATGAATGCACAGCTGCTTTCACAATTAATAAATTCACCCACAGGTTAAACACAGACAGTCTCTGCTGAACCAATATGCACTGGCTTCTCTATGTATATCTAAGCTAATTGATGAAATATAATTGATCTCTAATGTTGTGCAATATAGTGTCGCTGTAGTTTCACATACCATCTAATAGCCATTTTCACAGATTTACTCATACTGTATTCACACTGGCTCCCTACTTGAGAACATCATTAATGGCATAGGTGTTGTGAAACATGCAATTTTTTTATTTGTTTATGTACACATCATCTCCAACCATCTGCAGTGTGTTTTTCACAATCTATTCAAATTGATGCTCTTTTCAATGCACCACACAAGTGGTAGTTACCGGGTAATGGCACACTGAATGTGTTCATTTGTCAAGAGCCTTTTGAGGCAGCTGCTTTAGTGTTGACATCCTCTGGTAACTGAGGCCGTGGTTACACTACACAAGTTTTATCATCCAATAGGAGGAGGAAAACCTTCTGTCTTTGGTTTGTTGAGTTACTCTTGATGAAACAACCCAACAGTTCCTGATGTTGCCTCTTCACAATAAAAGCTTTTAAATAAAAAAAGAATTGCAAACTTTTAATGCAAAACATTTATAAGAAAATGTGTTTGTATCCAAATGAGTGGAGCTTTGTTAGCTGTTATACTTTCACAAAACAAGTCCACTAATACTGAAGGAAGAAAGAGTAATTGGACTGCAACAGCATTAGAAGTAGAAAACCCCCAGAAAACTGGTTAAACGCCACTCTTAAACTGTCTTCTTTAATCACAGCGACCTTGACTGTTAACGTAATTGCAGTGCGACTGTAAACGATTAACGGGTCACTCGCTTTATTTTGACACTAGCAATAATTACATACGTTCTAATTATGCAATCGTCAAAGCAACGTGTATGAATGCAGACACAACATCTCAAAGTGGAAAATGAATGTCAACCGTTTTGCTTAATAGGAAAAACATTGCCATGGACGTATACCAAAACACAGACCCTCTCACAAACACTCCAGGGTCATTTTGGTGGAGCTTGGCTGTTGCAGGCCCATTCAGATGCAGACAGGCTTTGACTTCTCCTCTGTTTATCCAGCCAGCCAGTGTTAGCAGTGCCAGCCAGCCAGCCGCTTACCACGCTGTCCTTCTTCAGCATTCCGTTGACATGCTCTCAAGGACAGTGCTGCCTTGCCACCAGTACTGAGCTGTCTCTCTCTTTTCTTCTCTCGCCGTCTTCCCCCTCTTTTACTGCTCCCGTCAGGCAGTGTTGCTGGCAGTGCAAACAAGCCACGGCGATTATATTGCATTAATTGGCAGCGCTGCGATCATTAAGAGCTCATAATCCCTGAGTAACTATTGCATTTTATGATAAGCATTTGGTTTGCCTCATTACGTTGCCGCTGAGTTTTCTTCGCACACTGCACAGATATGAAGATGTATGTGTGTGTGGTCGTCGTCATAGTTTAATTATGCCTGCAAGGAGCGGAGCACTTCACGGGGCCATCCTGACTTTCTCACCATCGCTCATTTTAGCCTCTAAAGTGGCGAAGATGGCTGCACTGTGGCAGCATGCATTTAGTGTTCATTGTTTTTAGAAGGAGAACTCAAGTACTGTAAGTGCCTCAAGCGGCGTTGGCCCAAATTGTTATTGCCACACATAGATGCTAGTGACAGAATGATGGCAGAAGCATACAATCACATGCATTTGTCCTGCTGCTCTTCTCATCTCCTCCTCCAATAAAGATAAACAACTGCTTTCATTGACTGAAAATGCTCTAATCTGGGAGAGGAAGAGGAAGTTATGAACACTTGTGCCATTCATATGTATTCATATTAAACTGGAGCAGAGCGTTCATTTTCATTTCACGTCTGCACACAGCAACCCATGTGTGAATGGGTATTAGCCCGACACAGAAGGCGGCTCAGGTATCGGCCAATTGTGACCGATCCACATGAAATGCTTCTCTCAATGCTGCAATGAGCTGAATACGATGCATCGAGCACCTGTTCCACACTTTGTGTCAGGACGTGGTTGAAACATTGCATGGATCGTTTGCTTTCACTCAGTGTTTGAATGTAAGCAAGTACATTTATATAAATACTGTACCTTAACAATTTGGTGTATGGCTGGGTGCAATATATTATTGGGTTGACTATCGGCTCTTATCCAAAATATTTACACAGTGAGACGTTTGATTAAATAATCATCAGCATTGTAGATAAAGGCAAATAATCTTGTAAATTCAGAACATTATATCCCTTTACTGTAATGAAGATTTTAAAACCAGGGAAATGCAACACTCATGACATGACATCCAAAATCCTAAATTTGGGATAATTGAAATTTACTTTAATATTATCATATTACTTTCAACTTGCAGTGAATGTAGTGCAGTTAAAAACTTGCATTTTTAACTGCACTACATCAATTTGACTTTTTTCAAATTAAGATTTTACAGGAAAGAAATGACAAAAGGGATAAGCTTATGATTTTACTTCTTATAAAATGAAATGGTGGCCGCACCGTTACAACATTTTCAGTCTCGATTCAAGCGTAAACCTTTGAAGCAACAAATTAGTCAGAACTTAAACATGAATTTATGTCTGTATACAAACAGTGAATTGAATAGATTGACCCCATTGTGCATAAATAAACAGTGTCTTTCTCTGTCACTTTTAAATGTCTCGAGAGTTTTTAGCCATTTCACCGAAGAAACATTTCCCCTCCAAACATAAGAGAGGACATTTGTGTCAGATTTTGGATCTTTATTATTTCTTCTCCCACTAATCTGCTCAAGACCTCTCAGATGTATCTGGTGACCCTTTGGAGGGCATCCCGTTCCTAGACTAAACAGGTTGGAGTTATATTATAGCTTATAAACTTCAATTGCTGCTTCCAAAATGTTCCCACTGAGTTCCATGCAGTGAGGCAACGTTATATAGTCGTTAAATAGGACCCCAACCCTTTTAGTTATTTTGAAATTAATTGAATTATAGTGAAATATAGGTTGTTCCCGTTCCCAATTTTAACAGACTAAGTGACCCATTGTGACAGTGACATAAAGCTTGTTGTTGTAGTTCACAACAAGTGTTGGAAAACCAAATGCACTTCGGAGACTGCACTTCAGCCTGGGTGCTCTGTTTCAAAGACTTTTCCAGGACGAAGGCCTGCCAGCTGAAGATGCCATCAAGATGCCGTACCCTTTCTTTTCTTTCCCTTCATGTGTCCAATGTCAGCGGCGACAAAAGGGTTGTCCTGTTATGATGAAAACAGCTCGGCAGCGTGATTCTCCTGTTTCCGTCTCACCCCGGGCTCTGTAACTCTTCTAAAGACACAAACAGCTCTTTTGCCTCATGGGGACATTTTAATGGCTGCAAACCACACATCCATCTCCTCCTACATGTCACCTTCAAATAGGCTAGAAGATGGCAAGGGACTAGGAGGGGTGGGGGCGGGGGGAGCGTGTGCGTGAGGTAAAACAGGACCAGCCAGGGCAGATTTTTCATTCCTGAGCCCTTCACCTCTGGCAGTCACAACATAGTGTTTCATCTTCCTCTTCATTCATCTTGGATACATGCAGCCACAAAGAGCAAGGAAGCATAAATAATGCACTTTATACCACTGGGCCCAGAGAAGCTCTAACAATGCACACGGGTCATACAATACATTCAGTTGGTGATGCATCTGTGCTGTTTAAGGCTGATGGTATACATTGCTGTATCATAAACAGATAGAAGATTAAGGCCCACAGAGTGCAGTGAAGGCTGTGCTTTAGTGGTGTCCTGCTGTGTAAAAGCAGTAAAGCAATGTAATGATGCACCGCGGTGCTTTCTAAGCGCTCACTGACCTGAGATCAGATTTCATCACATCATTTGAGCTCATTTAAGCTAATGTGCCTGTATTTGTATCTTTAAATGGTACTCAGCATCCAGTCGCTGCGTGTTAGCGTCAAATTATAGCCTATCTGGTCCTAATATGTTATTGTGGACATACACAGCACTGGAGCACGATGTGGGAGGGATCGCCAGTTGATGCAGAGTGCGAATCAATCAAATGCCAGTTGCTCAGCTGACAGCTTTATTGTGGGGAGTGTTTGAGACCTGCCCAGATAACCATGACAGAGACACAAAGAGAAAACACAATAGGAGTGATAGTGGGCGAGAAGGTGGGAGAGGAAAAAAGGCACAACATTTTATGTTAAATATTTGTCTCTTTTTTGTATTTCTTTTATGTTTCTGTTCAGCTGACACTATGTTTGTGTTCCAAAGCAGCACATCATATCTCATATCAGGCTGGTACTTACAATTCAGAGCTAATTGGTCCAATAAGGGTCTCAGCGGTCTGATTTTGCAGTTTAATGAGAGCCGGTGATGTGCCATATCATATCGTTAATGATAACACTCGTCTCATTTTCTATTTGATGAAAAAAATAAATTCCATGGTAATAGCAATATTCCAAATTGTTGACATAATGAGGTTATAATGACAAACTTGAGTAATGTGGAACAGTAGCGTCGTTGGGTCTTGAGGCTACAAAACCAAGTTTAGCAACTCCCCCTCTCCTCCCTCGCCAGGTGCAGCGGGCAGGAGTGAGTCACTATGGTCACCACGGAGTGACTCGAGTAACGAGGAGAGTCGAGGAGAAATGGCAGCGCATCCAGAATAATTATTTAGAAAGACATTCAAGTGTAACAGGTTTGCATTTGGTCTGTGTTTAGATGTGCACTTAGATTTGCCGTTTTCACATTGCCAAGAATATTGTTAATATTGTGATGTCATTTAAGGGCCATATCGCCCCTAATGAGAGCTTGAGGGTTTTGCTTTGATGAATAAACCTACAATGTAAATGTGTGATGATGATAATGTAGAATGATGGAATGGCGCATTTGAACTGCGTGACAGCTCACTACTTTTTGTGAACTTACCCAAACAGGCCCCTTTATTAACATAACCTCCTCTGTTGTATACGCCTCCATCCTTGCTCGTGCTACGTAGCGGGTTTCTTGTGTTTGTGTGTTTTGTCAAATGCAGCGAGCTAGCACAGCCCCGCTGGCTGGCAGACATTGTTCCGTGGTGGCGAGTGTTTGTGTTTACCTTGGCAGACTGTTCGCTGCTGCGGGCTGATGGGACATGACTGTCTGGATTTGCAGGAGGGCTTCTTCCATTTGTTTTCACCAGGGGCTGAGCCCAGATAATGAGAAGGGATAGCTGCAGAAGTGATTAGTTGAATTAAAAGGGCAATATTGCATAATTCGAGAATTCATATTTGGACTCTTATGGCCGGCCCATCATCTATTTGCACACCCAAGCTACAAAATCTAAATCCAAACATTCAGTGAGTTGTTCCAAGATGCAGATAAAATGATTAGCATTGACAGCGACAAACTTGCTGAAGACCAAGGAGTTATTTTAACAGATGTAATGTGATAATGTAGTCGATGTCTTTGTATGCCCCTGTGTATGGGGCTTCTAACTGTTTCCATCTCTTCCAGTCAAATCTCTGTGGAGTGGTTCATTAGTGTGGCATCACACATTAGAGGTCCCCCTCTCATTACTGTTCAACAAAGCAGTGGTAGATAGTCAGCGAGACACACTTCCGGGAGTCCTAGGGAACCGCATAAGCGTTCATCAAAGATGGGACTCTGTGGTTGTTTACTTTAAGAGCAAAAGCCTCACTGACTTTCATGTAGAAAACAAGCAGCTGATAAAAAACATGGTGCTGTTATTAATTGTAATGCAATCCAAAGACATCAGCTCAAGAACAGCTGCAATTAAATCAAATGAAACAATATTGGCGATAACTGATGGTTGATTGTAGCCTCAGCAGTGTGTGTTCTTGTGATCATAGATTTATCACCTCTAGATTCAGGTTCATATTTGGTATTTTTATGCCTCCATGAATTTCTCCTAATTCGGCACAAATGTCCACTTGGACTAACTGAGGAACTGGGTAAAACTTTGGTGGTCAAAGGTCTCTGTAACCTCACAAAAAATGATTGTTCATAACTCATTCATTCACTCATTCGTTCATGAGGTAAAAATTCCACTTTTTTGAAAATATTTTTTTTTTCTATTTGCATTATTTATTTTCATTATTACCTCCATGAATTATTACCTCATTCATGAGGTAATAATGACATTTGAACACAAGGATGAAGTGGTGATATTTTGGACAGGCATGAATGTATAGTGCAGTTGAGGCCATAAATCAATTATCAAACTTATGGATGAATAACTTTCCCCGATTGACTAATTGAATAATCAACTTATTGTTTTCGCACTAAAGACTATTGCAGTCTTTTTTATTTAAGAATGAAACTGCTGAAACAAAACCACCTGACTTGACTGAAGCTTTGCTAGTTTTCGTGTAGCATCTGCTTAGGGCTGGGCGGTATACCGTTTCAACCGGTATACCGGTGTCAAATTTACGTATGGTATGACTTTTTCACATACCGGTGCCCTGCCGTAGTCACTGGCGAAGCGGTCGGAGCTACGTGTGTTACGTGCGTTGAGTCATGGTTTTAATTTTATAACAACAATTAATAACCCGCAACTAACGCGCTTTAACAGGGCACAACACCACAAAACAACAGTTTGTGACACATAAACAATTTGTAACACTAATAATTGTACATTTTTTAAATTTACTCCGCCGAACTGCATGCTGGGTACAGCCCGCACACTATCACAGAAAGAAGAAACTCCGTCGCTACATTAAAAAACGGAAAAGAGCGATGCAGGAGGAACAAGAGAGAGCAGAGACGCACCAACACAACGTGTTGCCCAGAGAGGAGCTGTGTCTGCTGGCTGGAGGGTTTGAAAAGTCCGACGTAGTTTAGAAAACGATGTATTGCAAAGAAGCTGAACCTGGAGGGACTTAGGACCCAGGGGAATGCAGGTGAAAAAAACCCGAAAGAGACAGACCGGCTGTCACGCCACACAAACGGCTGTTCACAGCTTGCTGGGCAGTTGCGAGGGAGTTGGCCAGCGAGCGAACAACGAGTGGTGAACAGCTGTTCAGGTGGCCGCAGGTCCTTTTCGGCATCAATAAATTAATGTTAATACCGTGATATACCGTGAAACCGACAGAATCTTACAAAATACCGTGATATGAATTTTTGGCCATACCGCCCAGCCCTACATCTGCTTAACCCTTATGGCTGTGACCTATCTTCCCGGAGTTGTTTTTTTCTTTTCGATGTGTGAAAAGCCCATCAGCACACAGAGTTTGATCATCCCTCTGCTCAGGTCACGACCTGCCGACTGCATGGAGACTAAAAGAAATACCGGGCTGCTGAAAGTGTGCGCTCGTTCTCCTGTTGCTACCGATGTGAATCCTTCCCATTAAATTGTCCTCCTTTGTGTTTGTTTCTGTCGGCTCTGGCGGCTGAACTCTCCACCGTTCAGGTTCGAGAGATTTTACAGGCCTGGCTGGATGTAAATTGCACCCCGCTCCAAGACAAACACAGGTAATGAGCTAGATCGAGCCCAAAGCAGAAACATGGTCTGTGTCGCCGTTCCCACCCACTTCCTTTTGTGAGCGCTTTCTGTGGCTGCCACAGTGTTTGAATGGGTTCAGCTGATGAGGGATTCTCCAGTTAATCCACCCTTAAGACATCGATCAGTCCATCACAGGGCGGAGGGAAATGGAAATGGAAATGGCTGCTAGCTACATCTCTTCCCCTCCCTTATCTCCCTCTTTTGCCTCTCTCTGGTTCATTTTGTGCTCGTGTCTGCCCTTAGTAAAATCATTGATGCATTGTTGAGCCTGCACATTCACTGATTGATTTCTCCCTCTGTTTTCCATCTGTCCATCAGCCAAGCTTAGTGTTCCTGCTCCCCAATACTATACTCGTTAAATTCCCACTCTCTTCCAGCTTTTAAGGACATTTTATCATTGTGCAGGAAATGTACTTTTTGCAATAAAATATTATTTAAATGCATTAATACTTTGCATCACCATGTTCAAAAAAGAACACAAGCCTTTGAAAGACTCAATGGACCTCTGTTTCTGGTAACTGAACTGTTGTCTTACTGAATAAATGAAGCTTATTATTGTATGTAAAAGAATATTTAGAGGAGAAATCAGTTGAAAATCAGAACAAAATTAGGGAAAATGAGTAAACAAAAGCAGCGCTGGCGTGTAGTCCTTTTGTAGTTTCAGTCTTGATTGTTCTGTTTGTTAATCACTTGAAGTGATGTTCTGATCTGCAACATGATCAGCAGCTATTTGCGTTTTACTCTGAGAAGTGTATTCTGAGCCACCGAAGCATCCTGTTTACTGCCAACTGCTGTACCGCCTGTATGGGGTTTGTGTGTTCTCTCTGATTGTGATTACTTTTCCTCTGGGTGCTATGGTTTCCATACATTTGCAAATGTAACCTTCCAGATAACACATACATTGAATTTGTTCCTACTATTGTATTTATAAAAGAGAATGGAAGAACCTTCAGCCAAACATATGTAGGTTATGTGAATACACTGCACTTGCCACATGTATAAATGTGTTTTAATATGAATGTCTGTTTTCTGTTTTTTGTGTGAAAATCTTCAGAAACCAAAATAATGGCGAGAGGAGCTTTGTTGTTGCTTGGATATGGATAATATCACTGGATAATCTGTACTGCAGTGAAAGAAATATTTCAGTACTGAATCAAAGTACACACAGCACATTTAGCTCTGGTCTCCTGCAGAGCTCTCAGGCTAATAGTCAGCTGTAGCTCTTAGAGCAGGACTGTTAAAATGGTAATGACCCTGCAGAGGGCTCGTCTTTGACCAGAGAGCCCTTCAGACGAGCACCTGTTCGTGAGCGTAGTAACGAACAATATGAGGCTCTGTTCAGGCCTCATTATTGGATCCAAATGGATCTAGTGACAAAGCATCTTTTCACAATTGATCTGAGAGCAACGTCAATAAATGTGTCAGCAGTGGGGCAGTTATCAGGCTTTTGTTTTATTGTGACTCGTAAACTGTCAAATGAATCAGTGACATGTGAGCATCATTTGTATTCATCCATAAAATCAGTTGAATTTAACGTGCCATTAAAGTTATAATACCTCATTTTTTAATTGATACTATTGATGATCATGTTTTTACAAATAGCTATTCCATGTATTTACATTTAGTAATGACCTATAGTGGTTTGTATTAGTTCGGATTGTACCACAAATCGGAGTCCTGGATCCGATCACAGGATTAGCTCAAAAGAAAAATCTATAGAGATCCCAGATCTTGGTAAAGTGACTGGGTCATCTTTTTACTTTGTTAGTCATTCATAGTGTTTTTTTTCTTCATGAAAACACACTTCAAATTATTCGGAAATTAAAGATTGTATTTTTATTGATTTAAAACAAATCTTGTCATTACTAGTTTTAATGGGGAGTTGTAAACTGATTGGAGGTTTCGTAAACGGGTCATAATTCATCTCTAATATCTATTTATGTTGCTGTGAAAACATCTCCTTCAAACACATTTTCAAAGTTTTCCCAAACACTACATTTTATGATATTTACATGATAACGTTAAAATGTACCTTTAGCAAATTCTCATTTCTTTCAGTGAACAGAGCCTGAACGCATCATAATGCAAGTGAACATCACCTTTGTTCGTTGACCATTAGCGGTGCTTCTAATGTTACTAACTCTTTGTGTCAATTTTACCACAAATTTGTTGTTTTCAACATAACATTATCAGATATTGGCCACTAAAAAAGTATAAATGATAATGATCGTCAGTAAAACTTTATTTCACACCGTGATGGTTAACGTTAACCTGTGTAATTAATCCGCGGTTCGCACACAAGGGGAATCCGTACGGATTACAGATTGATGGTGGTCCACTACACAACTTGTTTGTGTGTAGTGGTGTGTCATGCCTACGCTAGATTCACGTTGTCTATCTAAGCTTGAGAGTGTCAGGAAAACCATGCAGCATGTAATCCAGCACAATTTCATCTAGTTTATTGTTCACTCTATTACAGCTGAGGCTCCTTTATTAAAACACTCAAACAAAAACACACCCAGACAGAAATAGTGCTCATGTTCTTATTGATTGTGAAGTATTAATAAAGACAGTGGATGGAGATATAAAGGAACTGCCACAGACATCTCTACAGATCTATATAATTTCAGTGATGTCTGCTGAGAAATAACCGTTAAGGGTCTCTACTGACCAAAGAAGCATCTACTTTCTGTCACACTGATGACTCAGCAGGTCTTCAGACCAGTCAAAGACACGTTTGCTCAGAATTTACTGGTCATGTGTCCTTGAACCACCTCTGAATGGGATTTGAACAGTTGGATTGGACTTTTGTCTGTCTGTCCGTCTCTCTCTCCTTTGTATCCTTGGCCTGCTCCCAGGCCTCTGTGGGGCTTTGGAGGAATTTACACTGGTGTGTGTGTGTGTGTGTGTGTGTGTGTGTGTGTGGGACTCAGTGTGCCAGGCTTTGCAGCATGGGACACTGAGTCAACATGGAGTGTGTGTGTGTGTTCCCAGTGTGCATCCTGTTATGTCTGACATGCAGGGACAACGCGTTGTCTTCCTTTTTCCTCCATGAAACACTTGAGCTCCTAGAGCCTCCTACATCATATTTGTCTCCTTTCCAGTGTTCATTGTCTTCATAGTCCCTTCACCGGCTTTGATCGTCACACGAAAGCCTTGCACTGTTTGTGTGTGCTGCTTAAAAGGCTCCATCAGACATCTGTCTACAGTACCACAACAACAAACACCTTCTGCATACAAAACAGTTGCTGGATATTTCCAATCATCTGTTTGGTGACAAATTAATTTAGTGTTCCCTCCTTGAACTGATGGTGTTGAGAAATACAGTGTTTTCAATGTGTCTTTAGTTTGAATTACCAAGGAGGTAATGCAAATCATGTTCAGTGTCGTTTCCTCATTATGGGTTTGTGAAATGTCTGCATGGCATGTGGTGATCAAAATGTTGCACGTACTTCTTTGTCCCTGTGTCCTTGGGTTGAAACAGTGTGGGGCCTGTTGCAGACATGGTGAGACCTATCACACAACATTATAAATGAGCTGCAGGTCAAGGTGACGAGACCTCAGCCACACGAGCAGCTCTGTTAGGCTGTAGCATAGCACAACGGTGTGTTAAGCTTTAAGCTAACGTCAGCAACATGCTCACTATGATACCATGAGGATGTTTAGCAGGTTAAAGCTTTACCACGTTCATCTTAGTTCAGTGTGTTTGCATGCTCACATTTGTGTAAAAGCCAGGGTTTGACAGAAATGGTTGCGATTGTCATTTACCATTTTGAGAACATGGCAACCAATTCTTGGCCTTTTAACATCAAACAGCAAACAGCCATACGTACACCCACAACCTTATATTTTGAATTATGTATTGCCTTTTTCAATATTGCTGTTACAGTCAGAATCAAGTGACAACACTTACGAGATCTTTTGGTGAAGTCGTGGTTTGACAGGTTCAACAAAGATCAACAACAAACAAATGTGAAAATGTGATTAAAATTGACAAAAATCATTCAGATGAACCGAAACGAAAGCAAAAAGAACATTTGTGATGTCTTGGGAGGAGAAGTATCCCGGCATCTTTGAGCTGGATGGAAAGTTATATTGCAAAGCATGGACAACACCCAAATAAGTTCACTAGTTCAAGGTAGCGCATCCAACAGATATAGTATCTTAGTTTCTCAAACTATAGAAATGGATGTTCATTTTCGGCAACCAAAAGATTAAGCCTGGCAACCACTTTTAAAGTGTTGAGACCAAAAACAGCAGAGGGTGATGGGGAAGTCATCCGTGCTGCAACACATTTTAACCAGATGATATCCCTGAATAAACAGTTGGGATCACCAAAGTTATTGTAATCAATCATGTTCATAACATAATTATGTGTGCTAAACATCAGGTCGACTGCTCCATCAGCTGTTCAGAAACTAACCCTCAACAGCTACAAATCTCAACCAAGAAAGCCAGACATTTTGTCTGCACAGAATTATGTGCCCATCCCTCCAGTAGATATTTCACAGGATAAGTGAAAAGATGAACAGACGGGGTCTCTTCAAGTTATTAGGATGGATCGTCTGGGCACAATGGATACCTGTATCGAATGTCATAGCAATTCATCCAATCGTTTGGGGAGTTCAGTACAAACATATCAACCTACTGGTGGCAAAGACTCAGTATTATTCATCCTCTGAGGGATGTGAATGTCGGGGTGCACAGATTGAGTGAAATAACAAAACCGTGTTGAAATCGGAAGAATGAGAGCTAACTGTTAGCAACTGGTGGGAAGCTCAGAGCTAACGGCAAATGTTGAACGTAGCTTTCAACAGCAATATAAAATATACATTACAGAGGGAATTATGACTGGTTTAACCTCCTAACTCTAACAAATATTTGAATAAGAACACAATCTATTTCTTAATCATTGGAATTGTGTGTGTTGTTTTAGCCACTATAGATGACAATAACCAAGTAAGAGGATTACTTACAGACGTTTTGGGGCTTTACACTAACTTTTGGACAGTTGAAATAATTTTTGTAGGACAGCTGGAAAAAAGACAAGATTACTAAAACACTTGATAGCTGATTCTTGAAGGCTTGATTCAGTTTAGGATTTAACTCCCATGGTTTGTTGCACTTGTAGTTTAGTGGCAGCCATGTTGGATGCAGCTTCAGTTTGACAGCTTGTGTTGGACTGAATTGGTAAAGACCAGCATGTCAGGCGTATCGTGTTTGTATCTGTTGTCAACATGTCATTCATCGTATGTGTATTTTTCTTCCCCTGAGTCCATAAGCCTGTCTCTGTCAGTGCTGTAAGCGAAGTGATGGTTCATGACATGTTTCTCTCCACCATTACCTTCTCCTCAACCTTTTCCTGCCCGCTGACCATTGTTTTGTTGACAAGGTTGACTGAATGACGAAGACATGACTCGGCGGCTGTGGTGACCCGGAGATGCCGTGCACTTTAATCTGTCAGTAAAAAAGCTGCCTTGCTTTGCTTCACAGTGAAGACCTTTTGTGTCATTGAGAACCACTTGCTGTTCCCCCTCAGTCACACAGCCTACTAGCCCTTCTCTGAGCAGCCCCTTATCCCTCTCCTTTCCTACCCCCTTCTCTCTCACTCCCTCACACACACACACACACACGGTATCTGTGACTTATCTGTGCAATGCGTGTCTGACAGGTGACAGGTGGCACAGATTTCACCAAGACAGGGTGTCGCCACTGTAAAGTGCTGTTTCTCCTGGCTGATGTATGGGGGAAATCAGTGCTTTGACAAGCCATTAGTTATGCTCAGACACAAAGCACTTAAATCATCAGCTGCTTTGATAATTTGATAACGCCTCACTGTAGCAGAGGCAAGTTTATCCCAGGCTGACACGTCGTAGCCCTTCTATCCTCTCACCGGTGGGGAGAGCTGTCATCCCTGTTTAGCGGTGAGCTAAGGGTAGCTTGACAGACAGGCGGAGGGGGCAGAATGGACTGTCATCAGGGTCACAGAGCCCTAGCATATTTTGGTCGCACTGCCTACCCTCCCAGGAGACATCCGTGCCACCGAGGGAGAGAGAGCAGTGCTGTAGGGCAGCCTCTGATGTGCTAACGCAACAGAGTGACAGCTCCTTAAAACCTCTCCGATTCCACTTCCCTGCAGACGCAGAGGCACAACCCACAGGATACTGGTTGTAAACAGCTGCAAAACCCATATTCCCTGCCAGTGTACTGTATGTCAGGCCTGCACTGCGCTTTCCAGCCGTTTCCTTGCAAGCTGTAAAAGCTGTCATTTCCTTGATGCTGCTCAGATTTCTTTATCCTGTTAGCGCACTCCCATGAACATAAGTGCTTTGAGCTAAATCAAGCAGCCAGGCGTGCATGGTAGAGCCAGAGGGAGGGCTATGGCTAGTGCATGCAGCACTTTGAGTGGTTACTGTGGAGCTGTCTGCCCCCCCCACCCCAAAACACCTACCCTCCAATAATTCTCTGTGGTCTACTCTCAATAAAGATCAAGAGCGATTGTTTCTTTTTTCTATTATTTCTTTTTTCTTGCCAATTAGTAAGTGCATGTTTCATGTTTCCACTGATAATATGTTATAGTGTACACAGGATGACCATGAGGGTATGAGTACTCGCCAATTACCAACCCTGTCTGTGCTGGTCTACGGGAGATAAACTAAAATACTTATTTTATCTAGCCAAGATCCATACAAGCATTGTTTAAAATGTAGCTGACAAATGTCAAAACACATTCTATATGAAGCTGTACTGTACATCCAATACCTTTTTAGAGAAAGAGGAAACAGTTCTTATCTTTATCTCTCTCTCACACACACACACACACACACACACACACACACACACACACACACACACACACACACACACACACACACACAGTCTCTCTCACCGTATTTCTGGATGTTCTCCCAGACTGTCTGCAGTCTGTGTAGATATGAATATAACACACAGTCCTGACTGTGAAACTGTCAAAGTAATTGATTTGCCTGATTAATGGGAGGGACAGGGGAAAGTGTATAATGTAATAAAGAAACAGGGGAGTTGCATAAAGATATTTCATCAACTGTAATATTTCATTAGCCAGGCTAATTAAAAAGTAACTTTCTTGGAACCTGTTTGGAAATATTAATACCCGAACTTAACACAGGTGCTTCACTCTGTTGAGTTTATTCAGCTATTGCTCAGCCTAACTCTTTAGATTTGTATTAATTGAATGCAAGCAGTGTGGAATAGATTGATCACTTAATTGTGAAATATATTTATATTCTGCTAAGAACGGTGTATGATGTATCAATCTATTTGCCAATATTCAGGAGGCTACATCTTGTGCTCTGGTAATTGCATCCTGTTGGATTTTGATGATGAAGGAAAAAGGCTCAGCCTGTCCCTCGGGACTGCGATACAATGATTGGCTGAGATAACATAATTATACAGACTGTTAAGTAATGTTCACATCTGCTAACCTTAGCAGTGCTTCAGTGATTTATTTCTGTTGACAGAGCTTCAGTTGTTAAGTGAGAGTGGGCGGGCTGACTGAGCACGAAGGCAGACCTGAGATCAGCTCCCATGTGAGCTATAAAGGTACAATATGTGTAGGATTAAAAGATGGTTATTCAGTTCATGCTGTGACAAGTTATCATGACAAGATGTCTAGCCACATCTTCATTTGACTAAACCACATGCATGCACTTTGGTTGCCCCATGGCCCCTTTAACTACTTTAATAATACAAAAAGCCTCCATATCCTCCATCATGCTCGTATGTCATGATTTGCAGGATACGCTTCTTATCTTGCTCTTAGTAGACTTTTCTAAATGAGTCAGACAGGCTAGTTCTGTACGTTTACTCTTCCAAAGAACTGCACTCCCCAGCCCATTCTTCCCAGGGAAACTTCCCCTTTATCGGTATTAGGAATCACAGCGGGGGCATCATGAATAGGGCTGGGTGTCTGGCACCAATACCAATAGCCTTAAAATGATACCCATATAGTTTTGTTTTTAAATATATTATAAATCGAAATAAGCTTTTGATTTTGAGTCAAAGCCCCTACTTGCGTGTGTCTGAAGGAAACAACACTTGAAAGAAGACCCAGCGTAGCTAATGGTTAGCCCGCTGCTGCATTTTACAAGACGCCATGGTCACTGCCGGAGTCGAAGATGACGGAGAAACAACTCAAGTGGAAAATCCTCCTGCTTCCCTGAAGTCACCATGTGGCAGCATTTGTCCTTCCCAGTGAGTCACGACAGAAACGCTTCAGTTTGTAGACTGCAGAAGATTTAGAGACTGCAAAAAACACAAAAGTAACTTCTTGACATCCGCTCTCTAAATGAACCAGAGCATCCACAGGAAAAGGCATATATGAATCGGACAATACATTTTGTGGTTGGACTGTATTGTTAAACAGACTGGTGTTGTTGGGTCATCTGTGTAACCCCCAATTTGTGTAAGAATTGTTATATCTTGATCGTAATCGTGGGGCCGTGTGTCGTGATAGTGTCGTATTGTGTGTTACTCTGTGATTCCCATCGCTAGTCACGAGAAGAGAGCGTTGACGGACAAGACAATCACAGAGAATCTGGTGAAAGAGCAAAGCAAACATGCCTATTTGGCAATAAGTCAGATTTAAACCCGATGCTAATAGGAACCTGATAACATTATTAAGGCCTTCTGTAAACATCCAATAAAGGGATTCCACCCCATTTCAAAACACTCAGCTATCCCGTTAAACCCAAGCTGAGACATCATCTTTTTTTTTTTAAACAAACAAAACACTTGTGTGATCACTTGGAGACACGTGAGGATTAACATACACAATTACAGCCCGCTGACAATTGAGTTGGAGGACAAAACCAGGAAGTGAGTAATGTGTTTTAGCAGAACTGGGTGGGAGGGGATTCACATCTGGTTGAGTGTTTTGTCAGATGATTGCACACCAAGGTCAGGACATCCTGACGAGACCTTACTTTTTTTTTACCTACTTTCACTATGACACAATCACAAAACCTTTAAAAATACATCAGCCAGTTGTACACTTGGATTCCTCCTTCCTATTAATCTTATCTAATAATGAGGAATTGAGTGCCTGTTTAAATGTGACAAAATAATTCATATTGAGGTTCAATGATAAAAACTCAAATGATGTAACCTACCATGAACAACCTCAAATTGCTTCTGATGTCCTCTTTATAATCATTTCTGTCACCTTGGGAAGTAGCAATTATTAGGATTAATTTGGAGGGAGTGGGAGGAGTGGACAGGATGGCGTGGGTGGTGAATACCAAGCAGTTGAGATGGATCATCCTTGTACTTTGCTGGAATGGTGCGAATGCATTGCATATTCATATAACTGTACGCTGCTGTGCTGGGGGCTTGGGTTGAACTATTTTCAGACACCTGATGGCAGTCATTAAAACTTAATAAATCAATAGAATGCTGACAATTGTGGACCAGTGTGTTGTGCAGGTGTGTTTTAAACACATTTCTCCAGATTATCTGATTATGATGGCTTTTACACATTTCTGCTCTTAATTCTCTGCCATATAAATAAGGAATTCCCTTCCCTGTTGCAATACCTGGACTTGTGCATTGGCCTTTAAAGAGTACCAATCTGATTCTAATGTTTTAAAACATGATCATTCATTTTATATAATGAAATAATGTGATTGGGCGGGGCAGTGGTAGTTTTAATAACGCATTATAAGCTGCTTAGAGCTATTGTTAAGATGTTAAATATCTATATTATATCGCTGTGAAAACATCTCCTTCAAAATAACTGTATTTATTCAAGTAAACAAACTATCTTTGCATCCTTTTTCACCACTGATGAATTTGCATGCCTTGGCTTTGATTATGCCAAGAAGTTCCCGTGTTTATCCAAGGTGACCTCCACCTTCCCGTCTTCATTGCTGTTGCTGTAACCAAGAAGTTGAGAAAAGGTCCGGCTATGCCAGACAACAGTTAGTTTCTCTACTGTTTCAGGTTTGAATATCAGACTACCAATTTCGGTCCTCATAGTTTTTCTTCCCCCTTTAAAGGATTTAAGTATGAAGCTGGTTTCGGGCTTGTAGTTCACAGGCGACCATGAACAGGAGCAGCTTTATTTAACGAGCTTATCCAGATTCAGACTTTAGCACATAAACGGACAGGCTTTCTCAAGCTTCATTAGAAAGAGAATGTGTGCAGAATATGTGCATTCATCACCACACAACGTGATTCCCTGCTAAACAGAGGGCTTTGTTGCTTCCAGAGGAAGGTTTGCTGCAGCTCCGGGCTTCACTGCTCATGAGGGCAGATCAATAAGGTCAGTCTGATGGTTGCTAATGCATTTTTACTGCGAATCAAACGCTTGCAATCCTCTTTCCAGTTGAAATGTTCTTTTCTGAAAATTGTTGGGTATACAGCTAACCTTTCAGTGGAAGTACAACACAGCGGTGGTTTCACATTGAGCATGTCATGGTATTGTAACTCTCAGCTTGGAGCTGCCAGGGAGCAGACAGTAATGATCGCTTGCCTGGCTTTTTCTCTGCTGGATTTCACTTCTCAGATGCCAATGCTCTGCTTTATCAGTGGCACTGTTGGACAAACACTCGTCTGTGCTGATAAATCAAGGGGCTTGTCACTTAATGTGGAAATGAAAGCACTTCAGTTAAACTGTGTACAAACTGACTTGTGCTCGCTTGTAATGACTCAACACAAAAGATGAAGCATATCATTATCAGTCCTGGATCACCAGATGCTTGCAATAAATGTTTTAATTGCCTGTTTGTGTATCCCTGCGTACCTTCATATCCTCGGCTGCTCCTGTATCTGGCTCAGTCAGAGGCTCTGTAGTGCTGTTCATGAAATGAATTGCAGCTTTGGTGGAAACTTATCACTGACGATGTATTTTAATTTCATGGATGTTTAATTGATGCTGTTGAAGTCTGATCTGTTTTCACGATTAACACAGATAGTTGTTCCGTGTGTGTTATGAAGCCATGAGAAAGTCAGAGTAGGACTTTTCTTAAGCCGATATGCTGTACATTGATTAGTCAGGAGATTGTACTTAATGGAGCTGATAAAGTGTGGCATAGTGAGTGCAGCGTATGAACGTTTAAAATACCTGAAAGCAGCGAGTCCAGAATAGAATAGAATTAAAGTATCTGTGTAAGGTTAATTGAGGAAATCAATTTAACAACGGTTCTTCGGGCAAACTTCTCTGTTTATGTGCACTTGACAGCTGCTTTTTGTCTGCTAGGAAGTCAGACATGCCAGTTACGTGCAGTCAGGTGCTGTCAAAGGCACAACTAAATAAAATGCAGCTGATTGCGAGGATCTTTACGAGCAGGGATGACATTCACTTGAGAGACAGCACATTTACACAATTAAGACTTTAAAGAATAATTCACAGTCCCAGGTTTTGACTTCTATATTAGAACAATTTGTCCCTAAGCCCTCATGTCAACCACCTGATGTACTTTGTGTAATAAATTGACCTCCAGCTCATAGCGCACACACACAATGATGTGTGGACTCCGAGCCAACGCCATGCCTCTCAATTCACCCGGAGAAGGCAGATGTGATCCGTTCCCGTCTCTCATGTTCCACATTATCCCCATTCAATGTAGAAGCCTTATAATCCTGTAAGCCTTCGTTTAACCATCTCACGCTTCCCAACAACCCTCCTGTAGATCTTCTCTTGTACCTTAGAGAGTGTGTGTGTGTGTGTGTGTGTGTGTGTGTGTGTGTGTGTGTGTGTGTGTGTGTGTGTGTGTGTGTGTGTGTGCGCGCACGTGTGCGTGTGTGTGTGCGTGTGCAAACAAACAGATTGAGAGATCACTTAAAGGTTTGACACAGTCGTTTAAGTGATGCTCTCACAGTCCAACCTTTGAAGGTGTTGTCTCCCATCTCTTATGGAACGGCACTATAATGTTCAAATATTTCATATACAGTTTTGAAAAATTGCAATCCCATTCTTTAATTGGCTGCTTCTCGCCTTCCTTGATATAAGACAATGAGAATAAATAAGACAAAAGATAAAATATTCCTCTTTAGAAATAATTCTGGTGCCACATATCTGGAGTCATTACACCCAAGTCCTGAACCCTCCTCGGCTATTACATCATCTCTGCTGATTCTACATTTAATCAAAGCACAGTGTGAAGCTGTAATTTACGCATAGTAAGTTGTAGTAAATCGTGGAGATAAGCTGGAGATGTTATAAATGCCTCTCCCAGTATTCTTTACACATTGCTTACACAAGTGCAACAATGGACTGCATTAGACAGTTGAGAACTTAAATGAATTACTGCATGAGAACCATAAGGCAGCGGGCCTAACCCCCCCCCCCCTCAAAAACGTGTCTGGATTTCACTTCTCCTGGAAGGGCTGTCTGTATCTGCAACGTGAAACGAGCTGAGGAGGTTTGGAAAGCGTATTCTGGCTCATCCCCAGCCTGTCCTCTGCCTCTGGCTCTCTCCTCCATTGTGGAGATGGTGAGCTTTTCGCTGGGTTTCTAATTACCAGTGGAGGGGCAAGTCTGCGGTCTCTTGTTACACTGTTAGCTTTAATGTCCGTGGGCTATAAATAGTGCAGGTGTCGGCTCGCTGGTGAGCAGCAGCCTCTGCTCACAGTCTTTATAGAGGCAGGAAATAGAGCTCTGCATGCAAAAGCACAGTGTGCTCCATTGATTGAACTTAATGTTAGCCGAGCTGACGTAAGCTGTGTTTGTGCAATGCAGTTTCTTATGGAAAGAACAATATACCCACTTTCACCCTGGAGGTAAAGTGAGATATAGCGTGGTAAAGTGTCATTTTCTCCCTTTACAAAATCATTTTGAAGTGTACAGTCTTTGCTTTGTGGGTACTGATTGACTGAAGGTGTCACTTATTTATTTCATACAAATGTATATGAGGTGCTTGGTTGACTTGAATCAGTTTCATGCCTAATAGCCTATGCCATTAGTGGGTTCACTAATAGGCAGACAGTGATCCGGGTCCAGAACCAGATGCCGTTGTCTCGTGCACTCGTTCAGCGGTCCAGGAAACACACCAACCAATCACATCACACGATCTTACTCGGCCAATACAATGTGTGTATTCCGATAAGCCCTCGACTTGGGTGCAGTATTCAGCGAGACCAGAGCCTTTAACCATGAATGGACAGACTCTTATATGTTCATCCGTCCAATACCAGTTTGTCTCATATGTTCAGAGACCGTGACGATTAGCAGCAGTGTGAGGCGAGACAAAGCAAGCGTACCCACTCACATCCCATAATAAACAATCTAAAAGTCCAATATGATCAGAATCTTAGCATAACTTTTTGAACTGTCCAACAATGATGTTAACAGAAAGGAGAATACAGCTGAAACAAGTGGTCTCAACAACCACAGATGAAGTTCCTGCACACAAATCTTAGAAGATGAGATCATCACTTCACACCTAAATTTAAAGCTGCAGGACAAATTCATTTGTTTTTCTAAAACTAAGTACTTTTAGTAACCTTTTTTTTAAGATTTCTGTTATGCATTGGATTTTTTTAATCCAGTCCTTATTTTACTTTAAGTGAGTGAAGAACATGTATTTATTCTTAGTGTGTATTATTTATAATGAATCCAGTTATTTTTTTAATCCGACAATAAATAAGATAAATAAATGTAGATAATATTTAATTGAACGTTCTTCATTTGATTTAACAGTCAGTTGTTGCCTACATACAGACGGTTTTCTACATCAATATGTCACAAAATAATAGCGCAAGTTGGACATCATTGTGATGGAAATTCTCTCTGACTGGATCTTGCTGAATGTTATTGAATACGCTACCCTATGCTGTAATGGTCAAATATGTTTCAAACGTTCAAATGATTTATTATCATTTCAGTGAAAGCAAATTCTCGAGTACTCCTTGAATTAAGAGAATGAGTTTTCAGCCCCATTGCCTCATTATCCACCCAGTCACTCATCTATTCAAACTTTCATTTTTTACTGCAAGATTGTTATTTTGAATGACCCGAGGTGCCGTCACTCCTGTCTTCGTGCTGTGCGGCACTTTTGAGACATCCTAGTTCATCCGAGGGAAGCTTCTCATTCACTTCTGCTTGGAGCAACAGGTTCTCAGCTACATAAAAAAGGACTGAGTGAGCATCAGTGCAATTTAATGATCTTCTATCTGTGCCCAGTTGCTAAGCAACCTGCACTCTTCTATCTGAAGCCATGGCGTCCCAAAAGAAACATCACGTCATTGGTCTGAGGAGCGGAGGAATGATGGCGGGGGGTTTAACTATTGGCTTTTTCTGCATATCGAACATCCCAAGGCTTTTAATAGCTCCTCCGTCTGGTTTAATGCAAACGTTTCAGAATAACCAAAGGTAATATGTAGGGATGCACCGATACCGATATCGGTATCGGTGGTCGATACTGCGTTAAATACTCGTACTCGCATCGGTTTCAATGGCCGATACCAAGAACCGATACTCACTCAACAGTATTTCACTACAACAAACTGGTCGCGCTTTGTGGAGAAGCAACCCCGTGGCGGAGCCGGAGACACTCTTCTCTGTCTCAACTGTCTCAACAGTCTCAACTTCTGAGCAGCCAATCACGCTATCCAAGTTGTTTTGCCGTCCAATCAGATGGCCAGTTTGTCTCAACAGCAGAATCTGGAGCCGCCATCTTGGATCCCCGCTACGCAGCGCTCACTTCTTTCAATAGACAGGAGAAAAGTGAGACGCGAGTACAATACAAGACTTTATCGATATTGTGCTTATTAACCGGTGTTGCATAGGTGTGTATGACATATTAGTGCTCATATTAGTGCTCTTGTTAGTGGCTGACAGCCCCGGAGTTACTTGTAATCAGTCCGTCCCAACGCGACGCAAATGTTTCGCGCGACCAGATTACATGTAAAGTCTATGCACAGACGCGTGTGGTTGCGACAGACGCAAATTTACGCCGGCGGCACGTTAGACGCGAGAGTTGAAATTTTCCATATTTAATACATCTATAATTGAGAAGCTCTGCGCGTCATCACCGCCGTCCTGCCGGTTTGAATCAAACGGCTGCTGATCCACCTGAAGTAGCGCTGGCAGCGGCCTCATTCAGACGCTGTTGTGCGGCTACGGATGATATTATTGTAGCCGAGTGTCTGTTGTGTGTCTATATTTGTAATTATAATAAAATGAAAACACGCTGCAGGGTAACTTGAACCACTTTTTTATCTCCTTCACACACGTATATCCCACAATTCCACTCTTTTCCTTTCCGTTTCTCCCTCCACAATAAAAGCACCGGAAACATAACTTGGAACACAGCTTCCTATATAATTGCTCATCCCTAATATTATCGCTTACATTATGAACCCGGACACGGGGGCGTTTTATGGTCCGACATTAGAGGGACTTCCACAAGACGTTTAAAGCTTGGGATAGCCTTCTGTTAATTTTGTACTATAGGATTGACATAATCTGCAGAGGATAAAATAAAATCTGCCTCCAAATTAATTGCACTTTCATGGAGACCAAATCTAAGAAGTATCGGTACTCGGTATCGGCAAGTACACAAATAAAAATATCGGTATCGTATCGGTTTGTAAAAAATGGTATCGTTGCATCCCTAGTAATATGAAAGGAGTAAATCACCTCCTGCTTGGTGGTCGAGGGTGAGGCTTTTTTTTTGATTGATTGATTTATTTATGGATTGACATACATACATAACCCAAAAGGATAACATGTTAAAGTGTAAAACACTTATTTCCAACATGGTCCTTGGTGGTAACACATTTCACACACAAAAAAAACAAAGACCTAATATAAGTCAGAGACAAAAACATTTACACAAATCATCCGAATTTCAACAACATCCTAAAATCAGAAAATCATAAATCACATAAATTAATCAGTCTACACTAGTTAAAAAGATCAGCTACTCTACTCCATAAAAGGGCCTTAACCTGATATCTAAAAGTCCCTCTGGTATTTACCATTTTGAGGGAAATTGGTAAATTATTCCACAACATAATACCTGTATAAAAGAAAGTAGTACTTCCAGCTGCATTGTTGACTCTGGGCACTTTACAAGAACGGACACTGGCCCTAGTATTATGGTAATGCTGTGTATGAACCATTTTTATATTGGAGTGTAAATATTTGGGAGCAGAACCATTTATGACATTATACATATGATTCAGCTTTAACTGCTCCACCCTAACCTGTACTGGCAACAGTCCTACTCTTTTAAAAGCATCTCTGCCAATATGAGTCCTAGGGGGTGCATTTAACAGGAAGCGGATAACATTATTTTGCATCACTTGCAGTCTGTTTTTAAGTTTAACTGATAATCCACAGTACCAAGCTGAGCATGCATAATCAAAATGACATTGGATTAATGATACAACCAGTAATTTCTTGATAGAAAAATCAAAAAACCTTGTTCTGCGATAGAAAAATTTCAATTTACCTGCACACTTGGATAGTATTTTGTCAGCAATAGATGAACAGGTTAATGACTGATCTAATGTTAACCCCAAGTATGTAACACTTTCCTGAGACACTATTTCAGTGCCATTACATTTGATCTTAAGCAATTTTATTTTAGACAACTTCTCTTTTGTTCCAAATAAAATGGACTCAGTTTTTCCCATATGTATTGAAAGCCTGTTGTCTATAAGCCACTTGCTGACACTATTTAATTCGTTACCCAGAGTCTTCTCAATCTCGCTGATGTCATCCCCAGAGACCAACAATGCAGAATCATCAGCATATAAAAGCAGCTTACATTTCACGGCAGCTGGCATGTCATTAATATAAATTAAAAATAAAAGGGGGCCAAGGATTGAACCTTGAGGCACCCCACAAGTAATATCTCGAGAATCTGATATGGTCCCCTCAACATCACAAAATTGAGTTCTTCCAGTCAGGTAAGAGGTGAACCATTTCACAGCAGTATTTCTAAAGCCTATACTTTGCAGCTTTGATAATAAAATTGCATGATTTACAGTATCAAAGGCTTTTTGTAAATCAAGAAGAACCATACCCACATACTTTCCTTCATCAAAGTTTTGTCGAACATAATCACATAAATGAATAAGACAGGTTTCAGTCGAATATGCTGCTCTAAATCCTGACTGCAGTTCATACAGCAGATTATGTTTGACAAGGTACTCTTCCACCTGCTCATACACAAGACGCTCAAAAACCTTTGATATGGCTGTCAGAATTGATACAGGCCTATAATTACCAACATCTGATCTACTATTTTTCTTAAAAAGGGGGACTACCCGGGCCCTTTTCATATCACATGGAAAGATACCCTGACTTAAAGACACATTTATTAAATGGGTGAGCATCCCAGAAATTACATTAGCACTGTCGCGCAAAAATCTGGATGGAATAAGGTCCTGTCCAGTAGCTTTGTTAATTGACAAAGTGGATAGACACAATCTCACCCTTTCCTCTGAGATAGGATCAATTTCAAAAACATCAGGAGTGACCTGTTTGTTTTTATAAAAGGAGTCTACAAATGATGGGCCATATCTACCTGACACCTTCGGCAGCTTATCAACCAGACTGGCAGCAACTGTTGTAAAAAAAGTATTAAAAACGCAAGCAACCTGCTGTTTGTCAGAAATCATTTTATCCTCAATGACTAACCCAATATTGACAGACTTAGATTTTGATTTTCCTTTAACGGCTATATCAGTGAGAACTTTCCATAACTTTTTAGGCTGATGTGCATTTGTCGTAATAGCATCAGCATAAAATTCAGACTTTGTTCTCTGTACCTTGTAACTAGCCTGATTACGAATATATATATATTTATCATAATCACAAGACAACGTTGACCTCTTAAACTTTCTAAACCATTTATCTCGTTGTCTAATAAGATCCAAAATGTCAGAAGTCATCCAAATTGCACTTCTCTGTTTAATTCTGGTTTCCTTCATTGGTGCAACATTATCAAGAGTTTCTAAAAAGTGCTGTTTAAAAAAAGACCAGGCTCCATCAACATCATTGCTTCCTAAAACATCTGACCAATCCCTCCTAGAAAGCATTTCTTTAAATTCCTCAGCTGTATAATGTTTTGTACATCTGTATCTAATTGAACTATGGCTACCAGTCTTCAATAGTGATTTAGATATTTTACGAGTGCAATAAGTAACACTATGATCACTCAAAGCAATATCAAGGACGCCTGATTGAGAAATATTTTTATGTTCTGAAGCTAATATTAAGTCTAATAGGGATTGACTATTAACAGACACTCTAGTAGGTTCAGTGATCAACTGTTTTAGGCCCGACATCTTGCAAAAAGTTAAAAAAGATTCTTTCAGACTACTCTTACGAGGCTGTAATACATTTGTGTTAAAATCCCCCATAAGAATACATTCGTTCTCCATACATACATTAGTCTTATAGCAAGCCATTTCAAAAAGTTCATAAAAATCTGTTTGCTTAGGGGGTCAATAACAAACACAAATAATAATGGGTTTAGTTTTAGGAAGCAACAGTTCAATCCATGCAGTCTCCAAACCTTCCACCTGTAGATCAGCCCGCGGGTTATATGACAAATCATTCCTTATAAATAGGCACACTCCTCCTCCATTTCTGTTCCGATCGTGCCTATGAATGGAGTAGTCCGCAAGCTCGACTTCAACATCCTGTATTGATCCATCAAGCCAAGTCTCTGACACGGTAATCACAGCAGCCTTAGAGGTTCTTGCAAGTTGACTGACCTCCTCAAGTTTAGGCAGCAAGCTCCTTGCATTAACATGAATAAAATGAAGGCCTTTCCGATTAAAAACAGCCTCACAGTCATTCCACGAGCTCTGTTCCTGACAACGAAAAGGGTCGGCGTGGTGATCAAAGCCGAACTGCCATATCCAAAAAGTTTGTTATCTTCGTTCACGGGGAATCCACAGACTTTATAAACGGGCTCCCGTATATATGCGTTATTTCCATTTTGCTCGTAACTATGTTCAAATCTAAAACCTACAACATTCAGAAACAACATAAAAACTAAAATTGCAGCCAGTGCTCCACAAGCACCTGCACCAGCACCTGACGCCATCTTTGATGCTGTCCAAGGCTGTGACTGCTGCATTAGTCCAGGCTGGAGCCTATTGTGTCAGCCTGATGGCTAATCTAACAACCCTTCCTTGGCTGGAGAGCCCATGGTGGGGCCACTTTTGTTGAGATGCCATTAACCGAACAACGGTGTAGTATGGAAAGAAAAAGAGGCGAATTAAATGAACCCGCTAGAAGTTTCTCCGTCTGAAACCCACTGACAGCCGTCTGGGTTTGGCAGCGAGCAGGAGAGAGGCACATTCAGGACAGGAAGGCTTCAACAGCATCACCCCATTCACTCCCTCCCCGAGTCAATTTTCTGCTGTGAATCATAGAGGTGGAGGAGCAAAGAGAGAAAGACGAGGGAGTGAGAGCTGTTGCTACAAAGCCACAGCTTGAGCAAAATCAACCATTTCTGTTTCCCTTCTCCCCATATCCCTGGAGAGGGCCGCTTTTCCTTCTGTGCTGTTCTGTTCTGGCTCTACCGCACACAGAAATCTCAGACAACAAAGCTCTTTTTCTGAGGAAACAGTGGACAACACAAAGTCTTGGTAAATATCTGAGCGTACGCGGCAGAATTGCACTTTCTTTCCTCCTAACTGTGGCAGTAGGGATGCAACTAACAATTATTTTAATAATCGATTAATCTGTCGATTATTTTTTCGATTAATCGATGAATCGGATAAAAAACTAAAATGCATTACTTTCCAACCCTTTATTCAAAAACAGAACTGACGGTGCAAAAATCCTCAACCAGGTTGATCCTTGAACATCCCGGAGCTTTTAAAGTAATAATAAAAAAATAAAATAATGGACTAACACCAACAAGCATTTATGCTTTACAACTGCCAAATATATAGGCTTTTATTAAATAAAGTGCATAAAACATGCACAAAATTTAGTTTAAAGGGACCTAACCTGTCAGAACAATAAATAACTTATAAAAAATACAGAAAAATACTAATCAGAAAACTTAATAGGATTTGTTTGAACGTCAGAATTTGTTCTCTACACTACACTCAGACGCACACACTCAAACTCTCACAGACGCACACACTCACAAACACACACACACACACATACAAACACGCACACTCACAGACGCACACACTCACAGACGCGCGCACACACAAACACACTCACACTCAACCACTCACAGACGCACACACATCCAACACACACACACTCTCTCTCTCTCTCTCCCTTTGTTCAGACACATTGTTCTTACGAGCTAACGCTAACTTGTCAAGCTAATAACGAGTAAACAGCAGAAAGCTGCTGGAGGGACGTTACGTCTTCACTTCAAAACGGAACACAACCTGCCGACTAGCCGCAGCACCGGAGCCTCAACCGGAAGTGCTCTACTAGCTGCCTGTTGAACGGCCTTCCTCCACGATGTGTTTCAGTCAACGTTACGGTCTCAGATGGTCTCTCCTCGACCTCCACGATGTGTTTCAGTCAACGTTACGGTCTCAGCTGGTCTCTCCTCGACCTCCACGATGTGTTTCAGTCAACGTTACGGTCTCAGCTGGTCTCTCCTCGACCTCCACGATGTGTTTCAGTCAACGTTACGGTCTCAGCTGGTCTCTCCTCGACCTCCACGATGTGTTTCAGTCAACGTTACGGTCTCAGCTGGTCTCTCCTCGACCTCCACGATGTGTTTCAGTCAACGTTACGGTCTCAGCTGGTCTCTCCTCGACCTCCGCTCTGCTCCGCGCTCAACTCAACTTTTCTTTTCATACTCAAACATCCCCGTGACTTATTGAGTGGCGTAATAATCGCGCGACACAACGAATCGATAATGAAATTCGTTGCCAACGCTTTTAATAATCGATCTTTATCGATTTTATCGATTCGTTGTTGCAGCCCTATGTGGCAGTGGATGCTTTCTGTATATTATTCAAGCAGTTCTATGTTATTCATTAAACATCTCAGCAGGTTTAGAGTGATTGTTTCTGAGACACTATATTCTCAAATACTATTCTATGTTCAGTACCGTTATGCTTTGATTTTCTGACATATTGCATGGGCCGCTCTTCACCTTTCAATTCAAACACGTGGTACATTTGAATTGCTTTCACAGTATACATGTTGCAGCCTGAGCCGATGTGAGCAGTCTATTGGTTGTGCTCATGTCTCACGCTCAGATGTTTTTTTTGAGGCCCTATCCGGAGGCTCTGAAGATCAACTCTCGTCTCATCAAAGCTCTCCTCTGGCAATAAAACCACCACATTATGCTTCAACGAGGCTTTTACATCAGGCCCGAAATACTATTCTGAACAGGAACTCGCTCTCTGTGCCTGTTGTCAGGATCTTGACAAGTCGTTTGTCCTGCATGATAAAAACCCTGAGAGGCAGTTAAAATCTATGGAAAAAGCTAGTAAGTGGACCTTGAGATGGCGGTCGGTGCTCATTTCAGCCCTGAGTGGTGCCTGCAGGCTTTCTCAGACACCATAGGGACTCAAGAAACCTGGTTAACCCAGGATAGAAAGGCACTCTCTCATGCCTCTCTATGGCTGTGAGCACACAGTAATGATTAAAGGTGTGAGACGAGTATATTAACATTTTTATCATCTCTTCTTTGGACAGTCAGAGGACAATGTTTGACCATAGAAACATAAGGGTTTCAGTGGAATCGATATCCTTGCCTTGTTATAAAACCTTGTTTTAATGTATTTTTCATAGGACATTTACATTAAATATTCCATTTAAATCACAGTTGATAATCTGACATATACTTACAGTTGAGCGTGATGACTGCCTGCGACCAGACGGTTTGACTTGAATGAATAGTGCACGTTCTGCTGCTGCTCTCTGGGCCGCCTCGACAGCCTTGCTGACATGCTGCCCTCACTCGGCCATGAACGCCACCTGTTTCCACTAGCGCTTCATCATCTCTCTTCCAGAGACAATAAGACAATTTGCACCGAGCAGACTTTGTGTCCCCGTGTGGCATGCTCGTCAGTTCATAGCTATTTGAAAACAAGCAGCCTTATGAGCACTGTGTCTGTGTTTGGCATGCGTGCGAGGGAGCCAGTGCTGCTGGCTGTTTCCTGAATCTGGTTACAAGCTCGGCACAAGATGCTTGTTCCCCAGAACACGTTTGACTGTAGTTGGACGCAATGCTTTGTAGGCAGAACACTTGTCATGTGGTATTTATTATACACGTACATATGTTGTTGTCGGCAATGAATCAGACATGGCACTTGTTGCCCAGAGAACTGCTTTCATAACGTTGCCAGCTGATGAATGTGTGGTCGAGTACATTAGTGAGGAATGTAAATCACTAGAGGTGGCCGGCTGAGCTCTGTTTCCATCTGAAGTCACTCCACCTAAACAGATGCCTGTTTTTGTGCCTCAGGAACAAGGAGGATTTATCAAATTGTTTTTTTTATATTTAATGCAGCTCAACGTTTTACTGATATGTTCTTGTCCAGAATAGATCTCTTTTTAAAGGATACTCAGCAGTAAGGCTGAACGATTTTGGAAAATAATCTAATTGCGATTTTTTTTCCCCAATATTGCGATTGCGATTTAATATGCGATTTAATTTATTTATCCTCTTTCCCCAACAAAACATAATGAATGATTTAAATATGACCAACACAATAGTATATACATTTAGTGTGAAATGTTCTTTCCCATAGGCTGGGTCTATTTGTTAGAATTAAATTCAAACATGTATGACTTGAAATAAATGACATTTTTATTGAACTGCTCATTACAGAAACATCTGTGGCTTTGCCACTGTGCATTTAAATAATTTAAACAAAGGCATGCACTTTGTAAACACTGTGTGCAAAAGGTACAGTCTTAAGAAAAAAATAATTTTAAATTGTATGTATCTTACTGCTCCCAAGGCAGTAACATTTCACACAACTGAAACAAGGAATTTGCTTTGAAAATATTTTGTAAAATCAAAGTAAATAAAGTTATAAATAAAAAATGAGAAATGCACTTTTAATTTAGACAAACTATTTTTTATAAACGATTTGAATATTATAATATAAAATAGATGAGCCTCACTTATCTCAAGTACACAACAATAACACACCACACAGACTAAAGTTCACTACGAGTATGGCACTGCCAGCCATACTTATCCAACAGTTCTGTTCTCAGTGGCTCACAGGTTTTTTGCTAAGAAAACCAGAATATTGACTTTTTCTGGCTTCAAGGATGAGCGAGTGCAAGTCACAATATTTCCTCCTGTGCTAAAAAGACGCTCTGAGGGAGCGCTTGTAGCAGGTACACAAAGATACTTGCGTGCCATGGTGCACAACTGTGGGTAGCTGATCTTGTGCACCCTCCACCAAGCCAATGGATCATCTTCTCCATCAATGGTAGGAGTCATCAGGTAATTGTTTATCTCTGCCTCTGCGACATCTTCAAGATTTACAGGCAAAGAAGGAGAGGCTGAACTGGTCTTGAAAAAACTGCCAAGAGACCTCTTCGCCTTTTCCCCCAAGGACTGTGCACTTTGAGGCATCTGAACAGTTTCAGTACGAGACCTCTTCTCCTATTAGATGAAAACAACAGCCATTAGTTTTCCAGTTAGATTTTACAGAAAATGTTTGTTTTTGTGAAATACATAATTATTTACCCAATGATATGTACGTTGTGCCAAGTCTACTATCTCTGTCTTCAGACGAGTCTTGATAGCAGGGATGTTGTCTGTACTGATGTACTGTATTTTGAACCTAGGGTCCAGGAAACAGGCAACATCCAAAGGCTCCTGGATGTTTGGGTCTCCATATTTGTTATTGAGGTATGCTAGGACTTTGGTTTTTATTGATTTAGTCAGGTCAGTGTCCTCAGCATCTTCAGCCAGGACTGATGTGGCAAAAAGGTGGAGAACTGGCTTGAGGTAGGAGATGCTTACATACTCCTCTCCAGAAAGAGCATCAGTAAACTCCAGTAGAGGATGCAGTGCCTTGTGAATCGACTCCAACACGTCAATATCCTGCCAGGTTGGGATAAGGGAGTGTGCATATCGATCTCCAGACAATACCTGAGAAATGGCTTTGGCCTGTTCAAGCACTCTGGCAATCATCATTTCTTTAGAACCCCATCTTGTTGGGCACTCCGTTATGAGGTTGTGCTCAGGGAGTTTGAGCTCTCTCTGTGCCTCCGTCAGGGCGGCTTTCTTCTTCCAACTGTGGGAAAAGTGCCCCACCAGCTTCCTGCACAGTGCTGTTGCCCTTGACACTCTGTCATCTTTGAGTGCATTTTCTAAAAGAAATAAAAAGTAGTGTATTACACACAATTTGAGTTTTGATACAAGGCTCTCACTATTACACACTCAAATTAGCTGTAATTCTGAAATACACACATCCACAACACATCCTCTCTCTCTCTCTCTCAATTCAAAGGGTCTTTATTTGCATGTCAATTCTCTCTCTCTCTCTCTCTCTCTCTCATAAACACTAAAAAAACATGTAAAAAACAAAAACAAGAAAAGAAAAAAAATGCAGGTGGGCATTCCACCACAGACAGACATATGATATAAGCAAGTAAAATGAATTTACATATTAGAAAAGGAGTGGAAGTATGAATTTATTTAATCCCATCCGATTTATATAATATCATTTATATATATTTGTATATTCAGCTTTACTAATCGACGCATCTCTCTCTCTCTCGCACTCGCGCGCACACACACACACACACACACACACACACACACACACACGATAACTTACCAATGGCAAGATGTAATCTGTGGCCAAAACATTGGAGCCTCGTCCATTCATTAAGCCGCGCAGCAAGCACCATATTCGACGCGTTGTCCGTCGTGATGCAGACGTGATTCTCCTCGTGGAGATCCCAGCTGACAAGCCCTTCTCTCAGGCCGGCTGCAATATTTTCCCCTGTGTGATCGTCTGGGAAGTAGGTAGTTTGTAGGCTGCGAGCTCGGAGGTTGAAATCTTCATCAATAAAATGGACTGTAAGACTCTGGTACGGCTCAGCTGTGCGGCTTGACCACATATCAGTAGTGCTAGCAAAAAACTCCACCGTTTTAACTTCCGCGGCGACTTTCTCTTTGCACTTTTTGTACAGCTCCGGTATGGCAGTCTGACTGAAGTATGTGCGGGAGGGTATACTGTAACGTTTATCAAGCGTATGTATTAATGCCATGAACCCAGGCTTGGTCACCGTGCTGAGAGGCATCATATCTTTGGCTATGAACTCGGTTATTGTCCGAGTGATTTCTCCGTGCCGTTTTGAATTACGTTCATACGGAGTGACACTTTCGAACATTTCTGTCAGTGATCCCTGTCTTGAGGTATTTGGCTTGTCTCGCGCACTGGTGCTCGGCATTTTGGTCATACAACTGTCATGCATTGATTTGTGGTATTTTTTTAAGTGCTGAAACAGGTTTGTAGTGTTACCCCGTGAAGTAGCAATCGGAGCACGGCATGCTCTGCACAACACCTGACGCTGCTCAGCATCTTCTTTTTTAAAACCAAAATAGTTCCACACCACCGACGTGCTGTTCCTCTTCGATATTAAAGTATCAGCTGTGTCAGTTTCTGACTGTTCCGTCGAGCAAGAGGCCATTGCGCTGGACAGCATGAAAAGTCGCGTCACGTGACCACCTCAAATCGCGCACGTTGCGATTAGAAAATCGCGTTCAGTCAAATCGCGATATTATCGCGAATGCAATTAATCGTTCAGCCCTACTCAGCAGAGTGCTCCAAGGTGGCAGCATGAGCTCTGAGCTCACCCGCCAAACCTAAATGACTCTGTAAGCATGCGAGGAGAATTACACCATGCTGTTGCTCTGTGCTGCTTTCGGGACATTTAATGATGTGAAGTATTTCTCTTTCTTGTATTTCTTGATCGAATACTCATCCGACACCAGTGCTTAAATTAAGCCGGATGTCTCACTGTGTGGAAGAGACTGGGATCACTCTTTTATGTGGAAGGAAACATCAGTCCTGACTTAAACGTTGCTTTCACAACTTATACCAACCACCATGTAAGAAATATATACATAGATATCATTGTACTACATGGTTATTATAGCAGTATGGGCAGCAGCCTTCCCTTTCTTCAGCAGTAGATGTTACACACATACTTTATTAATGAGACCAAATGTATACATGTACCTGCAGTAAACAGGCTCTCAATCCATATTTGTCCTTTCATTTTGGATTCAATGCGAGTAGACGACAATTATCAAAACACTAGGAACAATAAAGCTCCCTCGTTTGGCTCAAAGGTGTACTGCGGATATAAATGTTAAATAGAAGACTGGAAGAAATTCTGATAATTCATATACCAATTTGCTCAACCCACTACCTTTTGATTCGGTTCACTCTCACAGCTCACAGGGTTGTTTTCCGCTGCAGCTTTTTTCCTGCCAGAATGCTCTAGAGACCCACTAGTACACGGCTGGCCCAAACATCAGACAGGCCCTTTGAAAAGAGTGGATATTGAACTAACATTTATCAGGTTGACACAAACACAATTCCAAGGAAATGATAATGTGATATAAGTCTGATGGTGATCAATTAAAAAATGACCTGGTCACAGCTCATGGAGATCTGCTTTGGTCATCCCAAGTGACTACATATATAAATAAAATATACAATAATATATTTGTTATATTTATAAATATAACAAAATAGTTTATACTTAAACTGTAGATGTTAAGTTAAATTGTTTATAAATGGAGGTTTATTATTGGTGAAATACTGTACTGTGTTTGCAGTGTCTGTTGCAGATTATAAAACACACATTATACCCAGCCGTGAGATGGTTTTTAACAATAAGTAGGTTCTCTCTTGTGGACAGCTAAACCAATCGGCCCTTTCCCACAGAAAGTGACTCTTCTTTAGTAATAGTGAATGGCAGAATCCAATAAAAGCTCTGACCCAGTGCAGTCACCGTAAGCAATCTGTGTGCCGGTTTAAGCTAATGGTTCATTTGCCTTTACATCTGTCGGCAATTAGGTGTAATTGTTTAAGCCAACAAGGGCAAGTTGAAAGAGGGAAATCCATCCCACAATGTTGCTCGGGCAGGGATCATTATTTTCCTCCCGTTTGTTCTCATTTAGAATTATTTTGCGGTGTGCTTCACTTATTCATTGTTGCCACCATATGGCTACTAGTGTGCACATTGTGTTTGGCTTTAAACTGAAATCTCGTCATTCATGTTCTTCTTCTACGCACAAGAAACCGCCCGCCAGCTGATGTCTGTGTCTGAAATAGTCCTCACTAAGAAACAACTCTGTACTCAGATTCAGCAACAGAGCAACACACACACTGCTGGCTTACATCATCCTGCGCCCATCAAAGGGCCACTCCACCTGCTCTGCTTACTCAGTGATTAACATGAAGAAACGCCGAGCTGGATCTGCTCCTCATGTTTTTTTAATCAGGGGAAATGTTGTGGGTTTGTTTTTCATTAAGTCCTCTGCAGAAGGCCCGCTTCCCCTCCTGTCAAGATGCAGACTGAAAACACATATGCACACACACACACACACACACACACACACACACACACACACACAGCGTCATGAATGCAAACGCACCAGATTAAAGATCTGTTGGATCGTGCTGAGTGAGATCTCTTGTTGGCAGTATGGACAGTGTGAGATCAAACGAGCTGCCGTATTTCGTTAGGAATAACTCCCAGCCTCTTACCCACTGCAGGCCTGCTGTTACTTTGTCACCCTGGTCACGTCTCGTTTCCAAGCATTATTGTCTTAGATGCTACAAATCCGTTTACAGCCGACGTCATGACAAATATGAAAGTTTGAGTTGGTAGCGGACAAAAATGCATTCAGCTGAGAGTCACACTCCCTGAAACAAAAACACTAATGCTGCAAGCTGTGAAACATGTTGACTATCTGGACCGATCAAAATGCTCGTGTTTGTAGGACCTATTTTTTAAACTCAAAGGCGTAACACTGAATCCATGGTATGGTGACCACAGATCATGTAGTTAGAAGCATCTCATGACTTGTACGCTCGTAATGACTCTGGTAACGCTAGATGCTACGTTTGTCCACCAAATACATATTTGTGCCCACTAAGTATTGGGCCGCTTGCTTGTATCCACTCGCTAATATAATAGCACACATTTCTGGAAGGTCAATTTGTTGAGGTTGCATTCCAGATCTTTGGTGGCTGATGCCCTTGCATAGCTCGACAAGCAACTGTCCTCCTCTGTACTTCCGTTTTGGTCACTTGGGACGTCATCGGCGTTTACAAACTCTGAAAGGGTCCATGTGTGGCCTGCGCCGCTTTGTTTTATTTGTGAAAATCTGTTGTGCTTCTGCCCGATAAGACTAAATGATGCAAACCATGCTGCAGAGATCCCCCCATCACCCCCAGGCCCCCTCGGTCTGCCCTTCCAGAAAGAAAGAAATATCTGTATTTGTTGAACAGCAAGACACAACCAGGAAATCAGATCATCATACGCAGGATATCCCCTTGTCTTTTTTTTCCACGCACCCTTCTGACTCTAATATTAATAATAAAAGAATCACTGCTACGATAGGATTAGTGCCAGGACATTGTCGAGGGGTCTTTGTCTTTGTGTATTTGAGTGCATTTTTGAAGTGGACACTATTTTGTCAGGCCCTTGCTGTTGTTCCAGAGTGCCGTAATGAGAGAGAAGCTGAACCAACATCTTCTAGATGGGTGCATCTGTCAAGGGAATAATTTACTGCCGACCTGAAAAGCTCTGCTAGCCTCAGACCACTCCCCCCCACTCACTTCTGTGTATTATGCAGACATTGGCTCATCTGCACCTGAAAATTCTCAGCAGCTGTGCGTTTTTTTTTTGTGTGGACATCTGCGTCTATTCTGAGACACTACAGACGGTAGACAGACTTTTGGACTGTGGAGGGAAGAATGCAGCAAGGAGGGCTTCCAGTTTTGATTTTGACGTTTCCTGCCATGCATTACCAATCTGTCCCCTACTCTACTGCACGGTCTGTGGATATATGATTAATCTGCCTTCAACATATAAGGCTGCAGTGTTCTGAATTTCTCACCCTCCATTACTTTAACGGTTTTGTTCTTGAGGGGATTCAGGGCGGTACATTCACCAAACCCAGCGACGCACCGCCAACATTTCTTATCAGTTAACTGTAAGCCGTGTGCGGTGGTGTTTATGTTAGTCACGTTCACTGATCCAATGCTGCTAGTGTTAATCTGGATCACTGGTAAAACAAATAACGTTGTCCTTTGGAAGCGAGGAGACTCACACGTTGCATCGCAGGTCAGCGCAAACTGGCCACAGATGAGTTCAGAGTTCAAAAAGCTAAAAGTCGAAAGTTGTTTGCAGCTTTCTGAGGTTCGTACTTTGCCGGGGGTATAATGGTACGCGTATCCATCCTCAGCCGGTTGGTACTGGATCTTTGCTCTATATGTGACATCCTTTTGGTGACCCAAAACAAATACAACATAGATACATACATACAAAAAAACTAGAAGTGAACTGGTCGATGCTAAAAGCAAACAATGCTCACATTGACTAGCATGCTGATGTTCACCTTCTTAGTTCAGCACATTAGTGTGCTAACATTTGCTAATTAGCGCTAAACATATAGTAGAGCTGAAGCTGATGGGAATGTCATTAGTTTTAATTTGGTCATACTTGACAACGGAGATGGCACCAGATGAAAAGATTAAATTGAGAATTAAATTTAGAAAGTCATTATAATTCATCCTGAGGGGAATATGACTTTCTGAACAGAATTGTACGACAATTCATCCAAAAGTTGTCGAGACGTTTTATTAATTACCACAAATATCCACTTCACAATGGCCGCTAGCATGGCTAATAAAAAACTGACTTCACAGTGAGCTTCAGTGCTCCCCAAACGCAGAGTCACACTCTGGTGAGGACTGTTTTCATTTTGATTGATGTTGTTGTATTATTATATTAGTAACGAGTGTACGCAGGAACAAATAATGGATAAAACTGGTGCGTTGTCACAGTATTTGAACTGAATAAGGACTTCATGTCCTCTCTTCAGGGTCCTCACTGCTGGAATACGACAATGATCAAGTGTGGCTACACCCTGTGTGCTGAGGTTGGTCCAGCTACCTTTAATGGCAGTCTTGAGACACACGCAATAGAACAAATACATTTCCAGAAACTCACTCTTCTCCTACACACTTCCAATGGCTGCAGTCAAGCGGACATCCATTCATTAAAATTAGCAAGCAAAGACACTCTGCCATAAGAGTTCTCTCGAAGGCTCGCTCGCCTCCAAAGACATTTTGGCTTCACAAGCAGTGATTCATCATTTCTCAGCAGGTTTTGTGTTCACCTTTTTGATTCTTTGAGTACTGCGCTGGGTTTCTTTCACCACTATCAAATCCACCTGGATGTGGTCAGAAGCCGACCTCAAGTGCTTAGTCCTAGTCACCCAGAATTGAGTACAATATTTCTTTTGGTGTTAAAACCTTGTAACGTTTCATCCGTTGTCTGCATTCAGCAGCGGTTGTCTTCTCTAGGAGCTCACAGCTCTTTTTGTCCTTGGAGGAAGTCTCTGAGCAGCAGCTCAACCTGCTGGACGCACTGCTGATTGGTGTTTTTTAGGAACTTGCTCATTCCCTGCAACTCTTTTTCTCGCAGTACTTGAGTCTGTTTCTCTCGCTTCTCTTCGTTGCTTATTCAAGATGCATAAACTCTGTGAAAACACCAGAGTGTGTGTGTGTGTGTGTGTGTGTGTGTGTGTGTGTGTGTGGCCATTATGAGTGTGCCGTATGCTACAGAGGGACTTAGAAGTTATTCATTTAAAAAGGTAAAATCAAAATCTTTATTTTCTATGTGGCACAAATCTGCATAATCAGGATTAAAACCGATCTTTTATAACAAAAGAGAAATTCCACCAATGAGGGATCTGACAAAACATTCAACATGTGTTTTTAAGTTGTCTTTCACAACCATTTGAAGCCAAGCCTGGTCCAACACTAGTTTTTTATGTCTGACTTGTGAGTTGTTGTTCCAGCTGTCTTTGATCTGAATACAATATTTAGTAGAGAGCCATCTGGAACATGGTGATGATGATACAGTAGTTTGTTCCATCATAACACACGAATTGAATTAGTCCTCGTAAGACAATCACCATTTTCCATGAATTACTGGGTCATCACCTCGGTCTGTATTGTGTGGTTTTGTGCTGTCATGGTCAATTCTGTAGAAAGAGTGTCTGAATAGAGGCCAAACCATGGACTCAAAGTAAAGAGGCTGCATTTACCCGCTGTGTGTGAGGACCTCACATCTCAAGATGGTCTTGAGTTTTAATATTCAATTAAGTTAAATATTTAATTAGATAAAAAAAAATATTTTTTTACACTGTTATTTCGGTTACATGTTCATCATATTTTGAGAAATATGAGCGTTATGTTATTTCTCTCTGATAATCACTTTGTCTGCTTTGTCAAAAACGGTGTTTTCAAAGGGCATCCTTGTTGAGAATTCTGTCTGCGTGAGGAGGATAGATAATGAAGAGAAAAATGCTGCTTTTGATGTTCTCTTTTTAAAGGGTAATTATTTAGAAACTCAAATGCAAGCATTCAAAGTGAGAATGCATACAATATTAACACAAGGTCAACAGAAATGAGCAGGTGTGCCAATGTAAAGTGTCTTATTCCAGACATGATGTAAATATAATGTAGATATTATGATATACTATGTATACATCCTAATATTGCCCTCACAACATACCATCATTTTAAGCTGTCTTTGAACCATTCGGTTAAACGAGTACTCATCTAGTTCAGCTGTTCTGATCACAGCTTTAATTGGTTGCATTTCCAACAAACAGCAATTACCCATCGGTTTGTTACGCCCAACACTTGCTTAATGCTATTTCACAGCTACTAAAATGTGCTAACCAGGTCAAGGGCTCCCTAAAGAATGAGAGACAATTCACTGCTCAACTAGGTAGCTGAAGTTAATATGCGCCGTGTCCCGGAGTACCCCTCAAGGAGAGATTGCACTTATCAGTCTTTATTAGGGTTCATTAGATCTCCTGTTATTGTTTACTTTGTCGTGTGTGTGTGTGTGTGTGTGTGTGTGTGTGTGTGCACTTTGAGCTCGGCGCTGAATGTAGCGGTATCGTGGGAAGCCAGATCCGTTAAGCCTCTGGTGCGTTCGAGTGCTCTCTCCGCCTCTGTTCCTGTTTTCTGTCACCATCCATCGTTCTCTCTCTTCCTTTCTGCTGCGAGCCCAGTTTATGTAAACTAATTAAATTGTGTCAGTGAGACAAGTTGATCGGACTCTTTGAACAGCCTCTCACAGGCTTGTGTGTTTTTGACTCAAAATGCCATCAAAGACCAAAGAAGATCCAGCTTGTTTAATCTACTGCCGTAGACGTCGAGATCAGAGTTCTCCTGCACACGGGGGAGGGACAGCAGAGGTTCTCCAGGGTGGCGTTCAAACACACGGCGAGAAAGAGGAAACGGCTGCGCCAAGCAGGATAAGAATGCATCAGTTCAAATGGCTGCTTGTAAAGGACTTGGTCTAAAGCGTCGCCAGATAAATCCCAAAATACAACAATGTGAAGTTAATGTTATGTACAGTAGTGTTGCACGGTATACCGATACTGGGGTATCACAACGCCCCATTTTATTTGTTCTATTCCTAAAAAATGACTGTTTTAAAAGGAGCCTGAGGCAACTTCCTGTGATTTGTATCTAATTAGACTGAATGTGGCAATAACATTAGATTCACCATCCTGTAAGACCAACGCATGATCCACCAAAAAGCATGTGTTCAAGTATTTACCTGTAAACAAGCCTTGTTTTATGTCATATCTGGTTGCAAATATGAAGTTAATTATCAAAGAAATCACATGCGTAATTTTGTTATGGACTACTCTAATGTACAATAGTTTCATAGCTACTGAAAGTAAGCAGAATCTTTTACTACTCAATGAACAGGAATGCCAAACAAGATGTTTGGAAGACTTAACAGCAAGCAAAAGATGAAGAAAAAGAAATGTGATAGGAGAAGACAGCCCACGCTGAAGTGATTATTGAACCCCTCTCCTGGCATCATCCGTCGACCGCTCTCTGTCCCTTCAATTCATCCCCTTTATGCACTGGTTTCAGTTACTATTTCATACCGTAGTAAAAGCAGAGTTTTCCATTGTTTCATTCAACCTCTCCTCATAAGTTCCACAACTCTTGAGAGCTTCAGACGAAGCGCAGTGGGGATATTTCACAAGAGAAAAGTTCAGGCAGTGCACAATATTAATCTACTGCAAGCAGCTTCTGGCACGCGATAGTTTACCAATTTTATAGACTGGGGATCCAGTTTGCAAGCATATCTTGCTATTGGATTTAAGACATATGAATGATATGTTATGATGAGGTTTTCTTTCAATAGAAAAAGTATGATTTCTCAATTTAAAATGATTGTACCCTATTCAAAACGTCTGGCATCTATATTTGCAAATATGTTTCACTTAAAAACAATTATTGGAGTATTGGAAACAAGATGACTTCTACTTCACTTTGTTTATTCGATGTATAGGTCCAAACTAAAAAGAAGCTTTGCCCTAAATTTACAAAAATAATAAAATAAAGTGAAATATATATATATATAAATAGCTGCCTTTCAGATGTGTAAGGCTACCTGCAGACATACATTGTAGCTGCCACAGTATAATTACTCTACACAATTCAAAACAAGCACAGCAATGAAAGCTAGTGGAGAGTGAGCCATATTAAGTGATTGCTCTTTTTTTTTTTACAGGCGCCGAATAAGGAATTTGTCTCGCTATTGTTTGGTGGGCAGGCAAAACATAACGTGCATAATTTATTCCAGGCAATCAGTTGGTTCGGAGGCTTAGAAGCCGGCAGAGAGCTGGCACAATGGCACGTCTTTCAGCCCCATCATAACTTTGTCACTTGTTCTGTGCACTGACAATGCATGTCATGTTGCATTATTTGCCCGGGAAGAGCGTGGGTGGGGAAAGCAAACCCGATTAGTTGATGCATGCACTTGTTTTTCTGCGCGTGAATTGAGGCCTTTAGAAATGGTTTAGTGAGTCAGTGCCAGCAGCACACCCATCTAACTCATTCCTCTGTCAGCAGTGCATATCTGTAACACTGGTGATGTAATTCTCTACAGGCACGCTAACGTTGCTTCGAGGTGGTCGTTCAACGAGTAACTGCTGCTTCCACTGCTGCCTGAGATTTTTTCTCACCAGAATTTTGTGGAAAACCGCCTTGATTTTATTCCTCATATGCAATGTGCACCAAATATGAGTCACACTGTGGTTGCTGTGGGCTCTGGGATAAAAGTTGTTTTGTTGAGACCAGCATGAGTGCTGTTGAACAAATATGTACCATCCCTAAATATATAAATTCTGTGTGTGCAGTATACCTCAAAGTTGTGGGGATTGGCAACTTTTCAAGTAGCACAAGTATGGGGAGTCAAGAAAGCATATTATGAAATATGACATGGCAACAAGAATGGAAAAAACAGCCCATAATCAAGGTTAAGACAATAACAGAACACGTGCAACCCTTTAAGCGCACGCATTATGCATATATCACATTTCTGGGCCTCTGAAGTATTCATGTATCATTATTGCTGGGCAGTGCAGTCAAAACATGCTTGTTGCTGATTGCTTAGCTTCTGGTATTTCTGCAGCAGCTTTTCTCAAGAACTGCTCATCCAAACATATTCACAATCAACACGGCACTTCTTTGGGTCTTGGCCAATACACCCTCCAAGTGTGAAGTTGATTGGCTGAACAGTTGTTGAGAAAACTGAAGGGCAGACAGACTCCTTCCATTTCAGTTGGATGCCATTAGATACCCAAAACCTTGTCTCTCCGGCCTTCCCATTAGAATGTTGCACAGCGCTGACATGTCATTAGCTCAGCTGTGGCCTCTTTGCACCTTCCCTTTCAACAGCCAGCCTCCACTGATGGCTGCTTCACCAGCGTAAATGTCTCCCTGGGGGTTTTAACACCAATGGCTCTTTGGTCCACAATGAAGCAAAACAGGTCACCCTTTCAAATAACAAAGCTGATTTGTGCTATAAGTTTTACTGTGGACAGCTGAAACCCTACACAGTCTCCCGGCAGCAGATGAGTGGTTCTATTGATCAGCACTGTCAAGCTGTATAACCCCATGTGTGGAGCCTGCTATATTGGAGTTGTAGTTTATCGGTTTGTTTTCAGAATTCGGTTTTCTTCATAAAAAGAAATGTCTTCTGGTGCAGTTTTCATGTGCTGACGGGCAAACTGAAGTTAAATGTTTTGATGTTTCTCGCTGTGCTTCTGCTGATCCGTTTCCTGCTCAGATATGACTTGCAGGTAAACACATGCTGAGTCAAAGTTTCTACTAAGCCTCATCTTGTCCTTACCTTCTTCATACTTGAATGTCGTTCAGGGCCTTGTTATGTTACATTACATTACTTTTCATTTAGCTGACGCTTTTATCCAAAGCGACTTACATGATATACAGTAGACTGTAGACACAGCAACAGTGAGCAATGAGGGTTAAGTGTCTTGCTCAAGGACACAACAACACGGACTACCGTTATTCACCAAAACCCGTTTAAATTGCTCCGTCAACCGTTGCCGTATCACTATAAATGTGAAACAACAACAATAAAGGTCAGACTGTCACAAGGTTAAAGAACAGGAGCATGATAACGTGTGCTTTTATTGGAAAAAATAAGTAAATGTGTAGATACCATAAGCAGTAATAACTTTGATGACTGCAAAGGCATTGCAGAGAGCACTAGTCTACAGCCACGCTGGTGTCTTTGTGAGGCTGTACTTATGCAGATAAGTACAGCCGATGTTTAGCAGATCATGTTTAGCATGTTCAATTCTTATTTTGGCACGAAACACAAAGTACAGCTGAGGCTGGTGGGAAAGTCATTAATCTCTCAGGTATTTAGTCATAACGTATTACAAACTTAAACGGGACCTGATGAAAGTTAGGACATCACTGAAGTCACTATAATTCTTCCTGTGGACCATGGACCAATTGTCACGTTTAATCTATGAAGAGAATTCATGAGGAGTTAGGAAAAGACAACCGACTCCACTTTCACTAAGCCACGTAGTTTTGACGCGACGCAGGCGGATGTTATGGTGTGTTCACACCGAACGCGACGCGAAATTTCGCGTCGCGTTACTCGCGTGAGTTTACTCGCTCGACTTTATTGGTGTGTTCACACCGAACGCGACGCGAAAGTTACTCGAGTGAGTTTACTCGCTCGACTTTATGTGGTTAATTTCCGTCAACGCAAATTCGCTTTAACGCGGGCGGGGCTTATCTCCGTGGCTTATCTCCGTAAAAACAGTACCGTTTCCGCCATCCACCATTAAACTAACCACTAGTTCTGCTTTAACCTTCTTGTGGAAGTCCCTCTAATGTCGGACCATCAAACGCCCCCGTGTCCGGGTTCATAATATTATCCGTAGCCGCACAACAGCGTCTGAATGACGGCCGCTGCCAGCGATACTTCAGGTGGATCAGCAACTGTTTGATTCAAACCGGCAGGACGGCGGTGATGACGCGCAGAGCTTCTCAACGTTGATTGGCTTTCGCGACGCGAATTTTCGCCCGAGTTGGAAAATTTCAACTCACGCGAATTTCGCGTCAAACGCGCCGCGCCAAACGCGCCGCGCCAAACGCGTCTAACGCGCCGCCCGGCGAAATTTCGCGTCTGTCGCAACCAAACGCGTCTGTGCATTGACTTTACATGTAATCTGGTCGCGCGAAAAATTCGCGTCGCGTTCGGTGTGAACACACCATTAGTGACGTCAGTCTGTAGCGTTGAAACTACAATGTTGTAGTCCATGTTGTAGTCCATCTCAGACCACAATAGAGCACATCTTAAATAAAGTGGTCTAACTGTTACATCACTGGTTTAAATCCAGCTGCAGACCCATTTTGTCCTCTCTATCCTCATCCCTCCTGTTGGCTTCTCTATGGTGGACTTTTAAATAAAACCAAATGGCACAATACAAGTCGGACAAAGAAGCCCTTTTTTGCGGTTCTTTGTGTAGAATATCTTGTTGTACTACATTGTATCTAAAGCCTCTCTCCACCACGGCGCCTCAATTTGGAGCAAATTCACTGCACTGCTTTCTGTAGAGTGGAGATTTGCTATCTGCCAAAATGGGCTTTTATGAGCAGATACACAGCTCTTTTTTCAAGCTCTCGAGTGAGCTAATGAGCAGATTTTGTCAGGTATAGAAATGTATTGAAACATTGATTCGACTGTTGATGGACAGTATGATTCCAGGATCCTCAAAGGCTTATGCATGCCATACGACGCATTACCACAGATTGATTTTTCTGTACTAATTAAGGCTTTCTCTTGTTCTGTTTCCTCTGAAGAAGAACCTGACACTGATGCCCCAGGAGTGCAGAGACAACCAGGCAGGGCCCTTACACAAGAAAAAGGCTGCCAGGGTCCCCAACGGCATAAGCCTGGAGCCCTGCAAGAAGAATCACCACCACCAACAGCCTTCAGACCAGGAGAACAACCCCCGCCTGGCACACACACAAGGCAAGAGGAAGAAGAAGCACCTGAACAAGAAACACACAATGGTGAGTCGACCATAGTTTATCTTTCTGTTGCAGTAATCCCCTCATATGTGGCATAAATCATATATGGCAAATGTAGTGAAGTACTACATTTTATGAGCTGTGGGACTTTTTGACATTGTGTCATTTCAGTGTGCTTATTCTCAGTAAATGGAGAGAAAATGAGAAGCTAATGTAATTTGTTTCACATATGAGAGATCTTCTCCGGAATGCTATTAGATTTCTGTACCAGGGGTTTGGCACAGCATCATGTATTACCTCACGTTAACGTATTCTTAATGAGAAAACAATATGTGCCTCTATGGTTTTTAAATCAGTTGTTGACCCAGTGAGTTCAAGCATTTTAGAAATAATGCAGCAGCAATCTTTTTTCCCTCTTGGCTCAGCGGTTGCTTGTGTCGATGCACCAAGTGTGTGCTCTGATATCAAACCCTAGTTAGGGCAGATGTAAAACAACAAAATGAAAACTTCAATGTTCAGCGCGCTGGCACTGGAGGTGGAAGGCCTGGAGACAATTGGCCTCTCTTTGGTAGTAGCTCAGGCTAAGTTTCTCAGTACATTGTGCATCCAGAAATGTGAAGATTGTGAGACTTTTCATTGGCCATGTGCTGCTGTTGCTTACAGTTGTTCTTTAAACTGATTTAACGCCAGAGATACTTTATCTCTGGTCATTTTGCAGTAAGAAAAAACCCAACATGTGTATTTCGTTATATTTACATGCATAGTTAATGATCTGTTATGGTGCTGGTTAAATGACATACTTGGCACACACAAGCAGAGACTCTGAGGTTTTATTTTGCCATTTCTCTGAGAGAGTGGTCTTCTTGAGCTGCATATTCAGGACATGTTTGTGTGTGTTGCTGCTGGACCAGCTGACATGAGGGAAAACAAAAGACACAGATTACCAGGCCCAGCATTTGAAATATACTAGTGGACACTGTTGATTGTGTGTAGTAGGGGTAGTAGTAGTAGTAGTAGTAGTAGTAATGGAACGAAACATTGCTGTCAAGTTTTCTTCCGGCACCTTAAGCACCATAAGGCGAGTTCCATTGTATTGATTGTATTATATTATGCATCTCTAAGGTTTATATCTCCAAGAATAAGGAATTTTTCTGCCCTTTCAGTTGTCAGTCTGGTCTAACCGTTGTACAACCTTTCATACAAAATAACATGTGTGTGAAGAGGACTTTCTACCACCTAAAAGCATACAGCAGCCGTGTGAATGTGTACGGCGGCTACATGCCGTGGCCTCTGCAGCTCTGTTGTGAGGGTCACCACTGCTGCCTGTGGGTCATGTCAGTCCCGGTACTGCTAATGGACAGATGATGCTACCTGCCAGTTTCAAGGTTGTCTTGAACTGCTGTGACGGCTGCGTACAGTACAGGCATGGAGGCTTGTGTCTGTGAGGCAGCTCGCTAATGAGTGTGTGTGTGGTGTGGTGTGGTGTGTGTGCGTGTGTGTTGGATACCTTGGCAGGTGGCTGTGGTTGGCTGTGGTTGTGTGTTTCGGTCAGGAGTGGGTTTGAGGCTGTTGGTGGAGGGAGCCAAACCCTGATTGCAGATGCATTCATGCACATGCAAGCTCACACATGCAAACACATTCACCACATTCTCACCCACTCTCTCACTCACTTCACACAACACACACACAAACAAACATGAACTTGGCATGCGTTGCCATGCTATCCCTCCACACGCATCACAAGATGGCAACAAAAGCGTTCCATTAAATTCAAGGCATGTTGGCTTAGTCACCAATGGCAGGTCTCTCAGTTACAATGGCTCTGGGTAATACTCAGAAATGATTGTTATGGTTATATTCCTGAGGAGTATGATAACATCATGTGTTTGGCTGTAAGATAAGCTAAAAGCCCTGACTGTTAGAGTCTCAATGATCTCAATAATGAATATTAGTTTTTGTTCCCTGCAAGATGCAGATAGATCTATTAAGCTTGGTGCTCAATAGCACCCTAATCTGTCAACGCTTTTTGACACATGCATAATTGAAAAGATGATCATCTGTGCCCTACGCCACCCTTTTTTGTCCTCTCTGCAAGGAAACAAGCTGCAGCGCTATCGAGCAGAACTATTATCTTCTCTTTGGCTTCACTTTAAATAAATCTTAAGGCATTGTCCTCCCACAAGGTTACATTTTAAATGTCGGAGGTCCGTCTCAAGGTTTAATTCTCCATTTAGAAATGCTACAGTCTGGTAAGAGAGCGCCTGCTATCAGCACTTTTTGTTCGCTCTGACTTTTAAGTGGAGGGAGGGAAGAAGAGAGAAAGAGAGAGAATTTGGTGTTGAATAAAGCAAGAGGTGTTTTTTTCTTTTCCCCACACGTTTTTGTTATTGTTCCCTCTCCAGCCGAGCTCGCAGATTGCAGCAAATGTTTTCGATCTCTGGCACTGACCCAATGTACTGAACTATGAGATATTGTAAGCTCAAGGGGGGAAAATAGAGAAATGTTTATAAGCACCTCTGACATATGGCCTCACAGTGAAAAAAGAGCACAGCAGAGATGGATGAGGGTACAGTGGCAAGCCACAAATTATAAGACTGTCTGTAGCGCCTCTCTCCTTTTATCATATTGCACACAAATACTGCTGTTGTAAATGGATTTTTTTAATTGTCACTTTGAAGCTGTATTGTAGGTCTTTGACCTTTTAAGGTCAATAAGTATTGAGTGTCGTGATTTGATATTAGCGTTCTCTCTTTGTGCGAGAGATTTTTCTCTCTGATTATAACTTACTTATAATCACATACTTAAAACGTATAACTGACTGAAAGAGGTGGCATTACATACTGAATACGTTCGTTTGAAATGAATTGGCATAAATGGCTGACTTGCATGTCTGTGACAGCTATGCCGGGTTTCTTTTTCCTTTTTATGCAGGTTAGGTTCATGGTTGACTTTCACCTCCACTTGTCGTGGATGTTCTTCAGTTTACACATGTGTATTTCAGACATAAACAATGGATGTTACAATCAAGTCACATGAAGGACTCCAGCAGAGTGTGTTTCACATATTCATTGTGGTGTAAAGCTGTTTCCAGGAGCTCAGCTGGAATGTAAAGAGTTCCCCGCGCCTTACAAGTTAAGAAAACATCAACAAACCTGGGAGGGAAAGGATCTTGCGTCTGTTTGCTTGTTTGTTTACTCATGTTTGTTTACTCATGTGTCCAAAGTGATACCTTATGGCAGATTTTGACAAAACTTGAGGAAATGTTCCGTCCCGGCGTATAAACAATACACTGTCTGCGCCATCCTTATTTCTCAGACTGGCAAGATGCATGTTTCCACCAGTGATGGCGTTGAGGGGTGTTGCTCTGCTCAGCTCACTGATGTTAGATCGGTGCCCTGTAACGTGTGCTGCTTTGTACGGTAGCTCTGCTGAACAGAGGGGCACGCTGTGAGGCCCATCTGCTCTCTGGCACTGGGGATGGGGGGTGGAGGGGAGCGAGCAAGGAGGGCTCAGGTTGGACCTCCCACCCACTGATCGCCCACATCTCTGTCCAAACACCTGCCTGTCTGTCTGCGTGTCCGTCTGGCCGTCTGCTTTTCTTTCTGTCTGTTTCTCAGACATTCGGGTGCAGTGATTTATATTGGACTGGAGTCGCACTGGGAGGAATAGTAATCCACTTGTTTATAAATATTTGGTTGATTCCTTTCAACCTCTTGTCAGTTGAAATACTGATTATTAAATATTTCCACAACAAATAGTACGCCATATCTGTATGTTATGTGCACCCTGTCAGCTATGTCCAAAATAACCAAAGTGACTGATGCAGTGGAAAAAGTCTTGAATCCGGACACAGTTTTACTACTACCGCTGTTTCCACATTCACTATAACTTACAGTGCTGTATTAAGATCCTGATTTTGATTCATTATTTGTGACAACTGCCATGTTTGCACGCAGGCAGATCCTGTACAGCAAACCAAACGCTCCCAGTGTGTGTGGAACCGGAGTGACAATGATGACTTTGCTAATTGGCGAGCAAATATAAGGCAAACGGGGAAAAAACTATGAATATTATACTGTGTCAGGAAAATGTCATCAGAAAATTCCTGTTGCCGACCAATCAAACATCTATAGCAGGAGCTTGATTTGTACATGGCAATACAAAACAGATGTGTGATTGGTTTAATCTTAGTTTAAGTGCTTTGCACCACGATATCCTTGTGTAAACTCTCTTAGCACATTAAATGAACCATGGATTAAGTGTGATCCTGGCATCAGGTGCTTCACCTGGGTTGTGGTGTAATATTGGCTCATTACGAGGCAGCGTAGTGTAATACGGATCACAGGCGCTGTGGCGTGCGTCTCTGGTTTCAATAACTGTGAAAATGTGTTTCATAAGCCTTTTCTGAGTCATTTTCTGGAATGAAGAGTTATTACCTTCTTTTTTTTTTTTTACCACCACGTCTCACATGTTGTGTTTGTTGGTTCAATAGTCTTGCATTAGAAAGAAACAAAGCCCATGTGAAGACACGTGATATGGTGGTGATGTGAGTCATGCTGGTGTTCTAGGACTGACGTGACAAGCTCTTTTATTAAGAAGATAAAGTAAACGCCTGCCACCACTTCACAGCTGTCCCCATTTATCAGTCACACCTAAAATGTGAACAAAAAGAGCTGTAGTCTTTGGTCTCAGTCCCAGCAGTGAGAAGTAATTGCTGTGGAGACTGCTGAGCGGTGTCTAGCCCCGGGGTTTCAAGAGGCTTCTTTGAGAAGCTCTCAACCGGTCAGCCAGTCAACCGGAGGGCTGTGGCCTCTGGCCTCTGGCTCCCTGAATCATCTCACTTGGTAGATCCTCGGTCCACCTGCCCCGATGGAAAGGCCCCGCCTTAGGCCTGCCAGGGGCTGTATTGTCATTCAGCATCAGTCTCTCACCCCTACTGAACTCTTGTTTCAACCTGCTGGTAGCCACATGTAATGCGATCAAGCTGAAAGCACTGATGGCAGAACTCTCGGGCCGGTTATATTTTCTGTGTAAATGTTTGGACTGAAGCCCTGATTTTGTCAAGACGGGGGCAAGCTTACATGCTTTTTAATCTGCAGTGAAACTGCAATATAATGTTCAGCTCTTACGGCTTCGCGGGTCACCCTTAATAAGCTTATCCGCTAAGCCAATAAGAGATTCGAAGAAAAGCAATGTCCTGATTGTCAGATAAGATGCTAAATCCATTCTGGTTCATCACTGTAGCAGTTTACAGCACTGGATCTAATCAATCCAATCATGACAAACTTGTTTTGTGGTCTTTGTGTCACACATGACAACAATCTGTCAACATTTGAATGCTTGACATCTGTGTGTAATTAGCGTTTAGAAGTGTTTTGACAGCACTGTATGGTATACATTCATGGTAACGCAGTAAAGGTGTGCAGCACTTGAAGCTCATGTGAAGGCTTTTCAATAAAAACTATGATAATGATAACTATCTGTATCTGTAAGGTGCTTTACGTGATTAATTTGCACGTGAATATATTTTTTCCAAAATATTGTTTTTGGTCATCAATACTTTCATACAGTACATGAATATGAGGCAAAAATTACATATTTCTTTTTCCAGATTTCTTTTTCTTTTTCAAAATTACATATTTTCTTTTTACGAGGTCAATTTTTCTGACTTTTCGCAACGGCAGCACATACCAGATTAATTATCTCCCTCAGCTCTTACCTTTCACATTAAAAGCCCTGGACCTATAATATTTGACAGGCCAGTAGTTCGTATTTTCATGTTGTTTATATGTTGTGTAAAGGCCTGCAGTGTGTGACTGGTAAAGTAACTGGTGTGCGTGATGTAAGTGCTGCTAGAAATCCAGAAACCTCTAAAATGTGCTGCTGAGATTCTTCTAACTTACTACAACATATTTTTCTTTTTTCCTCTTTACCAGCGGGTCCTCTCCAGCACATTCACACCCCCACAACTCGAACTACATACGTCCACCCTGTATGCATCTCCTACTGACGACTTGTGTGTTTACCATGTCCCCTCCGCCAACAGCCTGTCATTAGCAGAGGCCTCTGATGCTGTTTGACAAGTCTAGGCCAACATGTCTTTGAAAACGGTTTAATGTTGTTTTCCTCTCGCTCCTTGCTTGCCCTGCATTGAGAACGCTTTTCTTTTGAAGTGTCACTTTTCTCTAAGGGAGGATGGGCGGGGGAGGTTGGACTACCTGCTCACATGACTGTCAGACATTTACTTTCACTGCACGCTCCCGGTGAGGACTGTAGCTGTAGGGAAACAGCAATGAAATGAACGACAGGCGGCATCTGCTCTCGCTACCCGCCATCCGACCTGACGCAGGCTCTCACACTTGACAACCCTCGCCGTCAATTTGTGAAAAATTAAGTGGCTGCACTTAAAATCCAAAGGGCCGCCCCACCTTAAGCCCGGGCCCATCTCAGCTGTCAGTCAGAGCCGGGCAGTGGGCCGGAGGTGTTTGCAGAAGCTTTATCATGGCTGTCCAGCCCTCGTCACAGGCAGACCACTCCAGCGGAGCATTCAGACTTCCGTCTAATCCAATCTGCTACCGTTTACAACACAGAGGCCCAGATAGTTCAAGTCCATCTGGATTTGGAATTTGTTTTTTTCACCTCCTCTCTCAACTCTCCCCGTCCTTCTTCTCGGTTTCTCCTTTTTTTTGTGTCAGTTTCCACTGAGTGGATAAAACCAGTTTTTCTCACCTCTGTATAAACTGCACAATTTCCTCACATTTCTGTTAACTCTCAAAGACACAAAAACAACTTTTGCTATATTAGGGCTCAAGGGATACAGTGAGTGAAAACATACTGCTAGATATTCACCATGCATAACATAAGAGTGATGCTTGTTAACCCTCTGATCCTCCCCTTTGGTATCACAACGAGGGTAGAATCTCCAATTTTACATCCAAATAAAAAAAGCAGAGTACTGTGTCTCCTGAACACAGTCGTGCACCGTTAAAGATGGATCCTTTAAATTAAATGGTCAAGTGCACATCTTCCCGTGCCGACCTCAAGGCAAACTGCCCTGACATACACCTGATATGTCACTTTGTAATGGGAGGCTAGACCTGACATTTGTTGAGCAAATTCATGCTGCCCTCAGAAGGAGCCCTTTTATTTTAGTCACCCTTGATGCCACACTTGGGATTTTTCCCCTTGTACTCAAGAGAGGGATAGTGGAAGGTAACAAAAACCAAGCTCTACATACATACAGTATTTTAACTAGGGTTGCCTGCTAAATATCAGTCAGGAGTTTTGTTTTGAAACAGAATTTTGAACTGAGCCATGTTGGTTTTGAAAAAGCTGACTTTTCAGAATGAAACGGATCACTTTTCAGTGTAGTGAGACTGTTCTGCTACGTTAAAAAACTACACATACAGAGAAATAAAAACATTTAAGAAAAACCATAAAAAAAAGGAAAAAAAAAGAGTAACATTTGACAAATTCAAGTACACTATGCATAATAATTACTGAAGAGGATGCGCTACGTGAAAATATGTTCACATTACAGATGATAATCGAAGACACCTCAGATCAAACTTATAGCTGCTGTAGCTTATTGGTTGAATAGGAACATTTAGGCCACCTGTAAATTCACAACATAATGGACCACCTGGGATGTAGACCCACACACTAAATATACACACACATACCAGCTCTTTCACACACATGCACACACACACATACTGTATTGCTGCACACTGATAGACTTTAATAAAGTGTATAATTACTCTCTCTAGCTTCTCCTGCTGCTCCGTGATTCAGCCAGCACACTGCAGAGGCAATTGTTTTGTAAATATCAATCAGGTGTATCCTGGATTTCAGCTAGAAAAGTATGCCTAGAAAAGTGGTCAGTGGCTGTGGTTGCACTTGTCTTTTCTATGGGACTTTTGTCAGCCGATCACGCCAGGACCCATTGACTGTGAGGTCTGTACGCTTCGGGATCGGATCTTGCTCGCATTGGAATCCGATTAGCTCGACCACATGCCGAGTGGTTGGGTTGGTATCTCAGTGAGGTGTGGGCAGCATGTGGGGACAATCCAGACACTAGAGCAAAAGGAGTACAACCGGGTCTGCAGCACAGCTGAGACCCAATGTCTGAGTCCTGTTAAATTACTGCTGAGAAAAACCAAAAAGTTTCAGCTGCTTCAGAATAAAATATTTTAAATTACCAAAAAACGGGGGACTTTTGTTGTGAAGAATTTATATGAAAATGTGTATATTAGCATATTAGTAGAGCTTTGTTCGTGACTTACAATAAATCAAGTACAGAGGGGAGAACATAAAAGGGGAAGGGGATTTCTACTGTGAATAATTCAGTTTTACAGCAGCTCCTTTGACAACAAAATATGTATGTTCACCATAAGACACTCATGCGGACACATCCGAGTTACGATCTGGCGCCTCCGCTCACAAAAGCGTAATTAAAAAGACAAGTGTAACCACGGTCTATATATGTAGTCCATTGTGTGAATGTGGATGGTGGCTGCCTGGACAGAGATCTGCAGACGTGTTTTCTCTTCCTCGTCTTGCCTTTGCTACACTTTGTTGCCCCCTGTAAAAGAGGAGGTCAGGGGACAGGTGCAAGCTGGGAAAGAGTAGTATTTATGGGAGCACCACAAAGGTTCGTGAAGGGAAGTATTCCCATGTGGGGCCAGCCCTGACTGTTAAAGGAAAGTACATAGCGGGGCCCGGTATTTACCCAGCACACAACCACTTTGTTCCAGTCCCGCCTCATCCATGACCGCCTGCAGACTGAGTGGTGACTGAAATGTGACGCAGCCGAACACACCGAGCTTTTTTGAAGAGATAGATCCATGAACTGACTTTCTGTTCCCATTGTCCCTCTTTCTCCTAAATATACTCTGAGAATGTCTTTTATCTAGTTAGAGACTCTCTATCCAGCGCCCATGTGTTTTTCATTTTTACAAAGTTTTTTTCTTGACTTCTGACAAGTACAGGTGTTGGGTAAAATATACAGAAGTAAAGTAAACTTCTGTTCCCAGGCTTCCCAGACTCATTCAACACTGAGTCTAATGTATTACCACAGTACTACCCGCAGTTTAAATAGTCTAAAATAGTAAATGCTGGAAGGGATTAAAGCCAGCAGAGTGTTAGCATTATCCTACTTGGATCATACCCACATATTACCAGTGGAAATTTAATGAGGCAATAAAAGCAATTTAGTGAGCTATTATTTTCCCTCCCTTTTCCTGGAACATTAAAAAAAATCCGTCTATTGTATTTTGCTTTAGCTTTGCACACTGCTTCTGCTTTAATTAACTAATTTGACTGGGCTGAACTTAGCTTATGTCCGCTCAATCGCTACAAAACTACAGCTAATTGTCCTATACATCGGGATTAGGTTATACTGGAGTAATAAAACAGAAGGCCTATTTGTATTCTATACAAGAAAAGCATCTTATATAGAATAAAATGATGCAACTCCTGATTTGCAGTATATGTACATTTACCAGTTTTGGCAGGGATGGCTAGGTTTTGGATCTGGATAAGGACAAACCCAATGGCCTTATGGCAGGTGTCATTGGTTGTATATCTATACAACCAATGTGTTTTTAAACCTTCATGATATCAGAGGAGGCATAACCAGTCGATATACCGGGAAAAAGGTCAGGTAACACATCAGTCTAATCTGGATCTCCACATCATTACTTGATTACAATTCAAGTATAGGTAGATTAATAAGATAAACAATATCACTGCTGTATGATAATAAAATAAATAAATCCACATTGCCCATGTGCGGTATAAACCCAAAGAACAGCATCAGGAGCTCCATAAAAGACACATTTATCAGTCAAAATAATCAAATTCCAGTTTTATATTTGGCATTTCATCAAGGACTTTGACTTTTGCTGGCATTCATCTTACTACCAGGGACTGCAGGGAAGGTATGATATTTAGTGCAAAAGTATGTTCTTTGATCTTAACATTGCTGATTGAATGATTAAATGTAATTAAAGTGCATACGTCATGAACCCCCCTCTGATCAACTTCAGCATGGCTTGAGAACTACCTTTGCAAAGGTGCACCATATTTTTCTCACAACCAATTAGAGCAGACTGTTTTATTTTTTTTAAAGAAAGCTGTTTGAAGAGACAGGCACTAAAATACAGCGTTTCTGACAGAGGTCAATACAGGTATTATCAAACGGATAGTATGAGAAAAACGTGAAAGCATGTAAACATGTTCTAGTAGAAACCACAAACACAAATATAGACCTAAAAAAAGAGCATGAATCGTCCCCTTTAAGTCATTCAAATGTTCAAAAGAATCCTGACATCTTTTTGAACTCTGATGCATTCTCCTCTTTATCCAGCTGCTCTGCAAATCTGCACTGAACAAAAACACCGTTTTGTTTTGAATGAATTCCAACCTAAACCACTTAAATGCACAACAAGTCCTATTTATGATCCCGAAACTTGGAAGTAGGCGCTGCTGATGATTACTTGAAGTCATCATAAGTAGTCCTTCATCATCCTGGAAATAAGCGGAAGGCTTTAATGATTATGGCAAGCAATGGCTTCAGGGGGAAGGAGGAATATCTGAAAGCTCATATTTGCATGTGTTGAGTCATTGCTGGAAAGTTCTTATCTCTCTTCGCTTTTCATCATATCCACATTCCCTGACGGGGTAGAAAGAAAATCAATTTCCCTCCATTCCCTTCCGCCTCATTTCCCTGCTTTTGATAACAGTAAACCATATCCTTTTAGTAATTTGTCTATATAGGAGTTCTGTTATTTCCAGTGAATTGTCTCTCAGTCCACTGGTGATGTAACTTAACTTAGGGTCATGAAATTGAGTGTAATAATGGCGGCTAATGTTCACAGGATCTCGGCCATGATGCTTCTGATAAGGGTACTCTCATGACTATTGTATAATTACTCCATGCCATCTCCCAGCTGTCACTGTGGCTGTGGCCGACTGTGGCTCAGTGGTTAGCAGGTCTGTCTTTCACTCAGAGGATCGGTGGTTCAAACCCCGGCTCAGCCAGTCCATGTCGTTGTGTCCTTGAGCAAGACACTTAACCCTCATTGCTCACCGTTGCTGTGTCTACGGTCTACTGTATATCATGTAAGTCGCTTTGGACAATGATAATGTATACTACGCACCATCATATCTGTCTTTTTTGACTATTAAGTGTTTATCCTTTTGGTTCCTTACATAAACTAAAGATGCTTTGATTAAGGCAAACTTATTTATAACGGCACATTGTGTCCAAATCAGGATAGGATCCTTTCAGTCAGGAGTTTTCACATTATCAGGTCTAGGTTCATTTCCATCATATAGCCTGAGTAGAGTTAACACACACACACACACACACACACACACACACACACACACACACACTATAAATGGATAGAGGTGGAGAGAAAGCAAACATCTTCAGGAGAGAGCTGCCTGGTTCACTCATTCCACTTACAGCTTCCACTTTAAATTGAGCTATTAACTCTGGAGCAATAGCTGTGAATAGCAAACAGAGAGGAGCTGTTTTCACCCACAGTTTGTTTGGGAAAACAGAAAGCTTGTGCTATAGATGCATATTGTTCTCATTACAAGTATTACAATACTAACCCAAACACTAGATTGATTACCAGGAAGTAATACAGTTTACAGTCCAACTGTTGAAAAGCTATTAACCCTGAAGCACCATATTACTACATGTATAGCTTATATCCGTGGAGTAGTAACCTGTAAAATGTCTTGAATAACAAGTGTGCCCTGTGAGTGTTTTGACAGGCAGCAGAACAAACTTGATAAACCACTTGGAAGCCATGGAAATAGAAACCCAAAAGAAAAGTGCACTGGAGAAATATATGTTTTTGGACACAACAAAGGAGCTTATTTTGACTCCAAACAGCAACAAAATTGTAGTAAAGTTGAGTGCTGGGTGAAAATGTGGCATTTTGATTCTACATCTCAAGACTTTCTAAACACTGACAGACTAAAATCTTCTCTGTTCCATATCTGTCCAACCCGAATGGTGAATTGAAGTCACACTGCAGTGGTGAGTTTCACAGCTGACACTGAGGCGTATAGTCAACGAGGTTTAAATTCATTTATGGCGTATTAGAATTTGACACGTGCATCATGTGTGGAGACTTACCTGAATAGACGATTAATTCAAGCATGCATATGACATGAGAAGTGACTTTTAATGGCCTTTGAACATGGTGTCGGTGTTGGCAAGAGAAGTGGACAATGCTACCGAGCCCTCTAGCTGGTACATTGGATTTCAAGAGCTCTGCACTTCAAGATAACTGGAATGAAAGCAGTACACATGACTATTTCATAAGCAGGACTTTGACACAACCTGAACCTAGTGCAGTGTTTTTCTATCAAACACCCGACACAGTCTCGGGAGGCTTGTCTCGGTTTTATAATGAACCGAAGATATTTTTACACTTTGGTTACTACGGGTGGGGTCTGCGCAGTCTTCTCGGGGAATTCAACATGGCGGGCGAGTGGCAGCCGCTCTGTAAGGGAAAAGCGAGGGAGAGGTCCCACAAGGCGACCTCGCTTTTCCTCTGTGGCAGTGAGAAGTGACAGACTCTTGGAAAGGCCCCGGGGTGTTGGGGGCTCGCAGCTATGGCCGAGTGCTTGACAGCACCCTGCAGGGAAGGACGAGACTGTCAACTGTATCCTGTATCCTTCTTGCTTACTGGGCTTTGTGGGTGTGACTGTTGCCATTCATATCTATACAACCAATGTGTTTCTAACTTTATCATGTAAGCATTTTTTTCGAGGGGGGGGGTCATACCTTCAAACCCCCCCTGTAGGGTCTGAGGTCCACCCGCCTCAAATTCCTGTGGGAATCACTGTTTAGTAAACTCACCAGGTCCTTCTATCATGTAATCAGAGACAAGCCGCATGTGGTGCATTTGGAAAAAAATCTCTACGCTCTCAGTAGACTTGCGATGTAAATGAGTAAATCAATTATACATAAATAGCTTCTTCTGGAAATTTGCAGGGGACTGACGCGTGACAGGTAACGTGTATGTTTTACAATTGAACACTTTGAACCTTTCTCATACGATGTCAGTAGTGCTCAATGAAGCATAAACATGGTGGAGAATTAATGTTTGTCTGATTTTGACATATTGACAGACTGCCCTGTATTTCCCTCTTGAGTGATGACCATGGAACCATGGCAACAGCAGCACGGTAGAAAAAAAAGATGGACAAAAAGACCAGAGGCTGTTGTTTTCTCTGTCTACTGTTCCAATTTCATGGAAGGACTGAACAAGCTGTTAGGATGCGGCGAGTTAAGCCAGATATGAGAGCCCGAAATCTGTCTGATAACATCAGAACACATTCTTTCCACTGCTTTGCATTACATGCGCTCAAAATACAAACACCCTGCAGCATCCTCCGATTATGCCATTCTTCCACAGCACTTCCCCAGTTCAACACTGCCTGTGTGAACTCAGCACCTCCACTTGAATCCAGACCGCTCTCAAGTGGGTGTCCCTTGACCTTGAGCTCAGCCTCTACTGCTCTTTCATCAGACGAAGCCTCTGTCTTAACCAGATTTGTCTGGAAACTCCTCTTAACCTGGTACAGCGGCAGGGATCCAGGGTGAAAACGAGGTATTGATCCTCTACCCTTACAGGCCACTGGATAGGAAGGAGCCGAGGAGCCACAGATGAAAGTTACAATGTACTGTCAGAAGAAACTGGATGTGCTTCAGAAACGCTTTCCAGGGTCTCACACTGCCAAACACAATTAGTTTCTGATGCTCAGCGTGCGAATTAATGAGTGCTGTTGCCCACACTGAATGCAAATGGGGAGATATGCTGTGTTCTGGGTGTAAAAACACGGGCTGCCTCCCCGGTGCATACTCCATGCACATACAGGAGAGCGTAGAAGGAAATGGTGGAAACTGTTCACTGTCAGACTTGGCCCAGATGAGCAGATGGAGACGGTTTCTCCGAGGAAACCCGCGGGGAAGGCCAGACTCCATCCTCCTCTCCTCCCTGTCCTCCTGACGGTGCCAGCTCTTTGCCTCTGCGGGCTGAGGAGGTGTTAGTCCCAGCCCGGTTTTCTAGCCCCAGGGCTGGGAGAGGGAAATAGCCATCTGTGATTTACCCAGACTCTGGGCACGGGCTGCCACGGGCTAGGGGAACATCTATAGATGAATATATACGAAGAACATATTTCATCTCTGCTTGAGCAAAGCTTTGACAGAAGCTTTGCCTCTGTTTATACTAATTCTTCTGCAAAGTAGCGTGTAATACTCTTGAAAGAAAACCGCTAAACGCTATGTGAGCGATACCTCATACACCCTAAACCCATTCACATTTTGATTTTCTTTTCACGGAGAATCCACCTCAATTACCTTTCTGTAAAGGTTCTGCTCACCGAGAACGCTTTGCCAGAGTTCAATGATATTAGGTCGCCATGTGAAACACCATTATATGGTTTCCTGGAATAAACACAGCATGTCTAGACCACGTCCCCTACCCAGACATAGTGGCTGCCAGCAGCCGGGTACAGTGCAGCGAAGGTACCAACAATGGGTCCAGTCTCGCCGTCGCTCTTTGTCTGGTATTTTTACATGACTAAACTGGACTGAAGTTGTGTGGCATGCTGGGGCACTTTTGTGGAGTGCTGGCACCCTCTGCTGCTAGGGAAGAGGAATGCTTTGGACCCCTCTTGCTTTCATTAAAGATGAGCTCGCCTTTCACCGTCTGCTGCTCAGACTCTGGTATTTTTCAATGCTCTCTTTCTAATTGGCTGCTATACAGCTTTGCAGGGTGGATTTTCTTTCCAGTGCCACAGGTCAATGGATGCCTGACTGGCTCTTGGTGAGGAGCTGTAATGTAGAAAAAAGGGGCAATTGGCATGTAGCAAGCAAGCACAATGTAGTTTATCTTATGAAAAATGTAGCAATATTACCCATAAATAGTTCATGTTAAAGGCCTTGCCCTGGACAAAGTACAAAGTAGCATTTCTGATATTGCCAGTTTAAGTTTTCAGTGAGCTTTATTAGATTTAAGGCACAGTGACACACACACACACACACACACACACACACACACACACACACACACACACACACACACAAATACACGCACACACTGCCTGTCTCTCTTACTCTCTTATTACTGTCTATCTCGGAGCCAATTTGCTGTAATATCCTGTGATGCAGGAACTGGTGTGCGATAATGACCCTAAAATAAGTCGAGCTTATTATACAGTGGCACATTGGAACTATGCAGGGCTCCTGCCATACAAACCGCAACACACAACAGTCGTTTCCCCAGCAAAAATATGCCAATCTGCAGGGATCAACTTGCGTGGACACAGCCTTGTTAGTGTAGAAGGCTGAAGCGCCACGTGTACTGTATGTGTGTAGCCGAGGCTGTCTCTTCTGTGTAAAGCAGATATCTCATGTGTCTGAATGTCACACTTCAGAGCTAACTCGGTATAATGAGCAAAAAATGTTGCAGAGGAAAACTAAGTTTGTTTGATTGTCGTCAGTTGCTGAAATCTTGTTGACGCACAGTGTGCTATCAGTAGATACACTGTGTACAGAGTAGGAACGGCTGATTTACATCCTTAAAAATGTGTCATTCATCCCAATGACTCATTCTTTATGCAGGGGGAGAAGGTCTTTTATATCCACTGCATAACATGCAGATTCTAAGCAGGGCTTATGAGTAATAGTCTTTTAGTAGAATCCTATTCTGATGAAATAATGTATCAAGATATCTGGATCAAAGAAATAACACGCTGCCCTTGCATTGTGAAGGGTTAAGCATCACCATCATTATTTTTTAAATACAGATGTGCATTTCACAGATCACTATGGAAGTTCTAATAGGATCTATCCGTATTCCTTTACATCACTTTGATGGCCCCCCTCCAGAGCCGCCCCTAACCTTGGTTCAAGTGTCTTTGGCTCAGTGTTATCTCTTTGACTTGACCCGCTAAGAGCCGTGGTGGAGACGTCTGCTTTGATGCCTTTATGCTGCATCTGCCGCTTCCCTGACTCGCCTCCAGCTATACAATACACTTGCACACAAGACTGTTAGAAGAAATAGTGGAGAGGAACAAGCCAAGCAGCGGGGAGGGTGTAATGTGTGTCAGGGAGTGCATGCTCCCTGCACACATGGGGTTGTGTGTGCGTGTTGTGATGTTTTGTTGTTTTCTGGAGGTGAGCGATGTAAGAAGGATGTGAGTCAGAGGCTGCATATCCCTGTACATCCCCCCCTCCCACCCTGATGCATGCCCCCTGTCAATGCTACACATGTAGTTCAAAGGTTACAATCAATAATTTGTACTCTCCACCCCTCTCAAAGAGATGTGGCTCAACCTCCACCAACCCACGATAGCGGCTGTTACTAAGGACCACGGGTGATGGGATGCAGTCTGTTTTTCAGGCGTGTTTCAAAGTTTTTAATGTGGCCGCTCCCCCATAAGGGCCCCTGTGTGGATTGTGGTAATGTGCAGCAGAATGAGCAGGCCTCTCCAGACTCTGTATCATGAGTGTTATAGCTCGCCGGATATTGCCCTCTGGTCCCAAGCTGAAAGAAAGACAGAGAGGACCACTGAATAGATATAATGGCCCGTCCTTACATAGCAAGTAAGCCAAAATTGGAGAAGAACAAATACACATGCAATGGTGCTGCCACAAATAGATGGGACGCATCAGTGTAACCTTTAAAGGTTACTCCTGTTTTCATTACATCATTGTCAAATTTGGTATACATGTTGTAATTACTACAAATAAGGGACATGGGTACCCGTCTTAGAGGAAATTGGGAAGCTCTATCTCACAACAAATGGAACAGTAATTACTGTGTCACAAACCCAATATTGGTATCACCCTGCAAGCATGAGTTTTAGCTCAGTTCAGATGCTGAACGTGGGAAACGGCATTGCATTGCTCGGCACCGGCTTTGGTCCCTGTTTACGCCCTGTCAGCTTATGTCATTCACAAAAAACGGGCACCCATGTTGAATGTTTACGTTAACATCTGTGAAATGGTCTGTCAGGGCAGTGGGCCAGACGCCGATGTGTCATCATGTTTCCCCAACTGAGCATTTATTCTACACATGAATTACAAGGGATTTGCAGCAGCAAAACCTTGTGAATTGGTCTGGTTGTTGAGGATCGCGGCTGTGGCGTGAACAGACGTCTGCAGGCAGTGCACCCCGTGTATCATTATCTTCATCAATAGATTAAGTAATTGCAAGATAAAAGACCCTTATACTGGAGATTTCTCAACCGTGATCAAGTCAAAAGCCCAGTTGCAGCTTACGGTGCAGTAGGTCACACTGAGTACAGATAATTCTCTCCCTGGGATTGTTTGCTTGTTCATTACTTATCCCACCCACTCAAGCTTCTAATTATGATATTGTATTTTTATATTCTGTTCTTTGCCCCAGTAGATTTGTTCAACAGCTTGTGCTTAATCGCTTCGATATTTCGGTCTGGCTTCAAGAGACACACTTTCACACAAGGACACACACACACACACACACACACACACACACACACACACAGAGAGAGATGCACAGCAATCAGGTAAGGATTTAAAAAGGTGGGTCATGTTCCATTAGAGTATTCTGTAATGTTGAAGAGTTACTGAAGGTCAGCGTGAAATTTCCATTATAATGTGAGATTAAACTCAGCCTTCATCACATTTACTGTCACAGTTTTTTAGCGATTTGAAATGAGCCCATGGATTCTTCCCCTCTCAGTGATGTAAATGAGTATTACTGGGCTCGAGGACACATCCAGTGTTTGAGCTGTAGCTGACCCAAGTCCACTCCGTCCATGTCCTGTCCCGACCCGGCTGGTCACAGCACACGCGTGGCCTAGCTTACACTCTCGGCCCGCCAGAGTTTATTGTAGAAGAATTCAGCTGGGAAAAGTGTGTGTACTCTGGAATACACATTGCTGGAGGAATCCCTCACAGTCAATTGAAAGAAAGCACCAGTAACGCTAGCTGCAATAAACCGGCTACTGGTGTGTGGGGCTACTGGTGTGTGGGGCTACTGGTGTGTGGGGCTACTGGTGTGTAGAGCTACTGGTGTGTAGGGCTACTGGTGTGTGGGGCTACTGGTGTGTGGGGCTACTGGTGTGTAGAGCTACTGGTGTGTGGGGCTACTGGTGTGTAGGGCTACTGGTGTGTGGGGCTACTGGTGTGTGGGGCTACTGGTGTGTAGGGCTACTGGTGTGTAGAGCTACTGGTGTGTAGGGCTACTGGTGTGTAGGGCTACTGGTGTGTGGGGCTACTGGTGTGTGGGGCTACTGGTGTGTGGGGCTACTGGTGTGTGGGGCTACTGGTGTGTGGGGCTACTGGTGTGTAGAGCTACTGGTGTGTGGGGCTACTGATGTGTGGGGCTACTGGTGTGTAGGGCTACTGGTGTGTAGAGCTACTGGTGTGTGGGGCTACTGGTGTGTAGAGCTACTGGTGTGTAGGGCTACTGGTGTGTGGGGCTACTGGGGCTACTGGTGTGTTGGGCTACTGGTGTGTAGGGCTACTGGTGTGTATGGCTACTGGTGTGTAGGGCTACTGGTGTGTAGGGCTACTGGGGCTACTGGTGTGTAGGGCTACTGGTGTGTAGAGCTACTGGTGTGTGGGGCTACTGATGTGTGGGGCTACTGGTGTGTAGGGCTACTGGTGTGTAGAGCTACTGGTGTGTGGGGCTACTGGTGTGTGGGGCTACTGGTGTGTAGGGCTACTGGTGTGTAGAGCTACTGGTGTGTGGGGCTACTGATGTGTGGGGCTACTGGTGTGTGGGGCTACTGATGTGTGGGGCTACTGGTGTGTGGGGCTACTGGTGTGTGGGGCTACTGGTGTGTGGGGCTACTGGTGTGTGGGGCTACTGGTGTGTGGGGCTACTGGTGTGTAGGGCTACTGGTGTGTGGGGCTACTGGTGTGTAGAGCTACTGGTGTGTGGGGCTACTGGTGTGTAGAGCTACTGGTGTGTGGGGCTACTGGTGTGTAGAGCTACTGGTGTGTGGGGCTACTGGTGTGTGGGGCTACTGGTGTGTGGGGCTACTGATGTGTGGGGCTACTGGTGTGTGGGGCTACTGGTGTGTGGGGCTACTGGTGTGTGGGGCTACTGGTGTGTGGGGCTACTGGTGTGTGGGGCTACTGGTGTGTGGGGCTACTGGTGTGTGGGGCTACTGGTGTGTGGGGCTACTGGTGTGTTGGGCTACTGGTGTGTAGGGGTACTGGGGCTACTGGTGTGTGGGGCTACTGATGTGTGGGGCTACTGGTGTGTGGGGCTACTGGTGTGTTGGGCTACTGGTGTGTAGGGGTACTGGGGCTACTGGTGTGTAGGGCTACTGGGGCTACTGGTGTGTAGGGCTACTGGTGTGTAGGGCTACTGGTGTGTAGGGCTACTGGGGCTACTGGTGTGTGGGGCTACTGGTGTGTAGAGCTACTGGGGCTACTGGTGTGTAGGGCTACTGGGGCTACTGGGGCTACTGGTGTGTGGGGCTACTGGTGTGTAGGGCTACTGGGGCTACTGGTGTGTGGGGCTACTGGGGCTACTGGTGTGTGGGGCTACTGGTGTGTAGGGCTACTGGGGCTACTGGTGTGTGGGGCTACTGGGGCTACTGGTGTGTGGGGCTACTGGTGTGTAGGGCTACTGGGGCTACTGGTGTGTGGGGCTACTGGGGCTACTGGTGTGTGGGGCTACTGGGGCTACTGATGTGTGGGGCTACTGATGTGTGGGGCTACTGGTGTGTGGGGCTACTGGTGTGTAGGGCTACTGGGGCTACTGGTGTGTGGGGCTACTGGGGCTACTGGTGTGTGGGGCTACTGGTGTGTAGGGCTACTGGGGCTACTGGTGTGTGGGGCTACTGGGGCTACTGGTGTGTGGGGCTACTGGTGTGTAGGGCTACTGGGGCTACTGGTGTGTGGGGCTACTGGGGCTACTGGTGTGTGGGGCTACTGGGGCTACTGATGTGTGGGGCTACTGGGGCTACTGGTGTGTGGGGCTACTGGGGCTACTGATGTGTGGGGCTACTGGGGCTACTGATGTGCGGGGCTACTGGGGCTACTGATGTGTGGGGCTACTGGTGTGTGCTGGAACTCCCGTCACAGACTCACACTAGAGAGCTGCGTGGAGCCGCTAGCCCAGCTACATGACAGATGCACCCTCACTGTGACTCGCTGTCACTCGCTCTCGCTCTCTCTCTCTCTCACTCTCACTCTCAGAGAGTGAAACGTGTGCTTCTGGTGACTTCTGCTTTCTCCAGGCGAGAAACGAAGAGTGTAAAGATAGTTGGACAAGGCCTTTACCTGTTAGACCCACTGTGTCCTTGAGGCCACAGTTGTTGCTCCTCCAGCCGCTGTGTTACATTACATTACATTTCATTTGTTGCATTTGTTTAGTCACTTTGGAGATGAAGTAAAAAGAGATGACTCTAATTTCTGGAAAGAAAAGCAGCTGCCTCTACATCTGTATTATGTCTCTGTCATTACATTAATTTTACCCTTGAGGGTGAATGAATATAAGTGTTGAGATCACCCCGTCCACTGTGAAGAAAAGAAACCAACGAGTAATCTGCTCATAATAGTGATCTGCTGTTGAAAGGGCTTGTTTCCTCCCACCAGCTGATTCATTGTCTTTGTCGTGACATTCGATTTTGCACGGCCCTGGGTAGAGCTGTTTGCTTGTGGAAGGATGCCGTTAATGTGAAATCCATGTTGTGATTAAACAACTTTCTGCGCTCTTTTTCCGGCTGCCAGCAGGCTCCTTTACTTATTTTTTTCGTGACTGACTGACTGATTTTCATCTGTGTTTTTCCTCCTGTCAAACTCCCACGCTCTCTCTCTTTCAGGTAATATTTCAGAGGTGTTGTCATCCATGGTGCATACATTTTACATCCCCCCCTCCCCCCCTCTCTCTCTCTCTCTCTCTCTCTCTCTCACACACACACACACACACACACACACACACACACACACACACACACAGTCCCAAGTCTGTCCTGTCTGTGAGCAATTAATCTGTGTTTATCTCTGCTTCCTGCTTTCATCTCATCCGTGCTTTGACCAATCGTCCGTGGGCCGCTCCCCTCCCAACAAGAGAGCAGAGGGCGAATGCGTGCGAAGGCGTTTAGGTATGGTGGAGGTGAACTGAAACCGCATGGAGCTGGCATTGACTGTTGCATCTGAAAGTCATTGGAACATGGAATCATTTCCCCTCCTGTTTTTCTCTGGAGCTCATTGTTTACCCTCCTCAACCAGACCTCTGTCCAAATCGCCCGCTGACTTGTGTTTGGAATGAGTTCCAAATTAAGTCCTGGCTCGGGACTCAGACAGACGAGTGTGAGTGTGCGTTTCTGTGTGCGTGTGTGTGCGTGTGTGTGTGAGCGAGCATGCTAGTATCCACCTGAAGTCATCTCCAAGCTTTTACAAGGTCACAGTTACATTAAATCACACTACATCATGGCACTTAGTTCTTGTAAGTATTTAGTTTATACAAAACGTCTTAAGGTTGTAAACTATTGAGTAACATGCTTTACAGTATGCCAGTGTCCTCCCGTGACCTTGATGTTCAGTTGGTTGGCTGTATGGAGCTTTTCGTAAATGATGGATGGATGGATGGATGGGTGGGTACTTTATTCATCCCCAGGGGGAAATGTGTTGGTGGCAGCAGCAAGCAATTACTAAACATACAAATATTAAGTATGAATGAGTTATAAAATAAATTGGCAAGGATTCCTTCATCCACTATGTGATCTTTGCCACCTCTTTGTGAGGTTGTTGCTGCTGCCGTACTTGCATAAAAGCAGGCAGGTTTTAGCTATGCTCGTGTCACGGCTCTCTGGGAGGCATTATCGGTCTGTCGATCACAATATCTCAACAGCTATCGGATGGATGGCCATGAAACGTTGTACAGACATCCAATGGTCCCCAACGGAGGGGCCGACTTTAGTGATCCACCTTTGTGTGACTTTACCTTTAGCGCCACTGCAAAGCTCCAATGCTAGTTGGTGCTCAACTGGTTTTTACAGTTTATATTTAAAAGGGATTAAACCACTAGAATGCCCAGATAATCAATTATTTTCCTTGTTAAACTAAGTATTTTAGTAATGCATTTTTTATTAAATCACATTACAAACATGTTTTAAGATGATAAACAAATGTGGTACATTTCATCTTCTGCCAGTCAGAGCGCAGCCCTCCAAAAACAGGACATCCAGGTTATTACTGTACCTCCTGGGCCTCGCTGCATTAAAGCAAAAGTAATTTGTGCCAAGGCAACCTGTGCTATAATCCCCAGTATTAGCAGGAGCAGGGGGGGGGGGCACTAACATGATTTCCTGGCTGTGGCCTGGATGGGACTCGGGCCTGTATTATCTGGCCATCAGAGAGAGTCAGCCTCAACTCTAATAGCTGTGTGTGTGTGTTAGGAGAGCAGGAAATATCCAATACAGCCGGCGGACAGGAAGAGGAAACATGCGCTGTGTCGTGCCATGTCGGGCCACTGCTGCTCTGTGCGTGCAGCAACATTACAGGGAGAGGAGGAAGTCTAAGATTTGCAGACAGAATCCGTTCTTTTAACTCCTTCGCTCCCTCACTAACCGTTCTTACTGGAGGTAAAGGCTAATTGGGGTCTGACAACCTAGGAAATGTTGCTCTACCTTCTCTCCCCTAGCCTTTCCTTTTGTCTCTGCTCTCCTCTTACCTTACATTTTAATTTGTAAACGCCCGTGTTTAACAGAGCAGCGCTGTGTTAGCCCCCGAGAGCTTAAAGATTAAAGCAACCTCTTAGAGCATTTAAGGAAGTGGAGAGAAAGTTTTTTTGTGCAGAAGGGCTGGCTGTTTTCTACTTCGTCCTCGCTCATGTTTTAGTTTTTTTGTGCCAACAGGTTTAATGGAAACCGGGGTGGTTGAACATCTGGGCTGCTGTAGCTAAAAGAGGGGGAGGGGTGGGGGAGAGAGGATGAGTTTACCGCACGCTTGAACCCAGACAAACAAACACAGGAATTTAGCCGGTTTCCCATTTCTCCATGTTCTCAAGGACACACTTGGATGAGCATTTACAACCACCAATGTCAAGTACGCAGACACAGGCATGTCCAAATAAAACACACAGTTCTGTGTTAGCCCCCCAGGGGCCGAGGTGCCTGCAGGCGGGCGGCTCCAGGGCCTCTGTAGGCTTCTACAGCTGCTTCCCTGTTTGTCCTTGTGGGAAGAAAATCTAAAGGAATTATATCATAGAAACACATGCACCTTTCAGATTTATCACTGAATTAGATAGTTGGAGCATGAAAACCCATTTCTTCCTCCTTGGCCCCTCCTGCCTGCTGATAAAGCCAAGCGGAAACAATGCTCCTTAACCATGTTATATTCCAGTCTGCTGCCCTTGAAGTTAATTGTTTTGATATGATCTCTGTGCATGCTATGTTTAATTGTTTAACTAGAGATCCAATAGGATCTTGAGATAACCTTATTATACCCTGCATGTGTGCATTATAGCCCTTAACACATTATCACCAGTGCAATGACATCATATTTCCAGCCTTGTCAAGTGTCTGTGTTGTGTCTAAATACACACCAGGAGGTGGAATGATACCCCCAAGTTTCTTTTTTGCATCTTTTTTTGGATTTCAGCCCTGGGAGCTCTCGCAGCTCTGTTATCCGGGCGCAGCGATGGCCACCAGGGACGTGGCCAGGCGTAGGCATGTGTGTGGGAAGTGAGCAGGCAGGCAGGCTGTCACTTAGCATTACAGCACTACAGTCTCCCCATGGCTGACGTGAGGGGAGTGGAAAGTGAGAAGACGAGATAGAGGGAGAAAACACGAGTGGGAGCAAACAATACACAGCAGCCCCCAAACTAAAACACACAACCCTAGGTCCAGGAAACCTGCTGTTTGTTTTACTTTTCATTAGACCGACCGCTGAAGATAAGCTCTTCTGACAAAACCTCACTGCTGGCCTCTGAAAAGAGAATCCAAAGTGAAAGGATGCTTAGAGGTAAAGGGAAGTGTTACAGACTGCTGGGTAGAGAAGACAAAAATAGTCAGTTATTAATGTTCATCTGGTGGGTTGCAGATCAGTAAATAAGGCTACAGCTTCTCTGCACTGACAGCACATCACACCAACCTGGGACAACAATGTTCTACACTGCTGTACTATTTAATGGTGTTCTTACCGGGAATATTTGAAAGCCAAACCTACGGTATGGTAGTCTTCATCTGCACATAAGTAAAGCATGTTTTTGTCTCTTAATCACATAAAGCATGTTGACCCCAGGCTTCATTTTGTGCAGATAACAAACAATCAGTGGGTCAAGTCCAACTTTCATAAGCACGACTTGTGTAAGAGATGCAGTCAAACCAATAATAAAGGGTTCTGCCAGACCTTTTCTTTCCAGCGCTGGCACAAAGCGTTTGGCTCAAAGGTCTGGCCAAGGGAGGCTATGTTTCCATGGACGCTAACACAGCTATTGGCACAACAGAGTCCGGTGGCTTTTGTTTATAACTGCTGTCCTGTGATAGAGGAGTTGCCTCTGTGTAACTCAGGAGCTGCCAAATTTGGCTAAACCCTGTGGGATAGAGGAGCCCGTTGTGGCTGGCAGACATCTCAAGCAGTAGTCAAAGGTGACATGATTATATACACAGTGGTATTGTGTGTATGGGATCGGGGCCCATGTGTGCAGAGGGGAGTGGCAGAATGTAAACATTGGCTGGGTGGCCCAGTCTCTGCTCTGGCTGTGGCCTTTTTTGTGCTTTAGCCTCCGCAGTAGGCGACTGGCTTCTCTTTACAGGTCCAGTTCAAGATGGCAGTTTGCTGCCCCCTGCTGAAAGCCCCCGCCCTTACTGCTGGCTTGGTTGATTTCATTGATCAACCATATTATTAGATTAGATCAATTTATTATGAACAGGTCACAAATACTAGGAAAATAAAATGAAAAGTAAACATATGCAGTGAATTCTTATTGAACTAAATAAAGTAATGCATTGTTTATGTGCGCCAGAGTCCAGAGAGCGAGACTAGGCCTCAGGAAATAGTGTTTGTAGGGCTGTCGTTCCTTCTGATGATTTCCTGTTGCTGTTCCAGGAATCTTGATTTGACGACATGATAACATTACCTGCTTGGATTGTTGATGGCAGACAGCATATGTGAAGCGTGAGCACTTGATTTGACGCTTAATTCATGGTTAGCATCGACATCTGCCTTTAGTTGAGACACAAGTTCAGAAGTGTATCAGTTTACTTTCTTACTGTACTTTATTACCCAGTCAGTGGTATGTTTTATAAAGCACAGCAAGCTGGACTGTTGACCCCTACATGTACCGTATTTACTCAATGTGACTATGCATTGTATTTTCTCTCTGTATTTGTATTTATATATATATATATATATATATTATTTTTAAAGACAGTAGCATACATGCTCTTATGAACCTGAAACCACGTGTTCTCACTCAGCTTCTCACTATGGGTTGTTTGGTATGTATTTATTTTGGGAAAAAACTGTTTTGTTTATTTCATGTGACAGATTACTGTTTTTGTCTTTTTGTCTGTGGACAACTCTCTGGTTTGAAGTAGGTGGAATAACATGATTTGCACACGTTGGTGTATCACAATTAAATAGCATATTTAATCAAACAGCTGTGGTCTTGTTTGCTTATATTGCAAAGCTTCAGTAAATCAAATCTGATCAAACCACACTTGCACAGTCCTGATGAAAAAAACATTTACATTGCTGCTTATTTACTTATTCAAGATTATCAAGATAAATGGAAGAACGGTTTTGGAGAGTTTTCTGGGGTTTGAAAGCTGCTCCAGTCAATATTTGTATATTAACAATAAATCAAATGAATGTGTGTAATTTGTGGTCGTAAACCCCAGAGAATCAGCACGCGACTCTGCAGGGCCTCTCCGTTCTGCAGAGATAATGAAAGTCAAGTCATTGTATTTATAGAGCGTCACATCACAACACAAGTTACCGAATGACACGTTTTGATTAGACCAGGTTTAGAGTGTTGGTCCCAACATTCCCCATGAGAAAGCAGAAGTGTGAAAAAGTAGCTCATTGTTTTCTGTTTTTATATTTTTTGTGTCACTCCAACAGCAGGGAACAGTTTTCAGTGAATCAGATAAACAGAACCATTTATTGCCATGTGTGTTTTGACATACAGATAATTCGTTATGGCGGGTGGTGCATAACATTAAACAGTAAACAGACTCCAAGAAATGGGAGCATGTTTAAATCTACAATTAAATCTACAATAGAATATGCAATTAAAATAAAGTGCACAGACAAACAGATATCAGTACTTTAAGGTGAAATGTGAAAGTGACAAGTGTAATGGTAAATGCCATAAATATGTGACTGTACACAAACTACCCGGCACTAACGAGCAGGTGCACAAAGTTAGCGACTAACTAGTGAACGTAGTGGTTGTAGTGATGTTTCTATAAGTGTTGGTGGAGCCCAACATTAGGCTAAAAGGAGATGTAGAAGTTGAATGCATAAAGCGGATACATGCATACATTCTAACTCTGCTCTGTGTCTGCTTGATGTGTTAATAAGCCACTTTGATAACATTGTCAGTATCAACAGTATCAACTTGATATGAGGATACTATGAAAAGGCAGTGTTTACTGTATACCTATACAGTTGAGTTATTGGAAAAAAATGATAAAATATATGAAATGCTCTAAAATAAAATAATGTGAAGGTGACAGATTTTTGTATCCCAGCCCATTTTCCCATTGGAGTTTTTATTATTGCAAATCTTTATTATACTTAAACATTTGGTTCAGCAACATAATCTTTACAAATACAAACACCATCTTTATGACTTTTGAACCTGTAAAAAGATAATGTGAGGCTCTAAGCGACTCCGATGTAACCTTAGGACTCATTCCTGCAGCACTCTATTGAATTAAAATTGAAAAAGAAAATCATTATGTTTGAAAGACTCCAAGAATGCACCAAGTTGGTTCAAATGTGGGATCTTTCATGCAGCAGTTGGCATTTCATGAACTGGGCACACTAACAATAATCCTTTTTGCAATACTTGTAAATATTTGACGCTCTCATGCAGAGTTGAGCTGTACCCGGTCTGATCTCGACATAACTGCATTTGACAGAGCATTTTCGAGGCACATTTGTTCAGCCGTCAGAGTCTATTTGGCTCGTGGGAACGCTGCGCCTTCGGGGTCAGACCAACATCAGGAGCTGCTGTCTGTAGAAATAATAAAGCAGACAGTGTTACTTCACAGAGGGCAGAGAAACGCAAAATTGAAACGGATAAAGAGGAGGGTTAAACGAGGTCAGACGAAAAGAGCTTAACGGTGCATAGAAGAGAGCAATAGGAAGCACTGGGGGGAGACATTGAGTGAGCAAAGGGCTTGAAAAGGGGAACATTTTACAAAAAGGAGAGAGAGAGAGAGAGAGAGAGAGAGAAATGGAGCATGAAGTATAGATGGATGGAAAGTTAGAGGAAGGAGAGAAGCAAAGGGCAGTGAGGGAGGCTGGAGGCTTTGCTCACATTCTCCTCTCTGGCTTCTGCCACCACTGCTGAACACAGCTGAAGCCCATCTGAGGAGCTCTTCTGTCAGCCTTCCAAGCGCACCACGCCGCCCGCTCACACACCGAGCACGCAGTGCCGCGAAGGCGAGGGAGGGGAAGAAACCGTAGTCGGCTCGGAGCTAGAAAGGAGAAGCACAGAGACCAGCGTGAAGCAGCAGAAGCCGTTGAGCATCAGTCTGTGGCCAGACGGAGACTTCAGCCGGCACCCTGACTCAGCCAGGATCAGAGGACAGGATGATCAAGTCCAGTTGGTTCTATGTCAAGTTCAAATACAACGAAAAGGTAAGTACATGGGTGGATTTTTGTTTTATTTTCCGCTACTCTGAGTCTCCTGGTAAATATCTGAACATGCAATATTGTCCTTGAACAAGTTTAATTATTGAGCTGCGCGTGGATACTCTTTCCAGACATTCTTCATCTTCTCTCAGTTTCAAATTCACGGGGGAACTTTGAGGGGAAAAGGGCCTCTGGTAAAAAGTATTTCACAGAAAGGCAATGCACGGCAACTAGGGTCCGTTTTATGCTTTGCAAATTTAGTTCAAATAAATTTGTTTTTAAATAGAGGTGGTGATATTTGCATTTAGTACCATAGTTGCTAAAGTGTGAGTGAGATAGTTTTTAACATCCCAGATTTGTTTGTCTTACATATAAATATTATCCAAGGGGAGTACAGTCTGGGGAGTACAGCATATAATACAAATATGTTTTGCTTTATACCCTAATAGCATCCTAAATGTACGGTCTTGCATTCAAATAGAAACAGATGTAGTAGACGATGCATTCAAAGTAAAATACAAAAGCCCTGGTCCAGAAATGTTGAAGCAGCTCCTGCTGACCGGTTCCCGATGCCTCCGGCTTGTGGGACGGCGTTGAGTCCTCAGAGTGGATGCTGTCACACCGGGACAGCCACGCTTTGGGACAGCGAGCGCTTCCCCAAGTAGATGTACGAATAAAAACTATCACCTGCAGTCGGGTCAGTGAGTGACTCGTCTCTCTTTGTGTCATGGCGACGGTTTTGGTGGTGACCCCTTTATGCTGATCGGGTTCTCCGCTCAGCATCAGGTGTCTGCGCTGGAGGATCAATAAAGCTATCTCATTACATAAAACACTGAGAAGCAGAGCTCTGTTTACTGTTTACTCTGTGAACTTGTCACAGTTTGGTTTGAACATGTGGCGCTATAAAACAATCTAGAAGCAGCGTACATATGTTGGACTGGTGAGAATTTACCAAGTGGCCTCATGGGAGCATCTGTCGGTGCCCGAAGGTCTCTGTTTCCATCTGGTCTGCCATTTTGTACCTTAGCAGTCTTGGAGGTGGAGTAGTGAGAAGATGGCCGCTCTATTTATCTTTTAGAAACAGGTCCTCTTTAAAGTCTGTCAAATTATTGTTATCATCAAGAAGAAAAAGCCAACTTCTAAACCATGACCACAAATATACTAAATATTCTCGACTGATGGTTTCTATCAAAGACAGATCTGTCCTTAAGTCTCTCCACCATGTTTGTTTAGGATGTGTTATTGTTTTCCACAAAACCTGCAAAGTCACATCATCAGAGGTAATTGGAACCATGACTGTAGAGCTGGTCAGCATTGAAGCAAAACAAAAGCCAAAGAAAAGGCGCCGGCTCAGAAAGAACTGTTGCTGTAAAACTTGGCAAACTTGGAAGAAAGTGCTCCTTCCCCTCACGGCTCATCCCGTTACACTTGGACAAAGTTACAGAGTAACGAGCTTCCACATCACATTTCCTCCCCCAAAAAACAGAGGGGAGGCAATAGAGGGAGTTAAAACTGAAAGATCCGAGACAAGATGGCTGGTTGGTTTTTTATTTCACTAATCATGTTAAGTAAAGGAGGAAAGACATGAAGATATAACGGTTGAGCTGATTTGTTACAGGCCTCAGAAATATCTCTAATTTGCACTGAATCAATGGCAGAGACAGTATTTTTACTCAAAGTATGAAGAATTCACCCACCCGTTCATCCGGCTCCTAGGTGGCCTGGCCGCCCTCTACTATGTGTTCCCAGTTAGAAGACAGTGTACACCAGGATGTGTGTGTCGGTGCTTATGGGGGTCTGGGCCGGATGCTGAGTGTGTCGGAGGAGAAGAAGGGCATACGCAGCCGTCGGCTTTCCCCGCTCCCAGCTGTCTCGCCTCAGGAGCAGCCAGCCTCTGTGTGATTACGCATGATTGACAGGCACCCTTCCAGCAGCATGCCAATAGGAAGTGACCTTAAACAAGTGTTGCCATTTTTGACTGAGTGGCTGTCTTTCATTTGATCCCCCCCCCAAACGACCCACCGCCTCCTCGCTCTGCAAAGGGAAAGGGTGAGAAGGGCACGGAGCACAGTGGCTGCTGGGTCAAGACCAGGGTCATTCAAGTCTGGGGAAAGGGTAATTGCCACCCCTGTGTGTGGGCTCATGTCCTGAAGTGAGAGGGTATGAGAGGGAGGTAGAGGCTGGAGGTGGGTTACATTCCTCTGAGTGGAAAGAGAACACAACACTGAAGTCTTGCTCTGTGTCTGCTCGCAGCGCTTTGTCCTCTAAGCCAGTGCCAGGACCCCCCAGTGGGCCAGCTCTGAGGCCGCAGACCCACAGAGGGCCAACAGCAACCTGACTCACACTGGATTAATTCAGTTTAACACACACTGAGTGCCCTGTGATTGGTATGTCAGCTCTGGCCTCACCTATGGCCAGATGGCTGCTCTTGGAGAGACACATTTCCATTTTAGGGTACATGATTGATGTCTTGATGAGTGTACTGCGAGGAAACATTATCATTGTATGAATAGAAGACATGGGGAACATCCTTATTGTACCATTGGTGTGTCATACAGTTAGTTGGTTTCCTGAATATCTGCACAATCGCAGTCCTCCAATCAAATCCCTACTTAAGTAACAGACATATCACCAGCAAACTCTATATAGTACCAAATTGTTTTCCTAATTAAGCTGTTGTAGTATGCAGAATTTCGCCCCCAAAAAACACACTTATGACCCAGTGTGGTGGTTTCTTTATCGGCAGAGCCACCCATATTTCTTAGGTTCTTCTTATTTTGCCATTTTCGGGACATTTCGGGGCTAATTTTGAATGTTGTGTTTGCAAACAGCATAGTATGTCTTTTGTTTTTTGGAAACACAGACACGATGGTTAAGGTCAGGGAAAAGAGTGGTGTTGGTCTAAAGTCCGTGCTGACCTTTTCTTTCAAAACCACATCACAATTGTTTGCCACTGTCAGGCCGGGACTCACAACAGGACTCAGATGCAGCGGGGTCAGGAAAACAGTCTTTATTAAGACAAAGTATAAACTCAAAATCACTCCAACGGAGGACACAAAGTATTAAATTAAACTCACTCTTAACGGAGGAAACAAAAACACTCCAACGGAGGACACAAAGTATTAAAGTAAACTCACTCTTAACAGAGGAAACAAAAACACTCCAACGGAGGACACAAAGTATTAAAGTAAACTCACTCTTAACGGAGGAAACAAAAACACTCCAACGGAGGACACAAAGTATTAAAGTAAACTCACTCTTAACAGAGGAAACAAAAACACTCCAACGGAGGACACAAAGTATTAAAGTAAACTCACTCTTAACAGAGGAAACAAAAGGCGCTCCAACGGAGGCAAACCTAACGCTGTAACAGATAGCGAGGCAAAAACGGAACTGAAAATCACTCTTTGACGAGGACGGCGAGTACATACACACTGTGGCGATGATCAAAACTGTGGGCTTGGCTGTAGTAGTCCTGACCATTGGCGAGAACACTCTGGCACAAGACAAGGGGAAGACACAGACTATAAACACATAAGGATAACAGGGAACAGGTGGAAACAATTGGGATCAGGTGAGACAATCAGACAAGTGCCATACAAGGAAGGGGGCGGGTCCGTCACCACAGTGTGACAGTACCCTCTCCTCAAGGGTCGACTCTGGACGACCCAGCCTGAGTCCTCAAAAAGTCTTCCATAAGCGGCTCGTCCAGAATAAACCGGGATGGGACCCACTGTCGCTCCTCCGGTCCGTACCCCTCCCAGTCCACCAAGAACTGCTTGCCCCGACCCCGGTTGCGTACCGCCAATAATCGTTTGATCTTGTAGACGGGCCCCCCGTCCACCATTTCAGGAGGAGGGGGTGCCGGGGGGGCCGGGACCATGGAGCTCTCCGTGACTGGCTTGACCTGACTGACGTGGAACGTGGGATGGGCCCGAAGGGCCGGGGGCAGGCGAAGGCGAACCGCTGCCGGCCCGATGACTTTAGTAACGGGGAATGGCCCCACGAAGCGTGGTGCCAGCTTCCTTGAAAGGCCCTTGAGGTGAAGATGCTTTGCCGACAGCCACACCCGCTGGCCTGGCCAGTATGCCGGAGCAGGTCTTCTTCGCCGGTCCGCGGCCTTCTTGACCCGATCTCCCTGACGGATGAGGAACTGCCGGGCGGCCGCCCAGATACGTCGGCAACGGCGCACCATGGCGTGGGCGGATGGCACCGCCCCCTCCAGCTCCTGGTCCGTGAAGACCGGTGGGTCATAGCCAAACACACACTTAAAAGGGGAAAGTCCTGTAGCCGAGGTGGGCAGGGAATTGTGTGCATACTCCACCCATACCAAGTGCTGGCTCCAGGTTGATGGATTCTGGGACACCAGGCACCGGAGACCGGATTCCAGCTGCTGGTTGAGCCGCTCCGTCTGCCCATTCGCCTCCGGATGATATCCGGACGTGAGGCTTGCCGTTGCACCAATGAGCCGACAAAACTCCCTCCAGAAGCTGGACACGAACTGGGGACCCCGGTCTGACACGATGTCCCTAGGGAAGCCGTGAACTCGAAACACATTGTTCATCATAATGCTAGCAGTTTTCTTGGCTGATGGCAGGGAAGGCAAGGCTATGAATTTTGTCATTTTGGAAAAACGGTCCACAACTGTGAGCACTGTGGTATTACCCTTAGAGACCGGGAGCCCCGTGACGAAGTCTATGGAGATGTCGGCCCATGGTCTGGAGGGAATGGGCAGTGGCTGAAGCAGACCCATCCGTGGCCCGGAGGTCGTCTTGTTCCTGGCGCAGATAGCACACGCCCTGACATACTCCTGGACATCCTTCTCCATGGACCGCCACCAGAACCTCCGAGCGATGGCGAACACCGTCCGCCGAACCCCCGGGTGACAAGTTAGCAGCGAGGCGTGGGCCCAATGGATCACCTGCGGGCGCAACTCAACCGGGACGAACAACCGACCCTCAGGACACCCGCTAGGTGGTGGACCCTCCCCGTTCGCCCGCTTAACCTCCTTTTCTATATGCCAGGATACCGCCCCAACCACACAGGTCCGTGGAAGGATAGGCTCTGGTTCCTTGGCAATAGGCTCGGGATCAAACAGGCGTGACAGGGCGTCGGGCTTGACGTTCCGGGATCCCGGCCTGTAAGAAATAGAGAATGAAAAGCGATTAAAAAATAGCCCCCATCTCGCCTGGCGAGAATTCAATCTCCTGGCACTTCGAATATATTCCAAGTTTTTGTGGTCCGTCCAGACCACAAACGGGTGCTCAGCCCCCTCAAGCCAGTGCCTCCACTCCTCCAAGGCCAGCTTGACTGCCAACAGCTCCCGATTGCCGATATCGTAGTTGCGTTCGGCCTGGGACAGACGCCGCGACAGGAAGGCGCAGGGGTGCATTTTCCCGTCCCGTTCTGCCCGTTGGGACAGGACCGCCCCTACCCCCTCATTGGAGGCGTCCACCTCCACCACGAACTGGCGCCGAGGATCCGGCATCGTGAGAATTGGCGCCGTGGTGAAGCGGGACTTGAGGTGCTGGAAGGCCGCCTCCGCCGTCGGAGACCAGAGGAACCGCGTCTTCGTGGAGGTCAGAGCATGGAGCGGGGCTGCTATGGCGCTGAAGTTTCTGATAAACCGCCTGTAGAAGTTAGCAAACCCAAGGAACTGCTGAACCTTCTTGCGGCTATCAGGCAGAGGCCACTCGGCCACAGCGCTGACTTTAGCCGGATCCATCTGAACCTTTCCAGGGGCTATGATGAAGCCCAGGAAAGAGATGGTATCGGCATGGAATTCGCTCTTTTCAGCCTTAACATAAAGATTGTTCTCCAACAACCGCTGGAGAACCCTGGATACATGGCCCTTGTGCGTAGCTAGGTCTGGGGAATAAATGAGAATATCATCAAGATAGACATATACAAATTGGTCCAAAAATTCCCTTAGCACATCGTTGATTAACGCCTGAAATGTCGCGGGAGCGTTGGTAAGCCCGAACGGCATGACTAAATATTCGTAATGCCCACAGGGAGTGTTAAACCCCGTCTTCCACTCATCCCCCTCCCTAATCCTGACCAAATGGTAGGCGTTGCGCAGATCTAACTTGGAAAACACCCTCGCCTGTTGTAGTTGATCAAAGACTGAGGACATGAGTGGAAGAGGATACCGGTTCTTGATGGTGATGGCATTTAGTGGGCTATAGTCAATACAAGGCCTGAGTGAGCCGTCCTTTTTCCCTACAAAAAAGAACCCGGCCCCTGCTGCCGACGAGGAAGGACGGATAAGCCCCGCCCTCAGTGACGTGTCAATATAGTCCCTCATGGCCACCCTTTCAGGCCCGGAGATGGAATATAGCCGCCCCTTGGGAATGGCGGCGCCCGGGACCAAGTCTATGGCGCAGTCATAGGGTCGGTGTGGAGGGAGAGACATGGCCTTGGTTTTGCTAAAGACCTCCCGGAGGTGGTGGTAACAGGAAGGCACCCCGCTCAGGTCGGAGGTCTCAGGTTCTGTGGCTGAAACGGAGGTACGGTAAGTTAGTTCCCCTCCCTGGACCAAAACCGGCCCGCAGTGGTTCACACAATCCCCCCCCCAACCGATGATTTTCCCAGTGTTCCAATCCATGTGGGGATTATGTTGGCGCAACCAAGGGCTACCAAGCACCAATGCTTGAGCGGTTGAGTCAAACAGGTAAAATCTCATGAGTTCTTTATGGTCTAGAACCTGCAACGTCACAGGTTCCGTGGCGTGAGTAATCCTAAACAGGCCTCTTCCGTCGAGGGCCCTGGCCCCGAGGGATCTGTCCAGGGGCTCTGCTCTTATCCCCAGGGACTTTGCCAGGCCCCAGTCCATCAAACTGGCGTCGGCCCCGGAGTCTATGAGCACGTCAATGTCTGTGGTTATGTCATGGTGCGTTACCTTAACCCTAGTCAGGCTCCGCGAGGCGAGGTCAGCGACGGGGGGTTGGATCCCCCTCCGGGGCTTCCTGGCTGGGCACACGGCGACGAGGTGGTCAGGCTGGCCGCAGTAAAAACAGCAGCCCTCCAGCTGACGTCGTCGTCGCTCCTCCGGGGTTACCCGAGTCCCGCCGAGCTGCATGGGTTTCCCCTCCCTGGTAGTACGAGGGAGAAGACTGTGCTCCGACGGCGATTCCCGGGACTCCCGCCCACCCAGGGCTGGAGGATGCGGCGCCCACGCCGCCGTAGTCCCACTGCTCCGTGGCACCCGGAGTTCCCGGACCCGGTTGTCCGTCCGGATGGCAAGCGCGATGAGTGCATCCAGGTCTCCAGGCAGATCCAGGGGCAGCAACAGCTCCTGAACGTAGTTCGCCAAGCCCTTCAAAAAGATGTCGTGCAGAGCGGTGTCATTCCACCCGCTCTCTGCCGCCAAGGTGCGAAAACGGATGGCGTAGTCACAAACTGACTCCTTGCCCTGCGACAGGCCGCTCAGCTCCCTTGCCTTCTCTCGGTCAGTGGATACTGGGTCAAACGTTCTCCGTAGCGCCGTCTTAAATTCTGGAAACGAAGAGCACATCGGAGAATCGCGAGCCCACTCGGCTGTGGCCCAAGCTCTGGCCCTTCCGGTCAGGTGGGAAATCATGAACGCCACCTTTGATCTGTCCGTAATAAATATGTGTGGCAACAGTTCGTAATGCATGGCACAGTCCACAAAAAATGCCCGGCATTGTCCTGGTTCCCCCGAGAAACGCTCCGGGGGCGCCAACTTGATGCCCAACCCGCTCATGGCTGCGCCCTGGACTTGGATCGCTGTGGGTTCCGGCGCCGCGGGTTGCGTGGCTGCCTGCCTCAGGTGGTCCGTCAGCTCTTTTACCTGGGACGCAAGCTGACCCAGCTTTGACACCATCGCCGTCTGGTACTTCTCATGACGGGAGAGGCGGGCCTCCTGGGCTTGAATCCGAGCCGTCCACTGGTCAGCCGCTGCTGAGTCCATACTGGCCAGAGTGTACTGTCAGGCCGGGACTCACAACAGGACTCAGATGCAGCGGGGTCAGGAAAACAGTCTTTATTAAGACAAAGTATAAACTCAAAATCACTCCAACGGAGGACACAAAGTATTAAATTAAACTCACTCTTAACGGAGGAAACAAAAACACTCCAACGGAGGACACAAAGTATTAAAGTAAACTCACTCTTAACAGAGGAAACAAAAACACTCCAACGGAGGACACAAAGTATTAAAGTAAACTCACTCTTAACGGAGGAAACAAAAACACTCCAACGGAGGACACAAAGTATTAAAGTAAACTCACTCTTAACAGAGGAAACAAAAACACTCCAACGGAGGACACAAAGTATTAAAGTAAACTCACTCTTAACAGAGGAAACAAAAGGCGCTCCAACGGAGGCAAACCTAACGCTGTAACAGATAGCGAGGCAAAAACGGAACTGAAAATCACTCTTTGACGAGGACGGCGAGTACATACACACTGTGGCGATGATCAAAACTGTGGGCTTGGCTGTAGTAGTCCTGACCATTGGCGAGAACACTCTGGCACAAGACAAGGGGAAGACACAGACTATAAACACATAAGGATAACAGGGAACAGGTGGAAACAATTGGGATCAGGTGAGACAATCAGACAAGTGCCATACAAGGAAGGGGGCGGGTCCGTCACCACAGTGTGACAGCCGAACTGTAACCAAATACTGCTAGTGCCGAAACAATCTGAATTTAGAAAATGGAGATTCTCAAGGCTTTAAATCTGAAAAAGGTACCTGAGTACCTTTTTAAATGTACATTTGATCACTTACCCCTGGCCACTAGCTGGTGGCTCCAGACCCTTAAGCCAAACCTTCTGAGCATCACACAGTAACGCATGCATACATACAGTTAGCTTCATGTGTTGCCCAGCTTACATTTGGCAGTGAGGGACACTTTCTATAGCATACTTCTGTTGTTTGTCTGGAGTATGTGTGCAGTATACTGAGGAAAGGCCTTTCTGGTATACATGCAGTACATTGATACGTTCAGTAGATTATCGGGGTTTATACCGCACATGCAGTTTTTCCACAGATGGCACAACATTTATGTGCAAGTTGTATTTATGTTGAATCAAATTTCAAACCATGTGTTCTACAAAATAACACACAAGACTCTAATACATTCAAACCTTCAAACAATCTGTGGCTTTCTTAACATTGGCAGATTTCTATACCATATATATGGTTTACAAAACACCAGCTTAGTTCCATGGCTGTTTCTACACAATGGGGATCATTCTCCACTGCTCAACAAAAGCTGCTCCGTATCTCTTTCCATTCAAACTTTACAAATAATGAACTGAATAATTTACCATTATGGAACAATAAAAGTCTATTATTCTAACATGAGAAAATACAGCGCTGATAGACTTGGCCAGCATAACTTTGATTTTCATTGCATTGGCGGGTTCAACGCAATTATTATTTATTTTTTCAGTTGCTCAAAGTCAATTTTGACTTGCTCCATACGGAAGGAAGCAAGACTCCTCAGTTACTTACATTGTCAGCTCAATGAAGAGGATCTTTGATTCTTTTTTTTGCTCGATCGAAAAGCCAGCATTTTACTTGACCCATTTAATCCGTCATCCTTATTTTTGAGCCCTTTATTATTATTGTTATAGCTTTATTGTATACTGTATCATAAGCATAATGATGCTGTACAGATCGTAAAGCCCCTTGAGGAAAATGTATGCTTTGTGATAGGGCTATATACTGTATAGAAAGGTGCCTTCACATATGGTGTCTAATTTACTCACAATTGGCTAAATCACAAGTCAAATATACTTTTACAAAGTTGGTCACATCATTTGGTGGCACCCTAAAATGTAAAATATATATAATAATGTAGCAAATAAAAAGCACCAGCCTCCTCACCCCGTGTATGCAACCATCTTGTCTCACCCTGGAGCTCTGCATTTGGACCAGCTTGTGTAGGATGTGGCCCTCTCTCCATGTTCCCACAGATTGTTGATTGACTGGCTGTATTTACTGAGCCTGGTTTGTTGGACAGTAGAGGGCGACTGTAATGACCGTAATGACTGTAATGACTGTGAAAACCAGAGAGTGGGGTGTGGGTTGTCATTATTGCAGTCTCTGAAGATGTATGCTATATGGGAGAAACATGGTGTGGAAACCTCTCTTGGGTGGTATCGCCTATTTCAAACATAAAATCATGGAGAAGGTTAAAAACCACGGCTGTACATTCCTGTGGATCGTTCTGCAAAGTGAAGTTCTTGAAGAACACAATCCTGCTGCTGGGAGTCTATTGTGGACTGGTTGGCCTCTTGGTTTGTAGCTGGGTCTCATTGTGTCTGCTGCCTTGTGAAGGTTCCTCTTGTGTTCTTTCTGTCCTTTGGATGTGCAAGTTGTGTTCCTCTGCCCACCTATCCAGGCTTGACTTTAATAAGAGTTTATTGGAGCCATTTTAAAGCCAGTTTAATTTATTTATGCTTAAAGAGCTGCAGCGCTAAGAGGCTTACGGAACTGTTAACCCGGCAATGCTTGTCGCAAAGCGGGCCCTGTCAGTTTTTAGTTTATTTTTTCAATCCAGAAAGTCTTGCTTACATTCCAGACACATTGAAATTCTAGGAGTGCGCTCCACAGCTTGCCAAAGGGATTACTGGTAAATCCCTGCAAACTCCAGATGTTTTCCCAGGCAGCGCGCAGTGAGGAAACATCGCCCATCCCCTGTAAACATCTGTCAGACAAAAGCCTCCGCCACAGCGGAGACAACAGAAGCTTAAAGGGAGTAAAGTAGCTTGACTAGTCAGATTTTCACTCTGTTTGATGTGTTTGTTCATGAAGAGCTAAGTGGTTTTGTGGGGCGTCCTGTGTGCCTGTTTATGTTAAGCCTCGGAGTGGACCAGTGACAGTATAACTAAAGTACTTGGTGGTTACACAGATGAGGACACAAGATTATCATTTTGCCCAGAGCTTTCATTGGTGGATTCAAAAGAGACCAGACAGAAAATTATAAATTATTTAGTTAATAATAATAATAATATAATGCATCATTTAAGAAATGATGCTAAATTACATGATTGTAGCTGCCCTCTATAATATTCATGTATCACTTTGTCTGAACCCTTGCTCGTACCAGTGCGTTCTTAACACAGGAGCAATCCCTCATTCTCTGTGTTGTGTTGAGTGTGTTGTAAGTGGGAGTTGCTGCTGGGTTCAGGCCCCAGGCAGGATCTCATATCCCCCTGCCATGTTTGTGTTAATTTGCTGGATATAAACACAGTGAGTGGGCTCTAACAAGGCAGTGCCTGCCTCTGTGTCTCTGGTCTCCAACCTCCTCAGTGGAAGACAGAACGGAGAGAGGGAGCGGCTGACCAGTGTCTGGATCACTGAACAATCGCAGGCCAGAGAGGGAGAGAGGGAGCCCTCAGTGTAGCCACTAGGGACAGGTCTGACAGATGGATGGAGCGTATGACTGGATGCCTAGCCAACTGGAAAGCCAACTTTCACCCACACAAGCTGTATGCTTTGCCTGTCGACTTTTATCTCCATCTCTTCTACACAACCTAAAGGAAAGAAAACAGGATGTTCGTGTCCTTAACCCTACCACTATATATACAGTACAGTATGTGCCTATAAGACAAGTGGTGTATTGTTGTCTGTACGGATTCTATCCCTCACAGTTTGGCACACCTGTGAACCGCGGATTAATCACAATGTGAAATAAAGTTTTACTGACGATCGTTATTAACATATTAACATAAACATATTCATTAAAATATGTGATCACAACATCGACATCTATGCTTTCTGTTCGCCGATCTCTGATAATGTTACATTGTAAACAACCAATCTGTGTTGAAATTGACCGTAGACAAGCTAACGAAGGTTCCTGTTCACTTACATTAAGATGCGTTCAGGGTCTATTCGGTGAATGAAATGAGAATTGGACAAAGGTCAATTATAACGTTATGATGTGTTCACATGTAATCTCGTAAAGTGTAGTGTTGGTGAGGAACTTGAATAAATCCATTTGTTTAAAGGAGATGTTTTCATAGCAACATAAATGGATGAATTATGACCTGTTTACAAAACCTCAAATCAGTTTATAATATGTTAATAAAACAACAACAACTGTTGTTTTAATCAATAGAAGTGCAATACCTTTTTATGAAAAAACGATACAAATAACAATAGCTAAGTAAAAGTATAACATTTAGAATTTGTGATGGTGTAAACTGACTTCAGAGCGTCCAAAATATCTTTGGAAAGGTGGCAAAAGAAAAAGTCTGAAGCCTTGTAGACCAGCTGCTATAATCAAACAACAAAGGAATCTGTATCTGCCAATATGGATCATCAAAGTTCTGCAATTAGTATCGGCAGCAAAAAAACATGATGGATCCGATCCAGGACTCTGATCTGTTTTATGATCCGTTATGTAGGTGGTGTGGAGTAGAACAAGCAGGTATTTTACTATACATTACGCCACTTACAGTCAGTGGATTTATAAAATCAGCCGCTATAATCACAGGTGTCGCTCTCACATGTTTCATTTACTTTCGCCTACAGTGTTAGACAAACAGTTTGGTGTCACATTACCAGTTCTATTTATGGTTAAATTCCTTAAGATTTACCTTATATTATTACATGTAACACATATTATTTATTTATGTATTTGGACATTGCAATTATCTCTCTATAGTATAGTTTTATTTGAAACAGGTGGAATATGCGCGATATTCAATTTGCCTACCTTGTAATATTAAAATGCATTTGTCGTTACCACTAGTGAAGCCAGGTGTGGCCAAATCCACCAGGACATAACGTGAAAGAGATGGCTCCTCATTAAGGAAGGAAGATTGATGGTGTTCTCCATCTTTTCCCGGCAAAGACATTTATTTACATTACATTTCATTTAGCTGACGCTTTTTTCCAAAGCGACTTACATGATATACAGTACACCAGTTCTCTATGGATTAAACAAGCAAGGAAAACCATGTTAAATTGTGACATTTAATGGTGCTAGTAAGTGGGTTGGACAGCCAGTCTAGCTGCTTCCCCCTGCGTTCAGTCTTTGTGCTAAGCTAAGCTAACAGCTGCTGGCTGTAGCATTAGGTTTAATGACCAGGTTTGAGAGCGGTGTTAGGCTCCTCCTCCACAAGAGAGCAAAAACATTGTAAAAGTATTGTTTTGAGGTTCCTAAAACAATATGTCTTTGTTCTGCGTGACATGAAAACCTAAAAAAAAACTCTGCTATGCTTGAAAGCAGAGGTGTGTCCACACAGAGTAAAGGTGTGTGTAGAGCTGTACAGTGAATGTGTGTGCCTTATTTTCTCCCCAGAGGAGCCCACCCAGAGCTCATTAGCCCCAGTTAAAGTCCCGGTGGAATGCCGGATCCTGCCTGCCGTCTGCTGCCCGCTCCTGAGCAGCTCTGGTTTCAGCCTGCTGGTTGACCGGGCACAGGGATGGTTCCCATAGTTGGGCTGCCTGAGCCGCATGGGCAGACCCTGGTACCCTGGCTCAAAGAGCCCTCTGTTATCCAGTGCGCACGCTCAAATGCAGTGTAGGGTTGCTTCACACACAGACACACACAGGGGCAGCCTGGCAATGTGAGCTATGTGAATGTCACAGATTTGTGGAAGGATGGATCACATGCTTGCAGACTGCTGCAGAGTAAAGCCCAACAATTGCTTTTTGTCTGAACGTAAACTTGTGTAACTGTCTGGCAACAGCAGCCTACGCTGGCTGGTCCAGAGAAACAATCCTATGCTTTTTTGTTGGAGCCTCCCTCTGAGTGAGGCTTGGATTCAAATCGCTCTAACTTGGCAAGCTCTGTGGAACAGATCTGCATACACAAAAGTGCACCCACTTCCACGTTCAAATGCAAAACGTCAAGATCATTATTTTCCATCAGCATTTCGGGGGAAAGTCTGTTTATTATACACCGTTATGTTCTGTAAGTGGCCAACAGCTTCTCAGTGTGACAAACTAGCTTTCTCTGCGTTCAGCGTGAACCACAGTGGTTCATACAGTGGTTGACTTTTCTTTAAAAGTTTTACCCAGAGAGGCAGGAGGAGAGGCAGAGCGGACCAGGGGAGAGTGCATATCAAAGAGAAGCAGCCATCTGTCAGCACAGGCTGCAAACAGCTGGTGGAGGAGATGCAAGATGTCTGAACAAAGACTGACAAGATGGAAGATGACAGGAAACAGATTTCCCTCCTTTTTAGCCCTCCTGCAGGAGAAGACTTTGACCATGCTGTGATGTCTCGCAGTGTCCAGATGCTGGCTTTCCTCTCCTCCTCACTCCCCTCATCTCCTCGCTTCTAAACTTCTTACTTCCTCTCCTCCTCCCTCCCCTAATTTCTCCTCTAAACTTCTTGCCTTCCTGTCCCTCTCCCCTCCCCTCCTCCTCCAGCAGAGGCACTGTGTTACTGTAGAGATGCTTCAGTCGGCTCCCTCGCTGCCTGATTTGCTCATTTGCATTTCTGTAGCGCGCAACAGGAACAGAGAACGTCTCATCTTCACATGTAGGCACACACAGAATTAAACTAGCTCTCCTGGAATTACCATGTAATAATTAATACATTATATGCTTTAATTATACTAATTATAATTGCATTTACTCAGTGAAGAAGTTTTTTTTTTTTAAAGGGTTTTTGTGGGACCTAAATATTACATTCCGTGAATTATTTAGCTTTAGTAATTGACCTACTGCAGCTTAAGTAGATACACATCTCTCCGCTCATTTGCTCAGCTAAATGAAGCGGTGTGAGTTGTGTTAAGTAAATTTTTAGGAAATGAGCATGGGCCATGTGTTAATTAGTGTTTCAGCATAAGCCTCCTTACACTAGGTATTCTTCTCTCTCTACTTAGCACAGTCTATTCCCATTTATAACCCCACACCCCCCCTCCCACCAACACAGTTAATTTGAACAGAAAATGCAGTCCACTTCTAAATAGGGCAGGGGTGCACACAAGCTGCAATCATTACGCCCATTTTCTACCAGCTTCTACCTGTCTAATCACTCTAATATGTAGCTGCTGCTCTTGGACATGACGAGGGCAAAGTGAGCTAATAAACAGCGATTACTGTCACTTGAAATCAGCACACAGAACAGGGAGTGTGGGGGGTTCTCCTTTTCCCTCGGTAGCCTGTTTTTGTGCTTGACAGACAGGGGAAGCATGGTGGGGGTGAAAGGTCATCTTGTGGTTGCACACAAGTGATGGAATGACAGAGGGGGGGTGCTGTCGTCTCCAGATCTTGTCCCTTCGGTCGGTTAGATTGACAAGCTGTCAGCCTGGCCAGCTCATACTCTGTGGAACAAAGAATAGACAAGGCAGAGCTTTTCAACATCCCCAACCATCTGCCTCTCTGTAGCTCCGCCTCCTGGTTCTCCTCTGTACACAGGTTTGACATATAGGCTGAGGCTGTTGGAAAAAGCGTTACAGTAAGTGCAAATGCCAGTACTTTATAGTCACTGTGACTTGAGGTGCATCCGTCCATGCCATGAGGGTGGATGTTGGGAGTCACTACTGAAGGAGATAAGGTGAGATTAAGGTTGGAGGTTAGAGTTGTGGCTGTTGCATACGTTAGGAGGGAGAAAATGATTTGAATCCGGCCCTGGAATCAATTTTACCTGCAGAAAAAAACAGGAAAAATCAATAGTCTGTTCATAAAGGAAAGAGTTGAACGTGCTAAATGAGTGACCACATCCATGAAACATTTTCACCCGACATCCACCGTCCCAAAATAACTGCTACATTTTGGTTTATTCTATTTTTTTATTGGTCATAATAAAATGTAGGCACAAACATATGATGGATCGGTGCTGCTTTCTGCTATTTATTATAAAGGCAATTGCTTCATCCCACTGACAACGGGTTTTTGAGGAGAAAAATATCTGCGATTAAACTACCAACACAATTCTCAGTTCATCCCTGGGGAGCTGGTTCAGACGGTGGATTTATTTCCCAAGTTGCCCGGAATTTAATCATCTTGATGTCAAAACTGGTCCATCAAGTGAAGATGGAAATATGACAACTTCAGGTAAAGAACTAATGATATGTGACATTGCATCTGGATGGTGGATACGGTACAGTTGCAAATGCACCATATCCCATGTGCAACAGTCCACAGTCCTAAACTGTTGTGGTAAACGTTGTGAACTGAAACAAAGCTACTTGGTTATGTATAGGGATAGATGATGGTTTGTGTTAAAATAAATATGGTAGTAAGTAGGGATGCAACGATACCATTTTTTACAAACCGATACGATACCGATATTTTTATTTGTGTACTTGCCGATACCGAGTACCGATACCGATACTTCTTAGATTTGGTCTCCATGAAAGTGCAATTAATTTGGAGGCAGATTTTATTTTATCCTCTGCAGATTATGTCAAGTCTATAGTACAAAATTAACAGAAGGCTATCCCAAGCTTTAAACTTCTTGTGGAAGTCCCTCTAATGTCGGACCATAAAACGCCCCCGTGTCCGGGTTCATAATGTAAGCGATAATATTAGGGATGAGCAATTATATAGGAAGCTGTGTTCCAAGTTATGTTTCCGGTGCTTTTATTGTGGAGGGAGAAACGGAAAGGAAAAGAGTGGAATTGTGGGATATACGTGTGTGAAGGAGATAAAAAAGTGGTTCAAGTTACCCTGGAGCGTGTTTTCATTTTATTATAATTACAAATATAGACACACAACAGACACTCGGCTACAATAATATCATCCGTAGCCGCACAACAGCGTCTGAATGAGGCCGCTGCCAGCGCTACTTCTGGTGGATCAGCAACAGTTTGATTCAAACCGGCAGGACGGCGGTGATGACGCGCAGAGCTTCTCAATTATAGATGTATTAAATATGGACAATTTCAACTCTCGCGTCTAACGTGCCGCCGGCGTAAATTTGCGTCTGTCGCAACCACACGCGTCTGTGCATAGACTTTACATGTAATCTGGTCGCGCGAAACATTTGCGTCGCGTTGGGACGGACTGATTACAAGTAACTCCGGGGCTGTCAGCCACTAACAAGAGCACTAATATGAGCACTAATATGTCATACACACGTATGCAACACCGGTTAATAAGCACAATATCGATAAAGTCTTGTATTGTACTCGCGTCTCACTTTTCTCCTGTCTATTGAAAGAAGTGAGCGCTGCGTAGCGAGGATCCAAGATGGCGGCTCCAGATTCTGCTGTTGAGACAAACTGGCCATCTGATTGGACGGCAAAACAACTTGGATAGCGTGATTGGCTGCTCAGAAGTTGAGACTGTTGAGACAGTTGAGACAGAGAAGAGTGTCTCCGGCTCCGCCATGGGGTTGCTTCTCCACAAAGCGCGACCAGTTTGTTGTAGTGAAATACTGTTGAGTGAGTATCGGTTCTTGGTATCGGCCATTGAAACCGATGCGAGTACGAGTATTTAACGCAGTATCGACCACCGATACCGGTATCGGTATCGGTGCATCCCTAGTAGTAAGATATGTTACGTAGGTCAAGTGTTACATCTGTTTACTAGTAGAAGTAAGTAAAAGTTGACATTTGGGTGCACGAGGAGACCATAAACTCATGTTTACAATGTTAACTGATGAAATAAATCCAATGAGAAGTATGGTCATTTTCTCACAGACTTCTATACAACCAGACTTCTTTTTGCAACCGCAGGCGTCGCCCCCTGCTGGTCGGTAGAGATAATGTAAGTTTACCACACTTTTGCATTGGGTTCACAGAACAGAGGTGGCCTACGTCACCTTTGCTCTCCCACCATAGTTTCCACAGCCTGTAGAGGTCGCTGCCTAACAGTACACATAAATAAGGAGGAAGATGCTCTGCCCATGTGAGAAGACGCCAGTTTCGATTTTTTAAATTCTAGTTTGCCACACCGTCGGCCTCACAGCACCGAGGCAGGACTCGTTCACTAAAAAAGTCTATTTGCACTGTTTGCGCCTTGCGAGATAAACGTGTTTGTGTCTGCGTCTACGGAGTTGATGTTTTATGCACCGTCTCCAGGCTATGAAGCCCTCATTTCACAGCCTCCCCGAGACCAGTTAACCCCTCATTTCCTCCCTGGAGCATTCAGTAAGGACCACAGCAGTTGTGTGTGCATGTGTGAATCCAGCCCTGTGTCTTCTGTGCAGCAGAGTTTTTTTCTACAGTAGTCGAGCGCTCTGATAGCCTCCATTCATTATTCATCTCCGCTCCAGCTGCACCACACCCCCAAGCAGCACAGAAATAAAACAAGGTTAAGAATTGGCATGAAATGTGTCTCAGCGGATCAAGCGGTGGGGGAGACTGGGTGGAGGTTTAGGAGACGGGGGAGGTATGGGCCTTTATCTGTGCGCCATCTTTTATTAATTGCCCTTGTGCTTAGACTGCGAGTTTTTCCGTGATCATTAATGCATGCGCGGAATAACATATTTACATGTTCTCATGCATTATGCATGGGCAGGGAGGGGGCTACAGTGTTGTAGAGGACCCTCTGCCCACAGGTCCTGTTTTTCTTTTTTGTGTGTGTGTGTAAGTGTGTGCGCCGGTCTGTGTGTAAGCTGATTTGCATTCAGCTATGTTGTGAAATCCACTCGCTGCCAGGCGCCTCTGCTGCTACAGGAAAGCAATGGAGCATCGGACAACAGACAACGTTCCCTGTGCTTTCACACAGGCCGCTGAGGGCTGAGACTGTCCGACAGAGGCCTCGACAAGGAGCTGGAACCACATTTGTTTGCTGAAGGAGCAGGGGCTTGTGAGCGCAGGGAAACATTGAGCTTCCCGCTTTATTAAACGTCTCGCTCGTAGCACTGCCGCCACGCGCGTTCATTCCTGTGAAGTAGAGTCACTGGAAAGGCTCAACCCTAAAAAGAACAGGATGGGGATGGTGGATGGTTTATTTAATTGTTTATTCTCTTGCCAGTCGGAGAGATGATTGATCAAGTCAAAGCACAGCTCCCAGTTGGCCCAATCACCTCTGTGATTGATTGATCACTGACTCAGACCTGTGTTCACAAACTGAGGCTCACAAAGTCGACTCTCTGCACCGAAGCTGCCATCTTATTGTATCTCATTTTGTTCATGTATTTCCTCGTTCCTCCGCCGCTGCCTCCATTATCATAAGTCCAAAGTCAGCGGATAGTCCTGATATCGATCACCGGCTGGCCCCGGCCGCTCTCGTTTAACACTCATTATTTTTTGTGCTGATTGCCGTGTGTTGTAATTTGCGCGTTGTAATTGTATCAGATAACTGCTGGTGTGGTTGGTCATTGTACTGCCTGCTGCCTCGCATCAGAACCAGCCCTGCTGGGTAATTAGAATTGATTTAGTTACAATTTAATTAATCACACTGTTAAATCTGTAGTACTTACTGCAGACTCACACTGCTAGCTGTGTGCGTGTGTGTGTGTGTGTCACATTAGGCCTGAAATATATGGAACATAACTGAGTGAAGTAGCAGAACCCAACAATATGATTTAACATGTTTGATTGGCTTAAATTTGACAAAGAGAGAATATGTCAATGTCCATCCATCCATTTTCCTCCGCTTATCCGGGGTCGGGTCGTGGAGGCAGCAGGTCCAGCAGGCTGACCCAGGCTTCTCTCTCACCCGCAACATCTACCAGCTCATTCTGGGGGATCCCGAGGCGTTCCCAGGCCAGCTGGGAGGTATAATCCCTCCAGCGTGTCCTGGGTCTTCCCCGGGGCCTCCTACCAGTTGGACGTGCCTGGAAAACCTCTAAAGGGAGGCGTCCTGGAGGCATCCTAATTAGATGCTGAACCACCTTCACCACGAAGGAGTAGCGGCTCGACTTCAAGCTCCCTCCTGATGTCCGAGCTCCTCACCCTATCTCTAAGGCTGAGCCCGGCCACTCTACGGAGGAAACTCATTTCGGCCGCTTGTATCCGCGACCTCGTTCTTTCGGACACGATCCAAAGCTCGTGACCATAGGTGAGGGTTGGGACGTAGACCGACCAGTAAATTGAGAGCTTCGCCTTCCGGCTCAGCTCCTTCTTCACCAAGACGGCCCGGTGCAACGCCTGCTTTACTGCTGCAGCCGCACCGATACGCCTGTCCATCTCCCGCTCCATTTTAACCTCACTCGTGAACAAGACCCCGAGATACTTGAACTCCTTCGCTTGTGGTAGGCACTCTGTCCCCACCCGGAGGGAGCAATCCACCGGTTTCCGGCAGAGCACCATGGCCTCAGATTTCGTGGTGCTGACTCTCATCCCCGCCGCTTCACACTCGGCTGCAAAACGCCCCAGTGAATGCTGGAGGTCATGGTCCGAGGAGGCAAACAGGAACACATCATCTGCAAATAGCAGAGAGGCGATCCCGAGATTCCCTGAACCTGACGTTCTCCACCCCCGGCTGCGCCTAGATATCCTGTCCGTGAAAGTCACGAACAGGACCGGTGATAAAGGGCAGTCCTGGCGGAGACCAACACTCACCAGGAACGTGTCTGACTTACTACTGAGGATACGAACACAGCTCCTACTGCAGGCGTACAGAGTCCGGCACACAATGCTCCCGCAGCACCCCCCACAATAACCCCTAAGGGACCCGGTCGGCACTGGTTTCAGATCACTGTACCTGTGTGAAACGGAGACCGGAATCTAAACATCCTCTTTCGGCTATAATGAAGCCCCGTGGCGCGCAGTGCATTCCTCAGATGTAAATAAGACACGGTGTGTTGTGTCTGTGCGAGTTGCTCCATTTGTTTCTGTTTTGTGTAACGTGATTGTCCGGGTGCCTCCTTGAGTAGCCGCTCAGGCGTGAATGCTGCACCGCCGCCGCCGTTGTTGTTCTCTTCAGGTTTATTCATCCTGAAGAGCGTTGAAGTGTGTTGCTGTGTGTGCGCATCTCTTCGACCTCCTTCGCGGCTTCGGAGAAAACAAAGGCGCCCTCGCTCTCTTGCAGGCCCTGATTGCAGTCATTAGGATGCACAGGCGCTCCCGGTGTGACGGGGGCCTCTTCTCGAGGGGATTGGGCTTGCAAAGCGCCGCCGCTCGCCTGTTTTTAATAACAATCATCTAAAATCGCTGCAATTAGCCCGCGGCTACAAGGAGATGGAGAGCAGAAAGATGTGGAGAGGGAGGAGGAAGGGAGGGAGGGCAGCTAGCTCAGATTCAGTGAACCTTTCCAATGTCAGCTCCTCTTTCACATGGAAAATTCAAGAGGGCCTTTGTGTTCATCAATTATTAGCTTTGGAAGTTAAAAAGATCCATTGTGTATTTTTAATCAGAGTTATATGGGGAATCTTTAAACTAACTCCCAGTCCTGCCCGAGGCTACAAGCAGAGTTCTCTGCCAAGTCGGCTGGTCTGTTGTAAGAGGAGAGGTTGAAGCGAGAGCTGGATCCCTTCAAACGTGTAGGTGTCGTCTTCAGGAAGCAGCAAGGAAAACACGAAAAGATATATTCAGTGTTTTCTGCAGGTCTGCAAACTGGATGTGGAGTATTTAACATTTATTTTGGTGTGTGTGCGTGCTCAGTGATGTCCTTGATGCACTATGTCTTTGCCAGAAGCTAAGCTGGCCGCACCATGTGGCCGAGGTTAATTTACTGTATCAGCCAAAGTCAGCTCGTCAATGAAGAAATGCATCTTAAATAAGCCATTCAATATTTCACTCTAATGTTTTTAACGTTTGCATTTAAATCCATAAAACGGCTTGATCTCTGTTCTATATTTTGTTGAGGTGTGTCCTTGCATGATCCCAAATGTTCCAACAATGCTCAAACCCAGGGAAATCTGTAATTTTATTCAAGGTAATGGTGCGTTTCATTTGGTCGCCTAGGGGTGTTGTATCCCTTTTACCCCCCTCCAGTTGTTCTAACCTCCAGAGAAGAACAGGAAACACCAGATGATACGTAGGAGAGATGAAAGTAACACTTGACACTCGGGTTGTGTCCCTGGGATATTCTTCCCTTTTTATGAAGATGAAATATAGGAAGAAAGGACATTTATCAGACCTTATGCGGGCCCATCTGGAGCAACAGTACCATATGCAGTGGTTACCTGGAAACAGACTTTGATGTGTACACTATTTGAAGTTCCCCTTTAACAAGCCATGTCGTATTTATTTAGATTTTTACCAGCTGCTATATAGCTCACTCGGTTGGATGGTGGGTCGGTCCACAACATTTTGCCAACCCTATGGCAGCCACAGTTTTGGCTCAAGGAGGACGAAATTTGGCATGGAGGTCAAGAGTGTAGGGGTGAACATGTGTTTTTGTATTAATGCCAGCTAGGGAGTGTGATAGTGAGAGTGGCCCCTATCAAAAGGCACATCATTTCTAAACGGATTCACGTACCGTGACCAGACCCGTGGACCGTTTGTCACAGACTCTGGTGGGAGGCATCATTGCCCTCGGCAGAGTTCCTCTCATTGGCCAGGCCGTTGCTCGGCACCTATAGTGTACATCGCCCTGGTTTTGAAAGATTGGAAGTCATACATCTGCTGTCCAATGTTGGATCACACACAGTGTGATCCCCCCCCAACTTGCATACCCGAAAGACAGAGCTTTAAAATCAAAGTGGTGATTTACCTAGGAGGGGAGAAAGGGTGACCAAAATGAAGGATAATGATGTTTGTTTCAAGTATTTTCTGTTTAGTCTTACGCCTAGATTTAATGTTGGAGAGTCAAAGTGTGATGCATGTGTTGTTCTTGAAAGCAACATTGTCTCATCACAAACTACATACACCCTTATTCTCTCAAACCTCTACGATGTGTATTTTCCCAGTCCTCTCTGCTGCCCTCCTCCTTGTGATGTGTTGTCATGTAGCACCACCCACAGGTCATCAGCAGGGCGACAGGCTGGCGTGCTGCAGATCTCCCATCGGGGAAGAAACGACACGAGGCGGTGGCTCCGGCTGCCTGCTGGAAATCAACATGAAGCAGAAAACCCCGTCTCAGTCACGAACAGAGATGGAAGTGCCCGCGTCATTGTCCCTTCTTGTGGGACGGGGAAAGAAAGTGCAGCGCACACCAGAGAGCCCAGCGCGCTCTCAGATTCACTCTTTGTTCAGGCTGTGCTGAATTATTAACCCCGTGTTTAAAAGACGGCTTGGGGGAATTTTGACATTAGCTCTTCGGAGCCCACACTTGAGTCTGTCTGGCCTACAAAAGCTCGGCGTTCTTTCATGAAGTGGAGTGTATACAGACAATTTTAAATGAAGCGTTATCGGGAGAGAAAAAGAAGGGGAAAAAAAAGTTTGGATTAAAAAAAAAAACGTTGGAAGTGTGCTTTCAAATGCAGTGGCTGCTTGTTTCAGCCTTGTTCTGTGGCTCACAGTGTGCTCTCCTGTGAGAATGCAGGGAAATAAAAGCGTTTCTCACCCAAACCCCCCAAACGCCTCCCGTTACTTTTAAGCTTTGCATGTTGTCTCTGCCACACTTCTCTCCTTTTGTCTTTGTATAGTTCTCATTTGCATTCGTCTCCATAATTTATTATACGAGTACCCTTTACACCGTTTGAAACGGTGATGCTGTCTGAGAGTCTTATCACTTTGTTGCAGTGAAGCAGTTGTTTGTAGACACAAGTGAAGGTGGTGTCTTTGGTTGAAAGTGTAGTTTCTCACGGAAAGCTGTTTTGGGAAAGACGTCTGCAGGTGCTCTAAACCATCAGGAATCATTTATTTCTGTCACAGCCTTGACCGAGTTCCTGATTGGGTTGGGGACTCGCTCGTGTTCCGACAAGGTTTTTGTTTTCGGGTCATGGCTGTGTGTTTTGTCTTTGTCGGAGAGTGATAGAGGCTTATCTGAGAAAGCGGGGATTATCATTCGAGGTTACGTCGGCGTTATCTCGGAGGCAGGTGGGCCTGCAGTAAAGCAGAGCAGGTCAAACGTCGGCCTGAGAAAGCATTAGTTGACCTGAGCTAAATTCCACACTCTTATCAGTGGAACACTGAAACACTCGCATCGCTTTCCAAACAGCAAGAAACTTGTAAGTCATACTTAATCTTATCAGCCGGCATGATGGACAAGGTCTTGTGATGTAGGTTCACCCCTTTTTTTTATTGCTTGTTATCCATAATTATGTGAGAGAATACGTGTGCTGCAGATCTGCACTGATGAGTCTATGATCCCTGGTTCCTGGGTTGTTTATGCATGTGTGTGGTTCAAAGCCATTTGACACAAAAGCTGTCACAGTGGAAAGCCACAGAAACGCAAAGTGTAATTCCCACATTACTTCCTTCAGCATTTCTTTGATCAGACCTCAGTGGATTCTCGCGCTGCCTATAGAAAGTCTTCATCTCATACTGGCCTATTTGAGATGATTACACCAGTTTTGTTCCAGAAAGTGCCGGAAGTTTCAAGTGATAAACCTCCGGCTGAGAACCCAATTTTCCCCAGCAAGCTCAGAAAGCCACAGGCAGACTTCCACTCCTGCAGCGCCTGCCTTTTAAATTGTTTTTTATTCTTTGTGTGTGTGTGTGTTTTCACCAAAATTGCCACACTGAGGTTACAGAAATAATTTTCAGTGTTTCCTCTGGAGGGGAAGGAATAAAACTATGCCGCCCCCTTTTTTGGGGGGCGGCGGCGGCGGCACGACCAGGGGTGAGCACAAAAGGGAGACAAACGGCTCAGTATCAGACGTGATTTCCTGAATAGCCCAGTGGGAGCGCGGGAAGTCGAGGTGCATGCAGCAGATCGGCGTTGTCCTGAAACAGCAGCCATGCTGTGAGGGAGATGGCTTTTCTCCGCGACAGTCCGACTGTGAGCCTGCAAATGAAACGGGGAGGAGGGATGCAGCCTTTACAGATTCAAGGCCCCTGTTGCCTTGCTGGGCATGTATGTCTGCTGCTGGGGTGAGCAGGGTGGGGGGAAGGAAAACAAACAAAACAGCAATGGATAAACAGACAAAGAGCTGCAGATAATTCTGTTGAAAATACACTGGCGCTAGTTCCTGCTGTTTGTGAATTCATCAGGCCCCATGCGGTGCCACTAGTGATTTCTAAATATATGCGTCTCAACTGATGTAGATATGTAAACTCTGTGTAGCGTTATGGATGGCTGTGCAGACAGATTGTTTGCTCTGGGTTCTCTGTAGTCCTGGTGGGTGGGATCTGCCAGCATCATCTTGCATTGTCTTCCACATGAGCTTTATTGAGTTCACAATTACAATGCTGGTCCTCTTGTCTCGGGCTGCTGAATCGACCTTGCTTTTTTGCAAGGGAGCGCTGTTGTGTATTCAGGTCCTGCAGGCCTGTTCAGCAGGCAGACAGTGAGGCGGACCGACTCCTTCTCTCAGGCCCTGCTCCTGCAAGCCCCTGCTTAACAGGCATCAGGCTTGCACGCTTAATACCTGGGAGGGGAGAGCGGGCTTAGCTCCTAGCCCTCACCGCAGCCGACATTGTATGAGACACCCAGACGAGGATGGACCGCTGTAGCCTTATTAGCCCGGTCTGGATGGGCTTTTCCTCAGTCTGTCACGAACGTTCAAGGAGAGATGTTGCTTTGGAATTTAATGGAATGGGTAGAAATGAGCTGCACATTGACGGCCGTCTGCTGCCGGTGTTTTCCAAGAGCTCGGCTGGCTGTCTGAACAACAGAGGAAGGGCACAGAGGAGGCACTTGCAGTAGGTGGAGCTCTTGCGTTGGATTTTGATGTTGGAGCTTGACTCACCTGCTCGTGAAGGACACGACAGCTGTGTGTGTGTGTGTGTGTGTGCCCGCCCCCACTCATCCCCTTCAAAAGGCATTAATGCAAAGATAGCATATAACAAGAGATGTACAAGCCCTCTGTATACACACACAAGTCATATAAACACATAAAGCATATTTTCAGTGTAAAGCTAATTGACGGCTCTTGATGGGCTGTGCAACACGGCCAACTGTTCGTGTTTACATTAGACCTATTAGAAACTGTAATGGGACCCTTGTGTTTTCAGCTGGTGTGTGTCTGTGTGTGTGTGTGTGTGTACATGTGTGTGTGTGTGTACAGGAGTATATTTACTGCTATCTTTCTCTAACCGCGTCCTGACTCCTCTGTGCGCTGGAATGAACGTGAACGTGAACACTACTCTGCCTGTTTTCCCTCCCTCTCTCTCTCTCACCCTCTCTCTCTCTCTCCCTCTCCCTCTCTCTCTCTCTCCCTCTTGCTCCATCTCCTCCCCGCAATCTACCGCAGGCCGTCCATCTCTCCGGCCTGTCAGCGTGCTTTTTCATTTGGCGTGTTGCTACAGGGGGCTCGACGCTGGCAGATTACAACTCGGCAGCCAGTCATTTTCGATTTATCAGAGCCCCCCACCCCTCCCTCAGCCGGCCACACTCACTACTCTCGCCAGCATCTATTGAGACACACACCGATTCCTCACCGCTCCCCGGCACCCAACACACCTCCGCCCTCCCCTGTTCCTTCCCACCGTCCATATCTTCCTCTTTCTATCAGCGCAGAAAATTTGGCTCGCAAGAACAAAGAAAAAGGAGAAATATTGTGGCTGTGGAAGCGTTTAAGTTAGAGAGGCAGCTAGAGCTGTATTATTACTTAGGCCTCTGTCACTGGTGATGACCTGGGAGAGTGGAGAATATCGATCGTATGTCACTCAAGGCATTCAGCAGATTGCATTGACAAAGCTTGTCGGGGCCCTTAATAGCAAGGTTAGCAGCTTTGGCTGGGACCCAGGAGAAAACTCTAACTGTGCCCTATTTCATGGTGGCTTTTAACCATTCCCTGGGTTCACAGAGTGGACTGATAACAGCAAGGAAGTAATTTTACTCTCATAATTGCCTTCCTGTGGTTGACATTTGTGGCCCTCAGCGCCTGTAAAAGTGCCTTTCCAAGAAAAGGAAAGAGAGGGGCCGGCATTGTCTGGCTGCTTTTTTTGTGACAGAAAATAGCTTCACGCGAACAAAGATGTGGAACACTTAACAAAACATGGCGGAGGAAAAGAGAAAAAAAAATCAAAAGGGGTGTACACGTGTGATTTATGAGTTGAAGGAAGTCCATTAGTCGCTAAAGGAAGCCCAGACCAAAACACAAACAGAGTAAGGGCATGTCTTGCAAAGAGGGTCATGGAGTAATTCTTCTGCCCTGCCAGATCGCTGATAGCTGCTGAAAACACCACTTGTCAGAGGAGCGAAAAAGAGCCCACAAGATAGCGATCTCACTGTAACTCAACATAAATACGAGCACTGACTAAACCGCCTGAATAGTCTCTCTTAACGGCATGCAATGAGTAACAGGTCTCCTCTGTGCTGCGATGCACCTCACACACATGTGGGGAAGCTTCTACGAGCAGCGTGGTCCTTGTTGGACGCTGCCGGGGCTGGAGTGGGAGGCAGCTCTTCTCCAGACGCTTGGCTCCTCTTTATTCCCACAGTCGACACTGGATGAAGAAATCCGTGTTTGTTTTCCCCGACTGTGCTTGTGACAAGTTTAGGGACAATAAGAAGTTTCATCTTGTGTATAAACCATCATCCGTTGAACTGCAACTACAAGTACGCGCCCCAGATACTGCTGCTGCACTGAGGCTTTTCAAGTAGTTTCAACTTCCCAAAAGTTATTCCAACTTTTCAAGTGCTGTTTCTGAAATAGTCTTTCAGCTGAAAACGTATGTAGATGGTTGTCTCATAATTGTGGAACGTCCTTGATCATTTCCGAGGCCTGGAGTGTATATTTTCTGATGCAGTCGCTTCTGTTCGCTCCATGCTTCTCCAACCATTTCACATCTGACTTCACATTTAGTTATTTACTTTTGTAAAGGTAGTTTTCTCTTCTCTGTGTTGTGTGCTTTTTCTCTCTCCACCACAACGAGTGACACTTAGATCAATCAGAGAAGGTTGTCAGTGTCGCTAGCTTTCTTTGTACCTGAGACCTTGTACAACAACGGCTTTTCATTCTCGATTTGCCAGCAATGATAATGTTATGAATATGCCATCCAAGCGCATGTGTCCCTGTTACAGTCTTTTCTTGGTTGTTGTGGTTACAAGATGGGGAGGACATTTTCCACAAGTGACCCATTAGTAGTGAGGTTAATGTTCATGCCAGAACTGTGTAATGATGACTGTGTGTACAAAGGGAGAGCAAACAGGCTTTAAATAGGACATTGGGTTGCAAAGCCACATTTAGAAATGTGTTTGAAACATTTATATTATGTACAAACATTAGCAATTGCGGGTTAAAGAATCCAGATACAATGTCATTTCAAACCTAACTTCCTATTACTTTCTCTGAATTAGTCGGCTAATCTAATTGCGAACCTGCAGCAACATTGTTGTAAAAATTGTGAAACCGCAGTTTACTGCAGATGAACTCTGCAGCACTGCAGGAGGAGGCGTGGCCAAACTGCGTGCTGTGGTTTCCACACCTGACAGACGATTACGCAAGACCTTTTTAACTGGCTAATAGTTGTAGTGCCAGATTGTCGTGGAATATTTTCTATTTTATGGTGGGATAAAATGGGGGTGGGTTTGGATCTTTTGCATGTGCTCGACTCATAATAACAATATTTCCTACAGCAGACGCAGGAAGCTCTAACCCAATGCAGAGAGGGATGTGAGAGCCGCTGCCTGTCACCAGCACATTATAAGCAGCTGCATCTTTACGGCCAGTCAGATGAAAGGGAGTCAAGTACACCGTCAATGTGGTTCCACTAAAAAGCTAATGGACAATGTTCTAGTCATCATCGTGGCGATATGTGCCATCTTGCATCAAATACGTGCAGTATGTTGTTGTAGTCCATGAGAGCTACGTCCTCTCTCTGAAGTCCTGATTATTTCAATTACAATCATGCTGTTTGGCTGTATTTCTGTTGCCCTTGGCTTTTCGCTGTGTCCCATTACCGGTCTGCTACAGCAGCCAGAGCAGATGTTTTCTCGCATACTCGTCACGAAGCAGACAAACTCAGGCTGCTGTTAATATGATGGGAACGTAGCGCTGTCTTGTTTTATGACTTCATAATGACAGAATTTCAGGAAGGTGGCTAAATGAGCACATTTACAACCGGGATTAGTGATAACAGCGCCAGGCTCCGGGCGGACACCCTGGGTCAGCCAAATAGGAAATGTATATCCTGCCATCAGATTTTACGACCCGTCTAATCCCTTGAATAGCAGTGCAGATGGAGCCAAATGCATGGAAGGTGAGACGCCATCGTTCTTGTTTGTTTGCACCAGCATGTAAGCACAGTGCATGATATGCTGTTCAACCTGCACTGCACCTTTGTCTCCCCCTCTGGCAGTGCGAGTGATTACACTAAAAGTGTTGTAGGTGCGTATGGCGTATCTGCAGGTGAGCTCGTCACACAAGGAGCTTTCTCTTCAAGTCTTCCTGTGCAAATAACAGCACATTTTGAACGGCCACTGCAGTAGTATCTGATCATACGCCAACCTGACGAACATCAGTAACATGGAATATTTTTTCTTTTTATTCTGTCTTCTGAATGCAGAGTTTGTATTTTCCATGGAGCATCCAGTCCTTAAACCTTTTTCCTGGATGCCTCTCACGTCTTTCCGCCATACTGCTAGCTGCTCCTCCATCCCTATGGTGCCTCCACCCATCCTGCCCTGTTTAGCTCTGGTTGACATAAAATACATCACTTCTGATGCGCCTCCACACAGCTCTCAACATGGCAATGGCTGAGCTGGGGGCTGGGGCTGCAGGGTGGGTGCTACCCTTCCTGGGAACAACACTGTGGGTCGGGGCTGTGACCTCCATGGGAGCGTAGTGCAGAGCGACGGCCGTTATTAGCCTGTAGGGCACACAAACAGGGACACGTTACTCCACTACACCGTTACATGCTTGCTGCTATATTAATGCTCTGAATGTGGTATAGAGAACCTCTCACTAGCTTATTAAATACTGCAATCAGATGAGTATTCACTCGATATGCTAACAGATGATTACAGAGAGCTTGTAGTTTTGTGCATTGATATTCACAGGTAAGGTGATTAATATGAGTGAGGGATATGTTTTCCAAAATGAAAGGATGTTTAGCTCATACATGAGTCACATAGTGCAGCCTGTGTCTGATTTGCGACAATTAAATAATGTATGTAAAATGCAATCACAGTCGTTGTTCCAGAGTGAATGTAAATTAATTTAAATTGCATGTTTATGGAGCGGTCTTTTGAGGGGAATATCTTTTAATTAATCTCAATTAGCGTATATATTTTCTCGCTGTATTTACTGTATTGCTTTCTTGCACGACTCAGGGTCATAATGACACAGCTTTGATCTATTCAGGTTGTCTCTCTTAAATAACCACAGTGGGGCCACAGAGGCTTCTCCTACTGTGTATATCTTCTCCCTCCCTCTGAAAAGCTCCTGGTATGCATTTTCCCTTTTGCACTCTGTAGATATTTCTGTGACATTAAAAAGCCCTCTTTCCCTAAACTAGAAGCGTTTGTCTATCATATTACCACCACACATGAGCCACACACAAGACTTGACCCAGTGTTAAGTGTCTCCGCTAAATTTCATTGCCTCCATCTACTGGAAGGCCTGCCAATATACTGGCAGTGAATTCCTGGAGGAAAATAAATGGCAATAAAAAAGAGAAATGATAGCCCCTGCAAGCCGATAGGAGAGGGCTCTTTCTCTGCTGTCTTTTTTTTTCCGTACCTCTCTTTATTGAGGCCCAGCTCCGGGAGCTGTGATTTGGCACACTGGCTGTGGCTTTAGTTGGAAGGTCCCTGAAAGCCAATATTGAAGTAACGACTCGGCAACACAGACTGAAGAGCTGGGGAATCATGTAATTAATTGCACGCAAATTTCTTTGATGAGTAGTTATGTGGTGATGAGCGCTCGACTAGGCCGCTAGAGGGGTCCCCCCCCTCCCCCCACCAGCCCACTCCTCTCTTCGTTTCCCAATGCATTGTGGGAAGGATTCTAGTAATAGTATTCTCTCGGTCAGCTTTTGGCCTGCTGTACATGGGGACTGTTAGAGCTCAGGAAATTGGACGTGCGTAAAGTGGGCAGGAAGGTTATTTTACTGCCACGCGGGGCTACTATAACAAGATGTTCAGATAGGATCTGAGAGAGTAGAGGTCTCCCACTGCTCATTCGCCCTCCCACCCCCACCACGCACTTTTTCTCCACCTGCTCAGTTCATTATTAAATCTGGGAATTGTCCCCATAACTCAATCCACCAGACTACAGCATTATATGACCATTTGTGAGGCGGGAGAAGGGTGATTGCGACGCAGGGGCAGAGGATGGATGTTAAAAGCATATTGATTTGTCTGTAATGTCGTCATAGAGCAGAGATTTATGGCAATATATAAATGCAGCCACGAGCTGTAGTAGCCTCCAGCCTGCGGTGGAGGAAATGGAGTCCTAAGGATGACTGATGAGATCAAGACGGTGCTCTCAGCCACGTTTCCCCCCATCGAGCCTCCATTTCCCACTCCTCCTCCTCCTCTCGGGATGCGCTCACCCTGAGGCTGCTGTGACTAGCCCTTAGTGGCTCCATATCTTCACTTTAGCTCCACATTCCAGCACAGAGGCCAGGAGAGCCTCCTGCCTGGCCTGGGATTGGTCAGAGTGGGTGCATTCAGCTCACTGATCTCTCCCCGGCTATAAAAATGATGTCTGACAAGGTCGCCAGAGATCACTGCCGCTCAATGATGCTAAAGGATTGGAAGAAAGTGGAGCTTCTCCATGGTTACATACCCAGGTACTAATAAAGGCTGCGGCGCTGGCTGCAAGTGACATATTATCCACAGGCAAACAGTCGGCTTTGGGATACACATGCCAAGCATTTTTAATATGTCATTTTAGGCACTGTGATGACAGATCACACAAGGACCATGCTTCAACTACAGAGACAAAACAGATGCATAAAAGGTTCTTTTCACACCGAATGCAAAATCATAACAAATCTGGGGCAACTGAGGCCAAGCGTTGATGCTCAGTGACAGGCTGCGAGCGAGGGACATGGACAGGTGCTCCTGTCCATGGCGGTTAAAGCAGGCTCGCTCAGAGAGGTGACGTAGGGCCCGTGTCGGCCATCGCGGGCCCAGACCAACCCTCAGCTCTTCTGTCTTTACATAAGAGCCGGCTGCGGGTTAAACAGGCCCAGCGGCCTCCCGACGGCTGCTGCCGGCCTGCCCGCGGTGGTTTCACTCGACGGGCTCACCGTGAGGCTGATGCGACGGAGCGGCTGGTATGAGTATGATTAGCAACGTCTGATGTTTAAGGCGCCTGTATAAAGTCTACAGAAATGCTTCAAGTTGTTCATTTTAACTGCGGAGTCGTGAAGCTCCCCAGCACTTTAATAGCCCCGGTGTATATACCTCTGAAGGTAGCATAAAGGAGATATTCAAAGTGTAGTCAGTGGAAACCAAGGGGATTTGACAGTGCCGCAGGAAATAGACAATTTATTATCAGCAACACAGCCTAGGTAGTGGATTATCTATAAAACTTTCATTGTCCTCCCTTAGTGGCAAGCAGCCATAAAACTTCCCAAATGAGGGACTTGTTAATTTACTTGTTAAAGCAAATTAAAAATGTATAAGCGCTTTTAGGTAAATGAGATCCTCTTTCATTGCTGCCCTAGCGGGATTCTCTCTGCCAGATCCTGAGAGGACAGGTTAGCTGTTCTGAAAGCCGCAGAAGAACAATAAAAGCTGTTAAATTGTTCCAGGTTTTATTACCGCCGAGCTCCGCAGCTGCTGTTGTGCGTAACTAAGGGAAACCAGGAGCTGATGGCTATCCCACTGAGGCCAGTACGGAGAACTGAGCCCAGCTCTCTCCCCGTCTTATTTCCTTTCTTTTTTCCTTTCTGAGGGCTGGGGGTGGAGCTGCCGGGGCCGGCCGGTTGTGTATGGCTCTGTTTAAAGAGGCCTTTGTGGTTAGAAATGTTAGCAGGCCTACTTTTGTGCTTGATTGCGTGGAGTCTGTAGTGCAGCCCTTGAGAATAGGTCAATACACTTGTAAAATTCCACTATGGCAACGGTGAGCACTTTTCAGTTAGTGGGAAAATAATTGACTCCACATGTTCAAGACAATGTTGTAATAGCTGTTCCAGGGCACTTCTCAGCGCTGAATGAAATGTTTGGTAATTTCCCTGCCCTCTGATCTGTGGTTGTGCTGTAGTGGGAGCTGTGTACCCGGCACGCTAATACCCCTGCAACGCCGAAATGAAAACATTTCATATTGATTCAGCCTTTTTTTTTTATGACTTTTCTTTTTGTGTCATAAAGACAGGCATCTTGGCCGTGCTGGACATAAGTATTCATGACATTCAGCGGCACCTTTGCTATTTCATTCGCCAGCTCCAATAATGCGTTAATAATAAAGGTTTGTTTATTTCAGCAGACCTGCTATAGTAATGTTGAAAAGCCTCCGCACTACTCCTCTTGTATCCCAGGACTCATTGACATTCAGCAGTGTTCTGGTGAATGTACATTAGGTCATATTAGAAGAACCTTTCAAGCGTTGGTCAAGGCCGTCAAGAAATTGCAATCTTCTGACACATTATTGGAAATCCATAGTCCACCTTTGAAGAAGAAGTCGTTGACAGCTCATTTGTTTCTGTATTATCTGTTAAGACAGGGTGGGCTATCTTCTCTGGCTATTAGCACGGGGCTTTTTCAGAGAACATAATTACTTTAATGAACTATGTCTGACAATACTGAACTGTTTTGTTTTTGCACCCTGAGAGGCCCGTCCTCAAATACAACACATTGAAGTCAACTACTCTTTCCACTAATTGATGTAATGATCAGTAAAATCTGTCACGTGGTTTTCCTCATGTTGTCTTGAGCCATGACAAAGAAGTTCCCTTTAAGATTCCTTCATATTCTCCAAGTGCACTAAAGAACTGGTGGATGAGTCCAGGTGTTTAGTGATATTACCGTATCACTGCTTAATGTTTTAAAAACACTTCAGACATGCAGCTCTCCACCAGTGTTTGGGGAAACACACAACTTTTAGATATATCTTTTCTTAGGAGAAACAAAGTAATATAGCACTTTACTAACAGGATTTGGGTTATATTATAACATCTTCTACATCAAGTAACACATTAACACCTGAAATGAAGTATTACTGTTAAGCCCCCCCCCCCCCCCCCCCACCCCCCTTCTCTCCATCTAGCATCAGCTCCTGGACGGGTCGACGATATTAGTATCGATATTAGCCCCAAGAGATGGTAAAATGACAAAGTGCCGATGCTACTCTTTCATACAACGGAGGTCAGAGTGGTGATGTGTTGTTAAGATGTTGTTGTCATAGCAACCAGAGAGGGATGAAGCGGTCCCCAGCGGCCTAATGGAGAGATAAGGCTCTACGGCCGCTCGCCCTCAGGGTGTGCGGTATCGACCACCACCAGATTTGTAATGAACTTCAATAAACTTTGATTACCCACGATGACACAACATCGCTCTCTTCATTTTAAAAGGCCTGCTCGTACGCCTGCGGTTAGTTTGGTGAAAATAAAAAAAAAAAGTCAGAAACATGTTTTTTTACAGTAATGCTATGAAGTAACTAGTAACAGTAACTTGGTCTCCACAGACAATGCAACACTTAATTACTCTATTTTTCAGACTTAACTGAGAAATTAAAATGTTCAGTTGTTACCATTTGGCTACGATCAAATAAAGTATGGCAGCAAGTTTGAATATCCGCCAGTAACTTAAGCACAAGCCTTTATGTAAAAAAAAAAAAAAAAAAAAAAAAAGATTCATAAGAAATGCCAAATGATTTTCATACTTGCGGGTTGAACGGTCTCCTGCTGGGGTTCGGCTGCTCTCTTCCAAAGCCTCACGCTGACTGCTGATTGAAAACAGTTGTTGATTCTCTCCTTCAGTAAATTCAGACTGGTAACAGAGACGAGGAAGAGAAAGAAAAAACCCAACTGTATCCCCTAACACAGAACAGATTGCAGGAAAACAAGACCTCACTGTGTGGAAATTAATGGCAGATGCACTTACTACTAGTTTAAATGTTTCATTAGACGCTAATGTCTCGCTGTGTCTTTAATTGTTGTGAAATTAGCCTCTGGAATATTAAAACCATCTGTCTGTGATCTTCCTGCAGGGCCACTTCTTACCCAGGCTGCACAGATACAGTAAGGCCATTAAATAAATGCATCCATATGTCTCAACCTGAGTCTTAATTAATGTGTTTATGCTATTGCATCAGTACGCACCAGTCTGGGGCTTCTGCACACGCGTGACTCATCCCTCCGCCTCAGATCTCTGCTGAATGCAGTGAAGTGCGCTGGGTTTCATTACAGGCTTAAAAGGCTATAAACATGACCTGCATGCAGGAACAAGTTGGAGTGATCAGATCAGCGTTGTTGGAGCAGAGGCCATTTAGATTTATCATCACACTGCAGGTCATTACATTTCAACTTTTAATTTTTTGATGGCCCTGACCACCAGCATTCCCTCCATTTGTTTTAAGCAGCCATTAATCACAGCATGAAACAAAATGAATCCATCATGTGAACCTCAGAAAGGAGAGAGAAGATGAAGAGAAAAAAAGACACACACACACGCACACAATTCTCTGAAGTAATTTAAGGGAGCTTAAGGGTAAATTAAAGGGAACAAGCAGAGGGATACGTTTTCAAATAGCTGTGTAATCAGGTCCCGAGCTATGTAATAGCCCTGAAAGATGAGCCGCTCTTTATTGGAATGTCTTTATTAGGCATGTTCTTCAGACATTACACACAGATTTAAATTCGTGCAAGATTTCTGATTTCATGGAGTACTTCCACACTGATAAGCCAGGATACGGCAATGTGATTATGCGGTCTCAGCACTGCGGAGTCTGCGTGATACCACATTGATTAATAAAAGACAAATCTCTATATCTCTCCCACACTTGCCTGATTATATTCTTTATAAGCTTAAAAGATCTGGGCTTGGTTCTGGGTTGTGAATTTGTGATGCAGGAGTCAGAAGCGGCTTTCAGGAAGGTGTGTGTGTGTGTGTGTGTGTGTGTGTGTGTGTGTGTGTGTGTGTGTGTGTGTGTGTGTGTGTGTGTGTGTGTGTGCGTGTGTGCGTGTGTGTGTGTGTGCGTGTGTGCGTGTGTGCGTGTGCGTGTGCGTGTGTATTCATACTCATGCATTTATAAATGCATGAGTATGCTGCCCGGTGTTGACGGCAGGGACAAAGGCTGGTTAATAAATATTATAGGTCAACATGTTTTGATGAAGGGGCCGCAGACTGAGGCGTAAACAGCGTCCCTCGCCCTCTCGTTCAAGGATCAGCCCACAGGCCGGGCCGGATGAGATATTATTCCCTCTTTTCTGTCTAAAAACATGGAAACTCCCCTCAGACGAACTGGCATTTACAAGAAAAGAGAGAAATGTGCCCCTGGTTTTTGTGGGAATAAAACACGTTGGAGGTAATTAGTGCTATCACAGCGCAGGGCGTCGATGGTCATGTGTCTGGTCGTTGTGCGCTCTCGTCTCAGGCCACATAGACACACACAGTCGGACGCGTCCACACGCGGTGGAGAGCAGGCCCGTCAGGCATTCGCAGTGCTCAAACTCTTATCACGTTCAGCACTCTGGTGGATCCACCCGCCTTGCTCCCATCATGCAATTCTCCCAAGGAATAGGATTCCTTTCACACCGCTAATGGCTACAGAAAAGGGAACATTTTCATTTTAATTACCCGCTCAACTCAGGGGTTCTTTTGGTATTCCCACACCTTGTGCCCTTTCATTGCGCTAAATGATGGCCAATACCTGAAAAGAGGGGAAAAACAACACAAATACTGTAGCACTGTCCCTTCCCCTTCAGAGCAGGACAGGGAGGGGAAAGGAGAGTGCCATCATCCTCTAGTCCAAGTCCTTTGTGTGTTGCAGTGCCACGCTCTGCTTCTCCTATTAGCTGGCAGAGCAGCCGTTGACTGCACTGTCCCATAAAGCATTTTTTTATGCGCTTTGAAATGAAACCTGCGGCGTTTGTCTGGTCTGCAAGGAGCAGCATGGGAGCTTCAGAGGACATCAATCGCAGACTTGGACAGCGAGTACGGGCCCCGCCTCCTTCCACTCAGCTCCGCACTCCCAAGAGTCTTTTATTGTTCTACAGATTTTGAAGGGCCTCAGATGCTCGCGGATTGGCTCGTCCTCCCCTTTATTCTCGCCGTTTCGCCGCATCTCGAACAGAGCGTCTAGAGGATGACACTCGGCGAGCTCCTGCTGCCTTGGCATGTGGTGTCTGCTTGGGAAGGATAGCGGCTCCATTTGAAGGTTCTGGAGGGGTCTTTGTCCCCGTTCTCTATTCCGTGGGCTGAGAGGAGTTTCATACTGCGAGATCAGATGGCGTCTATCATTGGCAGGCGGAGTGATGGCTGCTGAATAGGCTCAGAAATGTGACAGATTTACAGAGACAGCGCCTCAGCTCCTGCCAGCTCTCACATATTCATGAGCCGATTTCTGTGGGACGCCTTCCCATCGCCAGCTTTATCTGTGTAAAGCTCTAAACTGCATTGTTAACAGTTTTGCTCCGTGTTGTTAACCCTTGGTCTCCTTGTGTGTTGTGTTTGGCAGCTGAAGCCCGGGCAGAACAACTGCAAGGACAGCGACAGCGAGAGTGTGAGCAGAGGGTCCAAGCCTTCCATCAGGAGCAGCTCCAGAGACCGACTGACAGACGTGAGTACATTAACATATCGGATCACTGGTAGTTTGAACCTCAAAGGTCCTCGTACATTTCCAGCACCGATGATGGGACAGAACGATTGGAAGTCTGAGCAAATATTCACGAACCATTGTCAAAGTCCCAATAGGATGTCAGCAGTACTTAAAGGTGCCCTGTGGAGTTTGTTTTGTGAACCAATTGTATTGCATCTCCTGCATGCACATGCACTTCACCTTCTACAGACAAACAAAAAGTGAACCCACTCATAGAAAAAATTATCCACACAGCTGTAGAGGCAAAACAAATCAAATAAAAGCAGTATTATCAGAATATATCGGATAGACATGAGAGTTATGGCAGCCTCCACAACTTTAAGTTGAATGAACCAGTGACAAGTAAACAGAACTGACTGACTATAGAGCCTCTGGACATGAATGATATATAAAGGTTAGGTAGGAAGTGGTGGTTGAAGTGTCACAGTTGGTACTTAAATAAAGATGTACTAATTCCTAAGCAACGTAATCTGCATGAATGATTCATTAGTTGCAATGCTTTGCCTTGACAGGAACCAGCGTCATGTGGGCAGCAGCTACTTTGACCTTCACGTCAGACTACCTACTTAATCCTTCCATGTCTCAGTAATACATTCAGAGCTCCTCTATACAGTTCCAATGAGATAATTACTCGGTATTCTCAATCACTGCATGATCTCAGCACAAACGCTTATAAATTGTACTCGAGTTCCAACTTCATAAGAGTCATTAGGTGTATGTGGCTTTGCAGCTTTGGTATGTCACAGGCAAAAGGTAGGTTATGAATGTGACATAATCAATTGGGTCAGGAATTCTTTTGGTGTTGAAGCAATCACACACTCCTCAGCAGGGCACTTTGTGCTACATTTTAAATGTCTTAAGTGCACTGTTGAAGTACTTCAGGTGAAGAGCACTATTTGCATCCTACACACACACACACACACTCACACACTCTCTTTATGACTGATACAGAAACAGACACTACTTACTCACATCCTCGTTGCTTGTGGGGGAGCTGAAGGCGAGCATTAACTTACAGGAGAAAGAGTCGCTGCCCTGTGACATATTCCACGACGTGAAGCGATCAGGCTGGAGGGACCTCGCTGCCACGCACCCAGCACTGCCCTTTGATTTGTGTGGAGAATCTACAGTGAAGCAATCAGATATCTGGCCATAATTAAAGCTGTCAGTAGGGAGGCGAGCTAGTCTTTGAGAAAGACATGGCCCAACAACTGAAGCAAAACGGATTCCGCGTGTAGCTTTATGATGCTTGACTGGGCATGAAATGAAATAAGTAATTTGATGTTGACAACAGAAATTGAAATGATACTTGCTGATTCCTGTCTGACTGCACTATAGCAAGACCACAAGGGGTTTGACATATAGCCTATGGATGGTTGCTTACTGTGAGCGTCACAGAGAATCATAAAAGCATTCATGAGCTCTACGACTACAATCCAACACCACTATTACAACATATGTGCAGTATTAAAGCATCATGTAACAAATGGAATTAAGTAGAATGGTTCATGTCCTATTAAGGGAATCATGTTGATTACCTGCTAGCTGTCCCAACTATTTTTGATTCCTTAAAAGGAACACCAAATATCCATTAAGACTGCCTGCAACTATTCTAATATGTGTTTAAGAGGCTTTTGCTCCATGGCATTTCTTTAATCACTGTTAAATATTCATAATCCTAAAAGCCTGAACTGGCAACCGTCTATTCTGACTTGGCCTCATTGGCCAACCATGTCCCTCCATTGAGATTACATCGCTTTGATGATTTGCACTTGGACTCATTACACACTAATGAAACATGTTCAAACAGTTACATCATGCTATGGTCTGTTACTCTCACGGTCACTGTTGCTCCACATTCCTCTTATTCCGGTTTGAATATCGTGTGCGAAATCAGTCCCTGAAATGAAGATAACTTGCAGCACCGGCTGATGTGTTTCCTCAGATTTATTGGAACATTGTCCTAAATTCCAAATTGCCTCCGTAATTGGTTTTGGAGAATCTCAGGTTTCCTCAAGCAGAAACGTTCTCAGGGAGCATCCATCGCCCCCTCTCTATGATCACTTCCACCTGAGCTGACATCTCAGCCACTCACAACACTCTGGAGGATGGAGGAACGGCAGCGCTGGTTCTCCTCGCGTCATCCGGTCGAGACACCCCACAGGAGACTGAGCATGTCTTCAGAGGAGCTGCTGAAAGCTGGGCAGCATGAAGACACACTTTTAGACCCTCATGTCACCTCACACGTCACACTGTGTGAGGATTCATCTCCGGTCCCCACAGGTTTCCGAACAAGTCCCCTCCAGCCGTGCTGTAAAAACCCACTTCACACGTTGCCAGAGGTGCAAGTCGTAGCTTTTGTAGCAGCGCACTGACAGGACGCCGAACAAGAAAATGGAGAGGGTAGAAAAAAAGATGTAGAAAATTGTTTTGCTATTGCATAGAGATTCTTGTTTTGTTTATTTTTTTGTTCTGTAATACAGTGAATGTACTGTAAAATAGTTCCAGATGAAGGTAGACGTGTGTCCAGGTGACATCAGCCTGTAGCCGTTCCTCTGCTATGGAAGTCAATGTGCTTGTTCCACTCTAATGTGTTTTGATTGTAACACTGCAGAATGCAACTGGACTGCTCATGTGGTTCAGCTGCACAGAGATGCTCCCTCCCAGTGCAAAAACCAAGAGAAAGCATCTAAGTCACTCGTTAGTACCGGGGAGCGGTGTGAGACAGGAGCTAGCTTTGACCCGAGCTGTTCATTAGACCCAACAGTTCGCTAATGGTATTTGCTGTAGCCCTCCCTTCCCCTCACGGAGCAGCCGAGCTCCGATGAAGCAGATGAACTGAGTTTGCCGACCTGGCACCGGCTAGCAGGGAGATGGAGGCCAGAGGAGGTCAGGCCTGGCAGCCTCCTCTCCCGCTCGCGATCCCTCCCCACTCCGTCCTGCCAGCTCATTAAGGCCTACAAATGGCACATCAGCTCGGCTGTGTTTGCCTCAACCCCAAACCCCAGCTAAATTGGCAGGCTTAGCCGCATTTGCTCTGAAGCGCCAGGCTCCCTTTTGGTTTTCGTTTGAAGCCGTCCACATCCCCCCCACCGCACCCTGCCCCATTCAGTCTGGGTGGCAGGCATTCAGGCAGGCGGCAGTCCTGAGCAGAGGGAGTCTGCTGGATCAGGCAGGGCAGGGAGCTTGGGATGAATCACTCCCGTTTAGTCTCTGCGGCAAGGGGTGAAATGCCATCATTACCCGGCTGCCTATCAAATAAATTGGCAATTACGGGCCTGGGATTGCGAGTAAACAGCATGTTACTCCTTTTTTTCCACCCAAGGGTCTTGATGAGAGGCGGGTGCATTAGAGAGAAGCTCCGGAGTACTGGGTCAGAGCCCGCCAGTCAGTGTTAGCCCGCCTGATGTGAGGCACAAGAGGCAGACTATAATGAATGCACCCCTTTATTTCAGTGGCCATTTTTATCATCAGCCATTGCATCCTGTTGAGTACATTCTGCTTGTCAAATTGAAACAGATGCCATGCTGTCTAATGCTTGTGGACAACACCTTTATATAGTATAGTATGTTGATACCTTTCCATAAAAAGGGTAATGATTTGTATGTTGGCATGGTTAGACGAGTTGTAACACTAATATTAATACTAGCACTTTATTGGTGTTAGTCCAGACAGTTTTGGACACCGTTTTTTCCGACTGAAATGAAAATGTGAAAATTGTGGGTTCCTGAAATCCACACTCGTGTGCCCTGGCTCCCTCGCACGAGAAGGTTTTCCTGCGGTGAGGTCTCGGAAAGTTGTTTTGTAATGAAACATCTGGAAGTGATATTGTTAAAAGTCAAGCACGTCGTCTTCCCGTGCTTTTGAAGCGGTTTCAGCTCAAACACAGCTCAAGTCGCTCTTATGGTCTTATGGCTCGTAAAAATGGCGTTCTGCAGAAAACATGACAGCCTATGCTCTGTGCATATGGTGAAACCATTTGAAATACTCAAATGACAGCTTTTGGAAACCGATTAATGTCATAAAGTATATGTTGTTGCTGTGAAAAATCACCATTGTGATTGAATTTGCTGGAGCATACAGAGGCCACACATAGTGTTGTGTCCTTGACCTCCGAGCACAGTCCTCTCCATAAGCTTCTTGTTGGAACTGAATCTCACTGTCCAAGTGAACTGCTTATGTAATCCCACCTCTTCAGTACATTCTCCAATTATTTCCTGACACTCTGATGTAAATGAGGTCGCAGTCCCCCTACATGTCCAGATATGCTGGCCAATTTGCTCCGACACAGAACTTGTAATTGCTCGCATCAATTATCCATCTCTTTCTCTCCCTGCCTCTCAATAATTTGAAATGTTTCCTATTAGAGACGAGCATTTAGATATGGAAGTAGGAATGTTGTACCTATAATTAGCTCATTATCACGGGATCGTTCTCGTTGCTGAGGCTCCGGTGTGTGTGCAGAGTGTCGGTGTGAAATGAGCAGCAGATGCAGTGCAGGGACTACTTGACGGTCTGAGTGCTCAGCAGCGATATAAACAAGCCAGGGCAGATTGACATACTAAAGACAACAGAAACACACACTTTAGTATCCTAACCTGTTGTACCAGATATAAATATCAGTTCCACAAAAATACACATCATATAAATAAATGCTCTGAAAAACAGATGACTACATACCCAAACATCCACCCCATGTTAGTCCAATACAACCGAGTGTAAGCCTTGTTTTAAAGAAGTATGAGTTGGGAGTGTAATAGCTGAAGGCAGTATCACCAGCGTTTCATCTAATGCTTTGAACAATGAAGAGGCCAGCTTAGGAAGCCCTGAGAGATCAAATTGACTGGTATCTGGTAGGAGAACGAAGTGTGTTTTACCGCTAAAATCATGCACCTCTGTGATCAAATATGAACTCATTTAAAGCTCAAGGTTTTGACAGGATGGCTCATTATTTGATGCGGGCCATCTGGGGTTCCTATTAATTCATAAGGAACACCTGGAACACATTGTAGAACATTTATTTCCCCGCTGGCTCTCTATCTCTCAAGTCCTGTGTGCAGAGGAGATCATGTCCACACCGCAGATCTCATTCCCAGGTCTTCAAATAGCGATGCAGGCACCCTTTAGCATCTGAATCAGGCCCACCAGTCTTTGAGGGAACTTCAATGAACTCGCATTTGCTGCAATATTAGACATAATCAACTGCTCTGGAAGTCAGTGGACACATGACTTTCACCCAGGAGACCACTGTCTGTATTTGGTGAAACCAAAAGTCATGTGCTACCTAACCTAAGTTATGCCACCTTGTTTTCCCAACCAAGGAGTTTGGTTTAAATGCACAGAAGTGGAGTCGTGTATTAAAGAAGGGACGCAAGGAGTCCTGACCAAGCGGCCGCATGTGACGAGTTGGGAACGAGGACTGGTCGGTCCACAATAAGAGCTTCGCACCTTATTCTTCTTCTTCATTATGCCAGGTTCTGTTACTCACTGCACAGTCAGCGTGCCAGATGAACCAGACACAAGATCACTTGTGAATTGCCTCCGCCTTTGACTCTAAATCAACCTGATGAATAGGCTGTCACCCAGGAAGTAGCCAGACAGGCTTATTACCACCTCTGGCACTCAAATCAAGCCCCCTTTTTTTTTTTTTTTCCTCTCTCGTCTCTTCTTTTTCCCATATTCTCTCCCATCGCCTGCAGTCGGGTTGTCAGGGACAGATTGTGACACTTTGTGACATGGCAGTCGGGCAGAATTATGCTGCGCCTCTGTCGCCCTGCCAGTACCCCAACAGCCGAATGTCCGTCAGGGGCCTGTGAGAGGTCCCGCTGGATGGCTCGTCTCTACAAACTGCTCGGGGCACGCCTGCCTCCCTGCCTACGTTCACAAGTGTTTAACTCAGACTCGGTTGCATCTACTCTCCAGAAATATAATTAGAATGAGAGAGGCACAGTGTGATTGTCTGCAGTGACCTCTGAGCTGCCCTCAGGTTGAGATTACACAGCACTATTTTATATCTGCTAATTATTTACCACACCTGGAGGCCTTGAACACCAAATACAGTTTGGGGAGTCAGAGGAACATTGTGACCTTTACTGTTGTTATGTTACTGTATACCCAGCCAAATAAGACTCTTTAATTGTTGAAATTGATACAGAGTGAGGTTGGTGTGGTAAGTACTGTTCAGGCTGATGCTGACTCAATGCAATCCCTCAGTGCTGTGGATGATAAATCTATTCTCATGGAAGATTAATGGACTGGAGAAGTGGTGTTGAATGTCATTGTTGAAGGTTGAAAGTATTGAGCGCCTGAATCCTATCCATATGTTTTCAGGAATGACATAAATAGGCCCAGCCGGAATCCATTTTGACTTATCAAGCTTAAACCAGTGCCAGAGCCATGCGATACTTGCCAAGTATGCAGGCTCTGAGGCTTCCAATAACAAATCCTATTCCACATAATTTCCACTGAAATTGGCCGTGGCCATGCGCTGCCACCCTGCTTTTGCGTTTGCCGTGCGTCCCGCAGCTCTTGGCTACGTATTACTTCCGCATTCCCTGTAACCCAACCCCGTAGCCCCAATTTTGGCTGTCATACCAGGCCCTGGTGAGGGAGTCTCTCTGCTCTTTGTTCCAGCCTTTACAGCGCGGAGGCTGTTCCGGTGGGGTAAGTTGAATAAGTGGAGCCCGGAGGAATCTCTACAAAGGTCTCACTCTGATTGGATGCATGCAGAGCCCAAGGAGAGAGTGCCGGTTGCCATAGCAATGAGAGCAATGTGGGAACTGGCTGCATGGAAGAGAAAAGGGGAAGTGGTGCTTTCTTTTGTGATGGGACTAACATTCCTCTTTACGAACACAAACCGGCCAACACAAATGCATACGCAAAGGCACACAAGCGGCATTACACGCACCTTTTTACCCCCCGAAGAGAAGCTGAGCTAGAGTGCATACTTCAATCACAATGGCCTGGTAGGGGTGTACTGGGACCCAAGCTGGGAGCCAGTGAAAACACAATCAGACACACCGGGAGTCCAGAAGCATCGCCCCATCATAAACATGATTACTGGCCATTCACTGCTACATATCGCTTACCTCTCCTGAGCCAACAAATCATCCTTACCCTCTCTCCGGGCTCATCACGGCCACTATAAACAAAGAAATGACGTAATGTCTTTCTCTATGCCGCTTTTCTTTTTTTAGGTTGCTGCTTGCATCCCTCGTCCTTTAACCCTTAGCATTCAGGCCACATGAATATCCATGCTGTGATGCAAACCTCTCCGAGGAGTTTGTGTTCATGTGAGTGTTTTGTATGCGTGTATCCCTGGTGTGTGTATGTTCATACCGTGGAGTTTAGCTGCAGGGTTTAGAAGCTGTGTGGGAGGGTGGAGGTCTGTGTGCGTTGTGTCGTGTCTTGTTGAGTTTGTAGAGGCTGAGAACGCTGTATGGGGATTACACAGTAAGGTCTGCTGGTCCACGAACTCGGGCCAATCTGTCATGTCTATAGGCCAAACGCTGCAGTTGAGTATACGTCCCATCATGCATGTGATCCTGCTGTTGTTGACAGCTGAATCCAAATCAAATGGAATGATAAGGAGCTGAGAGAAAGCCAGGCCTGCTGCTCTCCACAAACAATATCCCTTTTTGTTATGCAGCAATGTGTGAGGCCTTGTTGAGGTGACAGTCATAATTATCCAATTCTTAATTTGTGTCAAACACCCTATTCAGTATATAAAAGGGAGATGTGATGATCCACAATGCAAACTGGCTTCTGAAACAGAAGAGATGTGACATCCAATGCCTCACAGTAATGCTGTCAGACGCACAAGCCTTGAATAAGACACAACTTGCCCTTTTCCAGAATGGCTCCAATGCACAGCATTACAACGTGAAAATGCCGCTCATAATCTGAGTTTTCCAGGTTTAAGTTTTCCCCAATCATGGTTCTCTAAAATACATGTTTGTATTGTGGTATCCAACACTCTCTGTTTGCATATTATATGCTATGTTACAGGTGAACTGAGTGTGTGAGCACAGCGGGTTTGAATTAAAGTTGACGTGCCATACTGTAACAAACCCTTGACTGTCCTGCGTTAGAATCAAACCAGCCTGGAGTTTTTAAACCGAGGTAAATACAGGATGGTAGTTTTACAGGAAGAGTTTTCTGTTTAGGATATTGCTAATGATGCCAAAGCTACCTTTTGCAGTCTCTAAGATATGTGTTGTTTTCAAACTGGCTTACATGAGTCAAATCTGAATTCACTGCTATCCTTTTTGTGGGAAAAATACTGTAAACATGATTATTAGCATTGGAAAACAGTAGGGATGCAGCGATACCACTTTTTTACAAACCGATACGAGTACGAGTATTTTTATTTGTGTACTTGCCGATACCGAGTACCGATACCGATACTTCTTAGATTTGGTCTCCATGAAAGTGCAATTAATTTGGAGGCAGATTTTATTTTATCCTCTGCAGATTATGTCAAGCCTATAGTACAAAATTAACAGAAGGCTATCCCAAGCTTTAAACTTCTTGTGGAAGTCCCTCTAATGTCGGACCATAAAACGCCCCGTGTCCGGGTTCATAATATCATCCGTAGCCGCACAACAGCGTCTGAATGAGGCCGCTGCCAACAGTTTGATTCAAACCGGCAGGACGGCAGTGATGACGCGCAGAGCTTCTCAATTATGGATATATTAAATATGGAAAATTTCAACTCTCGCGTCAAACGCGGCGCGTTACTCGCGTCTAACGTGCCGCCCGGCGTAAATTTGCATCTGTCGCAACCACACGCGTCTGTGCATAGACTTTACATGTAATCTGGTCGCGCGAAAACTTTGTGTCGCGTTCGGTGTGAACGCACCATTGCTCTACACACCTTGCTGCAAGAGCCGCAAGAGAGCCACGGGTTGCCGACCCCTGCCCTAGACGTTGAAGTCAGGTAGGACAACAAATCTTTTTCTCCACAAAGCGCGACCAGTTTGTTGTAGCGAAATACTGTTGAGTGGTATCGGTTCTTGGTATCGGCAATTGAAAACGAATACGAGTATGAGTATTTTAACGAAGTATCGGCCCGATACCCGATACCGGTATCGGTATCGGTGCATCCCTAGAAAACAGCATAACAATTTAATATAATAACAGTATGTTTAGCATGTGCTTTGAATTGAATTGTTTTTTTTTCTTCTTTTTGACGGACCGCACGTCGTAATGCTGTGCATTGGAGCCATTCTCTTCCTCGGTGCTGGAAAAGGGCATGTTGTGTCTTATTCAAGGCTTGTGCGTCTGACAGGATTACTGTGAGGCATTGGATGTCACATCTCTTCTGTTTCAGAAGCCAGTGCAATTTCCCTTAAACCACAAGGAAACGGCACTAACAATAAATAAATAAATAAATAGATGGTGTAGATAGATGGACAGACAGACACATAGATAAGACAGACAGAGGAGATAGTGCCCCTGGAATTACAGTTGCAGAAGATTATTCCAGAGACATTATTTCCCTCAAGTCGTGGGCTTAAGTCAAATTTGGAAGAGAAATGAAATTGCCAGCAGTGAAAAACAAGACTAGGTAGGAGTTCATGAGTAGAGAAATAACATTTTCATTTGTTTCTGCCCCAGTGGGAGACGAGCAGCCTTTCAGTAAATAGAGACAGCTATGAGAAATGATTTTTTTGGTCAGTGGGATATTGTTTTAACGTGCACTTATCCATCTGCAATCTAGATGGAAGGCCTCAGGAACCCACAGGATGGCCATTCGACTGTTGTCTTTATGACACACAAGTGTTGGCCTCGTCTCGCCTCCGATTGTGTCTGTTAGTGTCCCATTTCCAGTGGAGATTCTGTCCTATATGTGTTTTTGTTTTTTTAACTCCCTTTGTTAAGAGCAACCAGCTGATGCTACAGTACTCTTTGGATTTCAGGCTTTCTATATTGAGCTTGGCTGGGAATTGAAATGAGAAATTCAACCTGGCTTCTGAGATTGTCATCTCCCGCCGCACATGCTAGTGGGTGCACCGTACAGTGTTGTTATTTGTTCCACTGCAACAATAATAAATCAAGTCTGGCGCATTAAGCAGAGATTGGCACAAGGTATCAGTTTTGGTAGATTTAAAAAAAATAAAAGAATTGCCGGCACTGTCCCATTGTGTTTCTCTTGGTTTTGTGTTTGGAGCCCGGTTAGCCCGAGGTAACAATGTGTCACTCCTCCTTTGTTTGTGGCGTCAAGATTTTCTCAACTTGTCACATGCATTGTGCGCCCCGTCTTTATCCCGACTAACATTTGATATCTTTGTCTTGTCATATTTGGGGTGTTGTGCCGCACCTTTGTTCATTCCTGACAATAGTGTACATGCACCTGGATAACTGGTCACGCTGTATCACCTTGGTTAAGTGTTATCTGGTTTCAAAGGGTTATCCGGGGGATTACTTCCACTGTGGTAAACTGCAGCTGTCGACTTGTGTGAGATGTCTGATCAATGACTGTGTTTCTATTTCCTCTATTGAAGTTATTTATAAGGTGCATTACAATTCATGATTAATCTGCAGGAGCCACGCTTTGATCCAAAGCTGTCAGCCGTGATGTACTCCCAGGTGATTACGTCTACTTCCTGTCATCCACTATCAGCCAACGCATAAAGCACTTGTCACATGGCCCATTCTGATTATGGTTGATATTGACACCAGAATTGAATAAATGTATGCAATAAGAAGATTAGTGTTTCCCAAGAGGCGGGCGTCCCCCTGCTGCATTCATTCCTGATGAGGCGCGCTGAGCCTTTTGAGGGACTCGTCTCACCCAGGCAAATCCCATCTCTGACTACACAGTGTGCAAATAGAAAAGAGCGATGGAGATTAATCTGCTGGCCATCTTAAATGGAACAGCAGCGGCCTCACAGTGAAGCAGAGGTGAAATTGCTCTTGGACTCTTTGTTGTAACATGTTCTGCATAATCGTATATTCGCTCCACTTTGCATTGCGTATGCGTGTCGGTCCACCCCTGCCATGGCACATCTCAGACCCGTGGCCACTCGAGGAGGATTTCTGCTCTAATAAAGTGACACATCACAGGGGAGAGCTGTCTCCATCTTCTCCCCCACATCTTCTGCCACTATTGCTGGCAAGTCAGGAGACATAGCTCGTGTTTTGTAATGTGAGGAAGTATTAGTAAGCTTTTGCAAAAAACTGTCCTCTGCGTAATATTCTTTATTTGTATTTTATGAGTACTGATAATTTAAAATGACAGCATGTACAGAATGATATGTGTGCCTAGTTTTGTGTGCGCAGTGCGCACAAGTGTTAAATCTTGTGTATACTAATTAGATGATTGGCTCCAACCAGTTTAAAGAGAGTCACATCAGCTGTGTTTGGTAGCGATAAGGGGTCAGAGGGCAGCACAGGGCCACATAGTACAGGGGATTGGATGGGATTAACCTTGGCCTGCCCCCTTGGCCCGAGCCCAGAAGGCCCATGAAGAGGGGAATTAGCCAAGCCAGGCTGGGCCATCTGATTCTAAGCCCTCATCCAATTACTGCCTTATCTGCTCGCCAAATGAGATCAATGCATGGAGGGCAGGGAGACCTGGCAGGCTGGCGAAGGTGCGATAATCAGCAGTTGGGAGCACGGCACTTAACTCCCCTGTGTCCCGGAAAGAGCCAGAGCATGTGTTAGGAGCACCACTCACTGCCATTAACTCTCGCTGCCTGATGGAAGCTGACCTGCACTTTGCATGAGGACAACCTGGTGTAGTGCATTTAGGCATCTTTTGCATTTTGTGTTCGAGCACTGCACTTAGGAAGATGAATAATGTGCATAATTACAGTTTTTCCTCTTATCCTTAGTGAATCTAGCCAGCAGATTACACTGCCTAAAAAGGTAGTGAAGAGGGGGAAACACAGAGTGATTGCTTTTTATATGTATTGCATATGAAAGGCCCTTTTAAGCCTTTTACAGTGGTTAAGAACAACCCTGCACAGTTAATCTAGTCCACTGTTAATTGTCTTGTCAATTAGGGCGAAAAACAAATGTTTGACATTTGGAGCTGCAATTATGAAAATAATTGACCTCTGTGCCATACATGCAGACAGTTCTGCTCTTTACCTGCACTTCTTAAAATGGAGTTGCTAAATGAAACGGTTGAAATATGTTAAGTTATATGTTATCCTGTTCAAAGTCATGGTCCTCATTGAGTAACTCCTGTTCGCAACAACTTCAACAACTACTGAGGACTGATTATTTCTCCACTTCACACCTCACAGGCCGTTATTCTCTTCAGACTAGTAACTAACACTGAAGACAGACTGCTGCCATTGACCTAACCCTGACAATAAGAAGCACTTACACCTGGAGACAATGGGTTGATTTTGAAACATGTCATCAAAATGGAAGTTTGGAGAGAGAAAAGTCTTTTGGCTGAGCCTTTATCTGATATAAAGCTCTTCATATTTATTCCTGATATTTCTGCCATGCCAGTGATTGTATTGCACCACTGGTGTGTCCCTTAGCCATCTGGAGGACCGTTCTGTGCCCGCAATATGGCCGAAGAGGGACCCATTCTGGTGAATTTATGTCCGGCTATTTCTTCTCGCGCTTGTGTTCTCGGCACAAGTATCCATCGGAGAGCAATAGGAAGCCCTGAAAGAGTGTCTGTCCTCAGCTGTGGCCCTGCGATTGTACATCCACTATTACCCTGCAGCCGCCCCCTCCCACCTGTCCCTGGCCGCTCCTCCTCTTCTCAGCCCAGTTAGATTAAAGTCCTCTTAAATTCACCGCAGCAGGCCGGCCGCACAGGGAGAGCTGGCATCACGGGGGCCCTCTGACAATCAGCACCCGGCTAGAAAGCACTAATGAGCGCTGGGAGGGGAGGAGAGGGCGTTGGCGGATTGCAGGCAGGCGGCAGCAGTTGTTAGGCAACGGGGCAGCGGGCTGGCATGTTGCTGGGCCGGGTCCGGTACAGCACTGACTAGATTAGCTTCCAGGGGGCAGAGCTGCAGTCAGTTTGGGAAAATATCACAGCCCATTAGTTAGGAGCAATGAAATGGAGTCAACTTCTGGGACTCCATTAGGCACGCTGCGCTTAGGCAGACAGCGTCCCTCGGTGTGATGTTGCTATTCTGGAAGGATTGAGCACAGAGATATAATTGGACTGGGGAAATCAAGCAAGTTTCAGTGGTCCTGGTGGGGCTCTCAGACAGAAAATGAGAACACAGGCCTTTGTATTTTTCGCTCCCTTTCCCTGTTAGCTTTACAGCTTTTTGAAAAACAGGAGAGAAAAGGCAGCCAGTGTGCTCGGGTTTTTCTTTTCATTTTTATTTCTCTTCTCGCTGTGTCGCTGCCGCTCTGTCTCTCTGTCAGCCCCCTCCTTCTGCTTTTCTTACTGGATTTAACCATCTGCTTTAAATTCATTTTTTTCATTTGTGGCTCCGGCTCTGGCTAACCCTAAGCTAAACAATATGCATTTATTCATCCGTGCCTTTCTCTAAGCATTGATGAGACTGAGGATTGTGCTTGATAATAAACACGGCTTAGTCTAACACAGGCTGCTTGCTAAGCCTCGCAAGGCTGTTTACTGCAGATCAGTGCCAGCCAACTCCACTAGTTGGGAATATACAACCACATCCATGAAAGCAATGCCCACGTACAGTATACCATGTTTTTCCTCCCCCTCTGAAATGCCCTTCTCCAACAATGAGGTCTGGATAGCGGGCTGACATTTTGTTCCTTTATAGGCACAACTCAGATGTAGATGGAGCGGACGGGCTTCAGTGCTTCATGTAATTGATGTGCAGTTGTTAGCACCAGCATGGGACGTCTCCATCCCTCCAATTTCTAACGGGCATGCCTCACTTGGTTTGCCCAAAACGCTTGATGTACTCTGTCCTAAATAAAGGACATTTTACCAATTCTCCGAGTTAATATAATTCTCAGTAGCAGTCCATCATACTCTTCTCAGGCCTTTAGTGTGGTGCCTGGAGAGTAATTGGATGGAGTCTCTCTTGGTGTATTGCCGGTGTCTTCACCGCTGCTTTATCAAGCGCACGTTCACTGCTGTTTACTGATGTTAGCCATCATCTGGTGGCGTGTAAATATAGAATAGCACTGTTAAGTAAGCCATTTATCAGGTACTTACAAAAGCTTTTTCGAGGGATAAGTAGGAGATCAATCAGGATCCATCCAGTTAGTCTAATTGGCTTTGTGAGGGATTGATGAGTATCATTCTTTTCATTGACACAAGCAGACAATCAGTCTTTATCGTCCAAATACCTGTGTTTATCTGCCTAATAGTTTTAGAGAGAATTGAGAAGCGGAAACATGCTAATGCGTGATTCACTGAGATACTGCTCAACAAAAGGAGAGCACTACATCTATCCTGCTCTGGCTCTTTGTCCTTTCTATTGGTAGAATGATGTGCCCATAGCAAGAGAGTGTTGACATTTGTGCGCCTCTTGGGAACACATCACCATGAATGTTATCAGCACCTTAAAGACAGCCCTCAGCCCCTGTACATCCCTGGTAGGCACTCTCGGCCCCTGCCTCAAAGGGCACACCCCACCTCAACCTTCCACCCCTGACCCGCCTGCCAGCCTGAAGAAAGAGCCCCTGACAGCTCCTTTGATGGTGGGGGTGGAGGGGGGCAGCTTGTAAAGAATAGGTGAAATGGAGGGTAAAAAGGGGGCCAGACATTTGAAATGACTGCACTGAGATCTAATCAGGTTGCAGGGGCTGTGGCCCCCTTTTTTTTTGTAAAGTAGCACCGCGGCATTACAGTGAGCAGCCTCTCCCGGGTCCAGGCCTCACAGGGCGTCTCATGTCAGCTCCCGCACCCCCTCCCCGAGTAACCCTCTGGAACACATCATCCACCTCAGTCCCTGCTCTGGATTTATTCCCCCCCTAAAGCCGCCTTGACAGGTTTGTTATCTGTTCACCCGGTCGGCAAGCCCTGGAGAGTCGCAGCACTGGCAGTTAGGAAGGGGAATGCTACAGGAGAAGCGGGGCAAGTAAATGTCAAGTGAACCGCCAAGGATGGATATTATAGCTTCTGGGGACCACAGACAGAGGGAGGGAGGGAGGGAGGGAGGGAGGGAGACACGGTCTGTCTGTTTTACAGCTCACCGCTCAAGATGGCAGTCTGTACTGAATTCTCTTCTATCGATTTCCAGAACACCCAGACTCTTCCTTTATGTGCAAGTTACAATTATATGACTGATACTCGCCCTTAGAGACTTCAGATAAACTGGTAAAAACAAAGGATTATCATTAAAAAGAAAATTGTATAATAATATAAAATTATAATGCTGAATTATAATAATACTCAAATATGTATATTAATCTCTAAATTTGGCCATAGATGGATTAATAGTTTCTTAGTAAACTACAAGAAGGAAAATAATGTGATTTCAGTTTTGTTGCTTAACTCTTTTATTTTCGACGGACTGCACTGTCAATTTTGTTTCAAGAGAGACGTATTTTCTCCAGCATCACCTTTGTTCTTTGACGTACAAGTCAAACTACCCAGAAGTCCAAGCAGGGATGAGGACTAGGTGGATGTTTTTGTTGTATGTCTTTTACGACAGTTGATTTGAAAAAGACACTGACATGATTACTACAGCAATGCACATGCACAGTTATAGTAAAAGAACTTCAAGGACAACGCAAAGAGGTCACAGGACATATTTCCATTGTGGTCCTTGTTGCGGCTCGATGTGGTAGAGGTGTGTGTGTGTGTGTTACCTGCACATGAACATAGCATTAGTGCTATAATACAAACATAATTATAGAGAATGTATTTACACTAGGCATACAGCAGGCTAAAGTACACACTTAATATTATACTAGAACTGGTCCATTAAATCAGCTGCATACCACCGTGCCTGGACTACTGTCTTCACAGGGGTGTGTTTTCTGAAAGTCAGTGTTTTGCCTTAAACATAAATGTGTGTGTAGTCTGTTTAATGCTATTAGGAATCTTCTGGACTCCCAAGTGTCTGAAAGAACTCTTACCCCTCTGGCTCCTGATTCCTACCAGCTTCAGATTTGCTAGACTAGACCAGGTGTTGTAACTGTGAGCCGCTCTGACCTGCAAGAAGAAGTGAGTACTGTGAGGCTTGGATTGGACAGACAAGCAGGACTTTCACCTAGGAGACTGCTGTCAATGTCCCATTTGAAACATAAATTCAACATCCATGAATGAAATAACATAATAAACATTCTTATTTCAAGCCCAAACCTGATGTTTTAGTCAATCAACCCAAGTATATATGTTTTGCTTCAACATAACCAAGTAATCTTGTTGCATTTTTGTTTTGTTTCACTTTACAACAATAACCATGGGGTTAAAACTGTGACTTTGATCCAGGCAAGAGAAAACACGTTTCCCTCGAATGCAGTTTAGTTGTGTGGGAACATCATTTTGTTGGCTACAGGGTTGGCTTATAATGATACCAGTACCTTAAATTTAGAAAAAGGAATGATTTCATTTTGCAGTCTTTTGGCACAGTATACAAGTGTCTAAATCGAGCATGGCTTTTATTATGACAATGCCCCAAAAAAGAAAATCTAGATGTTTAACTTTGCTTCACTGACGTCTAATTGAATTCAGAATCTGTGAGCAAATGTGTGCGCACCACATGTGAGGTTTCCTCTTCGGCCCCTCAGCACTGAATATACAGCATGTATTCCTACTGTAATGTAAAACATACCTTTAGCAGTAAGACTATATGCATACACATTGATATAAGCACAGATGATGTAACACTGAAAGATTTTTCATCTGCTGTTTTTATTAAAAACAATAAATGTGGTTAGTATGACTCATATCCCCTTCAAATACCCAAACTTGATTGTATTATACAACACAGAACTTTATAAATAGTTGCATATAGTGCCAAACTACATTTCTAATCAGTTTAACTCCAAACATCTGATTGGCAGCAGTCTTATTCCATGAGCTTGAATCATTAGGTTATGTGTGGGAGGAGAGCAACTCTGAGATACAGAGCATCAAAGATTTGATATAACTGTGAAAGCTACTTTCTATACTTTGGGATATTTTTAACCCTCCAAAATAACACAGCTCTAAGTCTGAAGTAGCGTTCATAGGAGGAAAAACAACATTTTAATAAAAGAGAAATCAGACGGATCCTTACAATACTGATCTAAAAAAATACCGTTCACTGAGGTACATCCAGCATATCTGCTTTGGATTTAGATTTTTCAGGGTTTGGCAAAATAAATCTGAGATCTTAGTTTTAATTACAGAACCTCAATGTTTTTGTTTTCTTCTATCTAATAGTACAGAATGGGTAAAACGTGCTAAACTGCACTCACACATTTTCATGTGGTTTCTATTTTTTAGACGGGACAACCCACTATAAATAGGCGATAGACTCCTTTCCCTTGCCAGGAGACGAGTATGCTTCTCTGTTTGTTTTTTCCTGCTGTGTCAAAAAACAGTGGCGTTTACAACGGTGGTTACTTCTTTTTTATACCAATGATTTATTCAGTCTCTTTCAGAACTCGTGCTAGGACCGAATTTGTGGGTGAAATGACTGAATGGGGCAGAAATTAGCATGTCCATCCGGGCGACATGTTTCCATCAATGCTGATTGGAGCCGGAACCGAAATTACTTATGGCGACTGCCAAATAATGTGTCCTGATGTAACCTTTCCCACTGAAGACAAAAGCCAGATGTTGGCTGGTTTTCTGCCCTGTGGGAAAGGGACTAGGGAAAGTAATGACTAGTAAGTAGAGTGTATAAAGCAATTAACTTGTTTACTTTAGTTTTTGTGTGAATTACTTTTATTACAAATGATTACTGATGCATAATGACATTACTGCCATTTAGTAAATCTCAATGAATATTTCAATTCCGTAAAGTCTTCAAGTATTGCCATCTAACAGCATTTACAGTGCTGTTATTAAACCCGTCAGACTCATTCTTTCACATGCTCATTTTGACCACGTTATCTTGTAGAGAGGAATCCTCAGGTGTATTTTGGGAATGAGTTTTTCTGTGCAACAGGGGTTGTTTTTTTTTCTCCTCTTGATTAACTGACAGCCTAACAAGGCTTGTCACAACAGCTTCCACCCCCTGGACTTCCAGCACTATCTATTCTGGTGCCAGATCACCTGAGCTGATTTAAAGCTCCTACCTTGCATATTTGCTGCTTGCACGTTTGTGATAAATTAGTTTTGTTCCACATATTTCCACATTAACTCTTTCACCTGTTAGTCTTCTCCTCCTCCCATGCTCAGAGAGCCCAATATGATCTAAATTGTGCGATAATTTCTCTGGCCTTAATTGCATGGCTCCAGTGAAAGCTTTGCTGCGCTCCCCAATCCTTTTAGAACTACTTAAACGTTTCGCTTGGGTGTGGATTAGTGGATAATGGGCCCAGCAGCAGCCCAGGTACAAGCTATTGAAGTGTTCCTGAGATAGCCTTGGTGGGCCCTAGGGGTAGAGGGGGAGGGCTCATTGTTGGTGTGACAGTTTGGCTGAGTGGATTACATGCAGTTTAAGGGACTGTATTGGATTGGGTCTGTGCCCCATTATCCACTTGGATTGCTAGTGAGTAACTTTCTATCCCCATTTCCAGTGCAGCAGGTGAAGCCATAGGATCCTGCTGCTGGGCATACGCAGTAGCCGTTTAGTAACTGAGTCATATTCACAGCAATAGCAAAAATGCCACTACTTTGTAATTATAATTGAGCATGAAACGGCTTTCCCTACCTATCAGATTGTTTCATATTTGATTCAAATTTGGCCTCTGGATCTCAACAGGTCATCATGTCTAAAACTACACAGACTGCATAATATGTTCAATTGTTTAAAGGGAGAGTCCAAAAGTCCTACACTTCATGATACGATTACTAGTAATAGTAATACATTTGATGATGTATTTTGGTTAATATAGTCTGGCCGTGCATTTTCTACCTGGGCCTTCTGTGCCGTCTGATATCGTATACATAAATACGCACATGACGGGACGCTGCGTCATTAACGGACAAATGATGTAGTCCACGTCAACAAGAACCGGTCACATTTAGTCATAACAAAACATGACAAAACAATCCAACAAAACTACGGCAATAAAACGGCGCACACTCAAAAGCACAACGCGGCGTGGCGGGCGCGGCATGGTGGGCGCGGCGTGGCGGGCTACGGCGTAAGTTTGATGTATTTTGGTTAATCTCGTCTGTCTAATGCCACGTTCATGTCATATGGAATTTGTCGTAATAACAGGGTTATTGTTAATAGCGCTTACTTGAACTTCCAAGTCGTAAATACTCACAAAAACGTTGTATTTTTCTGAAAGCTCTGATACATGTATATCCAAGTTATCACTTACTAAAACAGAACTACCTGAAAACCAAGCAAATATGGAGCCCGACATCCACCAAAGATCATGTTTTTATATTGTCAGCGTACAGTATTTTAATCTTCTACGGCTAACTCTATATTCATACTGCCGTCTTGAAGACTTGACCGTTCCATGTCCTTAAATGTGAATCTTTAACATTGTATACCATCCATCCCATATGACATGATTGTTGGCTCCTGTATTTTTTAAGCTCATCCTATAGAACAAAAAGCCATGGTTTTCACATTATTTTATTTAACCCGTCTCCTGTGTGTCCCCAACATTACGAAGGTACAATACTGAATCGCTGGAGTACTTTTCAATGAGTAATTCTGCCAGACGATGTTGGTGTTAAGAATCGGACGTACCATATATATTCAGTTTAGCTCTGTAATAAAATCAGTGTCCTCTGGTGCTTATTTATTTGCCTTCAGTTTTAGCTCACAAAGTTAGAAATACATTATCCAAATGAAATTGAATTTCTTCCTCCATGTTCGTGTAACATTGCCAGGAGTTCTTTCAGTTAACGTGCTTGAGAATCTCAAATGCTGTTCTTGGGGAAGAAAGTACACTACCTCCCCGCTATCCAGAAACCTCCGCTTGGGTAATGGATGTCTCATTTTGTACAATCAAATCATGAGTTATGCAGTCATTTGAGCCACTCCATGTGTTGCCGCTCTGTTGTGTGAGTGCATTGAAGAATATTTGCCGTCCATTAAGTATGAGACGACTATTCAAAGAGGCTCACAGGGTTATGGTGTTTCTCTCTCTAGATTTGGTCTGAAATCTGTGAAATAACTGCATGCTTGTCCACATGTCCACATGCTTGCTAATGCTGCGTTCACACCAAATGCGAAGCAAATAGCAAGTGGATTACATAAAAAGTCAATGCCAAAATGCAGATGGACGTAAGTAACGCAAATTTCCACCCCAAACAATTGCCTCCTTTGTGCAAGTCAATTCATGCTTCGCTTTTTGGTGTGATTTGTATGTGGTGATTTCTTTTTCTATTGCATGTCATTTTATTCTGTTGAATGGATACAGAAACATTTTGAATTATTTGAATTTGCACCCTTTTACCTAAATCCAGCTTGTTTTTGTAGACACTGTGTGCAAAACTATATTTTACTCCTAGAGTGATTTTAATTGAAATCCCCTTGTATCAACAGTAAAGTAGAGGCGTCCATGTTTAGCCCTCCCTTGCAGCCTCCACCTGACGTTGCTTCTCATATTGGGAGCTGTCACAGCCGGCTGTCACATATTTTTTCCCCCTCTTTTGTTACTTTTTATGCTGGAGACTTGCAAGTGGATAGCAATGAGTCCCCTGGCTGTGCTCATCTGATTCCATCAAAAAGAGGAGAAAAGCACCACAGCGCCTTGGGAATATTGTGCCTGAAAATGGTAATTTGCCAGCTCGAGCAAATCCTCGGGGAGCAGGGAAGATGAAGAGTAGACAGATTTCACTTGTTTTATTTATTAAATTTGATAACCGGTACAGGCCTCCAGAGAGGAAAAAACATTCTGCCGCGTGTCATTCGGAAGGAAGTAGAGAATATGGTGGAGATCCGTCATGGACAGCCTCCCTATCATTCAGTCAGACTGATGTCAGGCATCACTGCGTCCGACAACCACCTTCATTTATGTGATGGTACTCTCAAACCTCTCAGACAGAAAGCGCTTTATTAAATGGCTTAACATTTGGCTCCCTGGTATACTTCGCAGTATTGTTTCACATCCTTTGTTCCTATCTCAAGGATGTTACTCTATCAGCCAAAGCTATGAAGTTGAAATATGTAGAAGCGGATCAATAATTTGAAATGATTGGTGTAGACGAGAAGCCTCTTTCCCATTCTTGATGAGGGACAGTACATGGCTACTGAGCCTCCCCCTGGGCTGGCCTTATGGTAAAGAGGAAGTAAGCTAATTGATTAGCTGACAGGCGCTGTTTGGTGTCAGGCAAGCAAAAAGGCTACCTCAAGTCTCGGCTCCCCCAGGCTATTATTTAATACATCTGTGTTGTTCTCAGTTTCCTCCCTTTGTCCAGGAAAAGCTCCCTGCCCTTTCAGTCCTCTGAGGGCTCCTCAGTGACACTTCACACGACTCAGAAAGGAGGGGGAAGAGAGGAAAACATAGCCACAAAGCCATACTTGAGAGGTATCACTTTGCAATCTGCCCGTCTCCCAGCTCTGGCGTCTCATTTGTTCTGTGTGCTGATGTGCATCAGGGCTCCAGGGCAAGGGGATAGTCTCCAGGGACGAGTTGCAAAGGAAAGTTACCTGAGGAGATAAGACGGCAAAGGGAAAGGGGGGACAGGAGGACCCCTTTCTGCGCTCTGGATCTTTGTGTTGCTGCAAAAAACCAGTAGCAGCAGCTTAGTGGTACCCCTGCAGAAACTTGACTGCAGAGCCAGAGGTCCTTGAATGGGTTGGCTTTGAATGTCTGGGGTCTGTTGAATGTGCTCCGCTTGAATAAGAGGCCTTTGACGAGTGAGGGCATTTAGATTCTGCTGTTATCAGCACGGCTGACTCTATATGCTGGAGGAGTCGCAGCTCCCATTGCCAGTATTCTCTGATGCCACTTGTTTATGTTTATGGAAGGATACTCTTCATGTTTGAGATGCTCATTAGGTTGCGTTGTGCCTAAATAGCTTCTACTTTCCCGCTCACAAAAAGCACGAATTGCCTCATAAAATATGACAAATTAAAATCGTTCACAAAATAATCGGGGAAGAAAAACACGTTATTACGAACGTGTACTGTGCATACACAAAAGTACACAAATAGAAAGAGATTGACAAACCGCACCTACAAGCAGTTGTAATATTTAATCCCTCCTGTTGACTTCCTGAGCCTTTTAATTCTTCAAAATATAGGAGCTCATATAGTTTTTGTAATTAACAAATCACATTTTAATCCGCAGTGCATGACAATTCAATTTGTTGATTGCCCTCCACCCTCCTCTCTTCGTCTATTTAGGAGCGAAAAGGAAAGAAAAATAATCTCGTTGAATGTATTAATTCAACATGATGAATCCTGTATTCAAGTCAGTGGAGTGAATAATTAAAATTAGCTGATAAAACTTTCAGCAGAATTACTTTGCCGAAATTGCTGAACAGATGTGTCATTTTAATGAAAATCCACAGCCAAGCTCCTTTCCTCCTTCCACTCTGTCGGATAAAAATATTATTCCCATGGCACATTCTTAATTTGGTGGTAAATACACTGGCAGCCATCTCCGGAAGGGTGGGTGTGAGCGGGTGGAGGCAGAGGAAGAGCAACAATTAGTAACTTGATTTCTCCCCCTGCATGCAGTAACAGCTATCTACAGTAATTCACAGCACTCCATTGTTCCAGCAAGTCCCAAGGAGGACTTATTAAAATGCAATAATCTCCCTATTTAAACAGAAACAATAACCATTACAATTCCCGCAGATCTAAAACAGAGCGTAAGCCCCCATCTGCTGTGAATGATTAGAGTCTTGACGAGGGAATTTAATTTGCAACATTCAAAGATGGGAATCTGAGCAGATCTCCCCTCTGAGGCGCTCACCCTCATACTCATTTGCCTCTCGCTTTATTTGTCTTTTTAATTATTTATTTAGCTGCCACTAACGTCGCTCTAGAGAGAGGCCATTGGATGCATTCAGGCTAAACAACAACGTGCTTTATAGAGCCGCGGCCCTTTAAGAAAACCTCCCTTCTGTGTTATATCATAACATGCTGTGAATGTGATGAAACATTACCATACACTTTGATGAAAACGCATGACATATGGGAGACAGGAAAAACTCACTGAGGGGTAAGGTGGTAGTTAAATCATCCATTTGAAAATCTAGTCAGCTTGACAACCACTTGCCAGATTGACTTTTGGTATAAATACCTCTGTCCTCAGAATAACAGATAGATATATACTTTATTCATCCCCACAAATTTGTTAATGAACACATTTGGCAGTACACAGGGTTTAATGGACACTCCAGATTCTAGGTGGCACTAGTGGATGTTGGACATTTAACTTCTGTCATTCCAAACTCAGTTTCTTCAGCATCCTTTGCCTTACATTAATAGTAGAACAGGACTAAAGTCCAAAGCCACGCCTTCGGCCCCATCAGGCATCAAGCACAGCAGTGCTTTGAGCTGAAGGCTAATGTCGGTATGTCAAAACATAGTACAGCTGAAGATAATGGGAACATCGACAGGTATTTGGTCAGAGTAGTGGACAAAGTGTAACCTTGACCTGATGTTGGTGCTTCATGAAAAGTTAAGGGATCAACACAGTTATTACAATGCATCCTCTGGGACCATGAATGTCTGTACAGATTGACCACCATCCAGTAGCTGTTGAGATGTTTCAGTCCAGACAAAGTGGTGGACTGACTGACCTACAGAAAGACTGTCTGCCTTACACTACATCTGTATATTTAAGATGTTTTTGAGCCCACTAAGCTGAAAAGGTTTCCTTTAGAAATGGCACTGAATGGCTTCTATGAATGTTCGGACCACATAATGTGAACGTCTTAAGCTATAATTCCTGTTCATTTCTGTTCTGTTATATTGACATTTGCTCAGACCTATCCAGACCGCAAAAAGCTGTGAAGAAAAAACAGATGTTACTGCAAGACGAATAAAATATCTGCTGATGGCAAAATTGGCTGACACTTGATTACTTTTTCAATACCACTGGTAGCAAAGTTGGCTGAATAATTTACAGTGGGGTTAGCGCTCCATAATGTTTATTTACCGGAGCAATCATGGTCTGGCTGTAGAAGACAATTTATCATTCCACATAGTGAGCCCACTCTTGACTCCCATCAGCATCACTGTTTTTGTCAAGAAAGCTTATTCTTTCCTTGGTTGTACTGTGAGGAGGAGAAGCCAAGAGAGGACTTTTCATCTGTGATTCATGAGGTTTGTGTTTCACTCCAGTCATGTAAGACCATTGTGTGTTCTCTTAAAGTAAACATAAACCATTAGAACTGATGTTCATTATTTTCATTCTCATTCTCGACCCATTATGAGCTTTTCTCCTGTGACGAGCAGGTGTATTGAGTTCATACCACAGGAGCCACACTGTCTGTGACAAGGGCCACTAATGTCCTCAATGTCCTAACCACACGGTAATGATAATGGATCACTCCTCTTCTTTCTAAGGCTTTATGTCCACATATTTCTCTGTAATCAGCAATTGTGCAAAGTCTCTTAGCCCCCATTTTGCTGGCCCATCTTCAAAGCCAGCTCTCAAATCTTAAGGATTCTTGCACAGGTGCACAGCTTGCAGGAGGCACCGTGCTCCACCACTCATTTGTGGATGGATCAATCCGTAGAGGCGCAGCGGTTCTTCATCATTTCAAATGACTGCCGAAAAAAGGGAGAGCTGCACCCTCCATACTGCACCTCAGCAGGCTAAAACGTAGCAGGTGCAATGCTAAATATATATTAAAAAGTGCCTTACTCTGCAAGTTGCTGTATTCCCATGGGCTCCCCGTGCTACTGATCTCTCTGCCTGGTATCATCCATTTCTGGTTGCTAGTGTTCGAAGCAAATCTTAATTCCAGTCTCTGGTTTGCAGTGTGCCCTAGAGACTTCTGATAATGAGCTCGGAGGTTGAAAAAAGTGGAGTGCCAGTCCCAGAAGGTGTTGTTGAGTTATGGATGGGATGGGGGGGAGATCCATAGAGCCTCCAGAGACCCAGTTAGGGCCAAACCTTTGGCGGAAGGCATATTATTCCCCAATTTGAAAGGAAAGCGGTGCCATTTTGAATTGTAGCTAATTGGCACTCAATAGAGGAAGACTTCAGAGGGAAACTATTATTTTTCATGTATTTCTCCCAGGAAAAAGGTACTTTAAATGTGCTATAAGAGCCATAGCATTTACAAGTTAATGAATAGATGTCCTTGACTTGGTTTCTATCATCATAACTCACATTAATATAGACATCTCTATATTTATGTTATTGATGATATTAAAAAGGCACTGACCTAAAGGTTAGCTTCTAATGATCTCATTGTTAATCATACCTGCAGTCGTGTACGTTAAATCAAACTACGTGCCCTTTTAATACATGGGTTGAATTGCACAGCGTGGGAAATATCAAACACAAACACTTTATCTTTATCAATATGAAACATGCATCCCTCCCACTAGTGTGTCCTCTTTACAGCACCGTGGGGTTTCAGTGTGTCACCACCAGCCCATCACTGTACATGGGAGTGAACATGTAGCTCTATCTGGTGCAGTGAACTGGGATGTGCAAGTCAACGTCAGGCTTCTCTTAAACACCGTTTTACAAACTTGCCAAACAAAATGTCACAAATAAATGCGTAAGTACACACATATGCATTTACTAATTTGTTATTTATTATTAAAATGATAAATCGCACACCAGCAAATTTGCAAAACTTCTTTCAGCTCTTACAATTTCAACTGCCATTTATTTTTGCTTATTCGTTTTCAGTGGTTAGTCTACTTAAAAACACAGAATTGAATCACTATAATAAAATATTTTGAGAACATGTTTAGATATGTGCAATTATGTCATAAACAGCCCCCCAGCATCTTGTCATTTTGTTTCCCAATTAACCCGAGGTGAGCTGCAGACGGTGGTTTGATTTGGCAGAGCTGATGTACTCTGTCAACATTAGTTTTCTCTCTGCAGGGCTGGTCGGGGGCCGACACAGCAGTGATTTCACTGTGTCGCAGTCAAACCCTGTGACTCTGTCCGGCCCAGCATGTGATGTACAGTAGAGAATGAGACACAGTACAGTTGCTCTTTGTGCCAAGGTTAAAGCTGTAATGCCGTATGGAGCGGGAAGAAATCTGGTGAGAGACAGTCTGGTAATAATTCTCCATCAGTTGTATTGGCTCTCTGCTGGGTTTGTATACTAGGGGATGTGTTTTAGACACACACTATACCCTCTCATCACATTGCATCTGTGTTTTACTGTTACAAGATTACTACTTAAGTTATGTTTTTCCATGGTCATTATTACTTGTTTGCGTATTGATATGCATGTTAGTAACTAACTGGTTACTAACTAACTATTGATTCCTTACAACCTTACAAAGCACTTAGTAGCATTTTTTTTAGCATTGTATTTCCCAATAGCCTCCTTATTACTGCATGTAAGCAGGAAAGGACCATTTAGTTTTTAATAGAATATTAATACTATTGGATCAGCTGGATCAGCTATTGGGATTTGTGTAAAATACCATTAAATATGATGTACTATCATATCAAGGATGTAGTTTTTATGTCAACATTGGTGGGGACATTGAGCAGTGGAAATATTGAGCACCAAACACTTCCTGCAATCTGGTGTATTTGAATGCATCAATTTATGGTGGAAATGCCTTTATTTATGTAAAGGTGACAATTCAAATATGGAAATATAATGGAATATAATGAAGTACAGCTGGCATGCATTTTACATTGCTTTGAAAAATGTATTCTCCTGTAGATACATTTTTCTCAATGTTATCTCTGCCCGACTCGGCAAACGTGGGCATGAATTTCCTCCTCTTTTGTTCATTCAGTTCATTCATTCTAATTAATTTACAAACGCCTGGACTCAGTTCCCACATATCTGTGATCTCTGAGAAGCCGTAATATTTTGAGTTTCTACCTGTCCTAATAGTCTACTGTGCATGGGTACGGCAACACCGCGTGGACAAACCCACACAGAACTGCAGTACACTGTTGTACTAGAACTGCTACTAATACTAATGAAATATGTTAGGTTTAATTATTTATATTAACTATGACATTTACAAGGACTATTTCAGACAGCTGTGCATGGTTACCTGTTGTGGCTTAGAAAAATGTACTTCTCACGATATTAGGCCCCCGATATATATTATCATTATACAGTTTTCAGTTAGAGAAAAATTAAATGTTATAGATTTGGATATGTTCTTTACTCTAGTGCTGTCCATTTTAATTTATTTTATTTTCTGAAAATGTGGTTACCTAAATATTACACGGATTCCTTTGATGAATAATTCTTCTTGAATACCGTCGTCTCCTTTAATCATGCCTGTTTCGTATTCTGCTCATCCTTTCCCTTTTAAGACGAGCAAGAACAACAGCCCCCAAATCAAATAGTTGCTATAATGGATAAATGAGTGCAGCTAGCATACCTCGACATTTTACTCCTCGGCTACAAAACAGTTTTCTTTTGTTGACTCTGTTTTTTATGCGGTTAATTAAAAGAGGAAGAAAATTGGAAGTGCTCCCTGTAAAGGTAATGTAGTGAGGCCCTGTGGTGGCTCTGCCTAATGATGCTAATTATCCATTGTGGATGTCCAATCCAGAAAGGCCTTCCTTTTGATTGCTTTGATTAATTACAACCCACTCGGTGCTGCTCTCGCAGCCTTTTAGACCGGCAGAATGAGAAGCACTGCAGCTAAAGTGGCAAAGGATTTGCAGCCAGAAGAATACTGAAGGACCACAGAAGAATCCTCGACACCAGCTCTGTGGATTCAGGTAAAGTACCATTTAGCTGGGCTATCGCATCACTTTGTCACGGCGGTCCACCAATCGGGCACTTATTGAAACCTAATTTATTGAGCGGATGTTTGCTTGTGAGATTTGCGTTTGTCTTGCTGAAAATGGCTGAAAGTCTCCCCGAGACTCCTTCATAACATAATTAAGCTGACATTTATTTTAAAAACATTTCTGCTTAATAATCAGGTGGCAGTGAGACAGGTTTCACTTTTAAACCGCCTGTCTCGATCGTGTCCTGATGAGCTGCCGAACGTGTGTGTCGCCATGTGTGTGCTCAAGTGGCATGGCAAGATGAAACGTGTTGTGGGGTTTCTTTCAGGCTGAGGGTTTTCCACATCACCAAGAAGGTAGTGCTACATGCCGGGGTAGTTAGCTGTGCTGGTGTTGGAGCAGGCTCCCATCACTTCCCCTGGCTGAGCCCAGCAGCACGCAGCGCATTACAGCTGGCACGTCACTCTCAGCTGCATAAATCTGGGCTTTGTTACCCTCCCGTGACCCAACTTGGAGAGCCGTGAGTAATGGGATTGTTATAGTGCCTGGCCACCTTTGTGATTTTCAGGAAAGCTATTTTGAGCTCCCCAGGCAAGCATTTAGCTGAACAGGTTGGGACAATTTGGGATATGCCATTTTGGTCTCTTTTTTTTTTGTATGATTAAAGCTCACTTTATTTGCAATATGTATGCATTTTTACTATGTGATGATATGCACGTAGTAAATGTGGCTATATTGTAAATGTGTGAACCCTCCACATTGGAAATCCACTTGTGCAAGAAGTGACTTGCATTAATAGAAATGATAGAAGACAGTATTATTGCCAATCACAGAATATATTAGTCCATAAATTCTTACCTGGACAGCCAGTCAAATCATTTGACAGTGACTCATGCATGCATTCAACATCAACGTAGCAGAAAGAAGTGGAAAATCTGTCACGATTTATGCTCTTAAGGAATAGGCTGTCTCCACAGCCATTTGGCGTCAGCATAGTGTGGAAAATTGTAATGAAGAAAGGCAAGTGAGGGGGGAAAAAAATTCTTGACCTGAATTCTGTTGGTTTTGTGACAATGAGAAAGATAAGTGGTTGTGACAGTTGTGAATGATGTTCTGCCACGGGCCCGTGAGCTACATTGACACCGTTGTCAAACACACTTTTCACGATGCCCGAGCCTCCCGTGAACCATCTAATGCGGCAAATGGGAACCCTAATTCTTCATTAACTCTGAGGAAAAAGGAGATTTGCTCATGTAATTTTCTCCTCACTGGCTTTTTTAAAGATTCCAATAACCAAGCATTTACAGTTGACTGAGCAAGAATTGCTCCTCCCCTCCCCGTCCTCTACTCTTCTTCTTCTCTACTTTTTACTACGTCGACGTGCCGACTGTGAAACCCAGTGATGCTTATAGCCAGACTTATTGCCATGGTTATCTTTAATGACTTTGAAATGTATTGGCCTCGTTAATAAGTGGTGAGGTTATCAATTCCTCTAATTAGGCTGCATGCTCCCCGAAGAAATTTCACATTAAAGAGCCAAAAGATGATTCGGAGGCGAGGGACGCTTCCTGGCAAGAGGTGGGGGGTGGGAGGTGATCCGGAGCTCAAAATCTTACCCCATTTGGGGGGATTAGCGTGAAATCATTGTACCCCTAGAACCAGCTAGCTCCCACTCCCGCCACACCTTCCTCCTCTCCCCTTGAAGATGACTGTTTCACTTACACATTATAGCTATCAGCGAATGTGTGTGTGCAGGAGGGGTAATCACAGCCGGGCAGGGCTGGGTGGCGGTAATGGGACATGAGCACTGCTGAGGTGTGTAATACGATCAGGAGTTACTGTCACAGAGCACTGATGTGCATATCTCAGGCTGACATGTTGAGGCCGCAGCGAGGCCATTTGGGTAAGCTTTATGTGGCGTTCCAGGGGAGCTTCAGTCAGCTGCCAGCGAGGAATATTGGCCTTTTAGATGAAATGGATGCCTGCCTTCTGTCTTTGTCACTTCTCTGAGTCTGTGTGCTTGGCAGCTCTGAAATAGTCAGATGCACAGCATATATGCATTGTTAGAGTAACAGCTGGTATTTATGTAGGAAAGGGTGCGAAACAAAGGGATACTGTGTCATTAATAAGCATTTCAAAGTGAAGATAATGGCAATCCAAATGTTCCTAATTATCTACATAAATATGTACAGTTCCAAATGGTATTTGATTTCCACACTCAGTAGCAGGTCCAAATTTATTGCATTAGTGGTGCATGTATATCCATCTAGCAATGACCTTTTATCTTATTGTACAAATATATACAAAAACAAGTGCGCACCAATTCTTGGAAGACATTAACATTTGCATTCAGACCTACTGTGTATAATGTGTTTATGTGTGTACTTGTGCATCTGCAATACATGCATACTCTGTACACGCATGTCATTGTCCAGACGCACGAGTGAAATTAGCTATAAATGACTGTGATTTATGTGAGCCGCGGCCCCGGCCGCCAGACTGGGCCTCCTGCAAATGTATAGCCAAACGTCACTTTTACATGATGGGTTCGTAACAAATATCTGCTGCATATTGTTAAATTAATCTTCCATTTAAAATTAATGGAGTTAGACTCCCCAGGTTCAATGTAATTTGGTGTTCACGGGCAGCTAGTAACGCAGTGTGAATACAGAATGAGCTGAGGCCAAACGGCCTAATCTTCCATCACCTTGAACCTGAGAGGAGAGGACGCCTCATCCAGCAGTGGCTAATGAGATTGTGCTCACCTCCCGGGAGGGAGACCGGGTGGGAGGGAGGGAGGGTGAGTTAGAAAGATGGAGGAAAAGAGGATGGATGTGTTGAAGCACGTCGCGGCGGAAAAAGGCAAACAGGATGTGAGGTGAGAGAATGATGGTCCAAGGGCTGGAAAAGGGACGCGAAAAATGAGTGTGGGAGATATATAGAGCAGGTGCCCGGTAGCGGCTCGTAGTTTTCCACCTCATCTCCCCACTTGTCTTATTTTCCTCAGCTCTAAAGTCCTGCTCTAGGACTTGGCTGATGTATGTTTGAGAGAGCCAGGGCATGTTAGCTGAAATGAATTCTATATCATTATTTTGCATCCTCACCCGGCCATGACAAAGACAGAGGACATATTTCACAAGTAAAGATGCACCACTCAGCAGGAATATCTGTCTCTCCATAATTCATAAAATAAGAAAAAGGTTCCCCTGTGCAAGCCAGTCCATATCATTGTCAAAGAAACCACAGGGAGTAGCTCTGTCCTTCCACAAACAGTGTTATTTATATGCCCACTGCTACATATCTGTCCATATTACTATTAGAGGAGAATACAGCAGCTCATGGACGCACTAGTGATGTTTACCTTTCTGTTTGCTGTTGCCTTTAATTAAACCAGATTCTGCATCTTACTACTGCATTTTATATCTTATACTGCACTGCACCTTTTATTCAATTCTGTATCTATCTATTTTTGCTTTTTGCTTTTTAACTGTTTTTTATTGTTTTAATGAATGTTCTTAATTGTTTTTAAATCTTTTATTTTGGATTGTGTTTTTATGCTTTTAATGGTTGTATGTGAAGCACTTTGAATCGCCTTGTGTTGAAATGTGCTATACAAATAAACTTGCCTTGCAAATCTGAATTTTATTCTTCAGTATGAAATCCTAAATATGCACACTCAGCAAATCTCTCTAATTGCTGTTTCTGCTGTGGATACTGTTGTATTGACTGTCTTTTCGATGCATTGCCCTCCAGCAGACAGTGGCAGCAGTGTAAGCCAGCCCCGGGTTGAGCTCTGCCAGCATTCAGGGCTCATATCGTTGGTTTTGGACGGGGATGTAGCTGTCCTGGCCAACTAGGTGGATTAGCAGCTCTGTCCTGTAATGCACAATACTCCAGCCCAAGATTGTCCCACTGCAAACACCATGACATTAATAACAGAGACGTCAGTTCCATCTGTAGTGCATAGGTGGAGAGTGAAATGTGCATTTGGAATACTACTGTAGTCGTTGTCTAGATCAAACTGAGAGCCTATATCCTATTTTGTATCTAATGTTCTCAAACATCAACATCATTCTGAAACCATAATACGACAAATGTTGAGAGACACAGTTTCACTCTTGCCACCTCAAGAGGCAACAGTTGCCTGTTGTAACTACTTTTAAGTTACAGAACAAACACAGGTAGGTTAGGAACTTGACAGCATCATTGATCTTGAAACCTATTTTTGTCGTACTATGATGGAGTGAAGTTCACAGACTGAATGTTCAGTTGACAAATCGTCTACATTTGAATCCATGCCAAAATAATTAGGGATGCACCGATACCGGTATCGGTATCGGAGTCGATACTGCGTTAAAATACTCGTACTCGTATTCGTTTTCAATTGTCGATACCAAGAACCGATACCACTCAACAGTATTTCGCTACAACAAACTGGTCGCGCTTTGTGGAGAAAAAGATTTGTTGTCCTACCTGACTTCAACGTCTAGGGCAGGGGTCGGCAACCCGTGATCCAGAGCCGCATACGGCTCTTTCGTCGCTCTCTTGCGGCTCTTGCAGCAAGGTGTGTAGAGTAATGGTGCGTTCACACCCAACGCGACACAAATTACTGCCGTCCCGCCGGTTTGAATCAAACTGTTGCTGCTCGTATCGGTTTGTAAAAAGTGGTATCGTTGCATCCCTAAAAATAATGTTGGCTGCTCTAATTGCAATCAACGATCCCCAACAATGCCAAGTCAACGTGGTGAATTCATTCCTCTGAATTTATTGTTTGGCCAACAGAAGAACATTTACTCAATTGTCTTGGTAATAGTGTACTGGTAGTATTAGCATAGAACAACTGCCCAATGACAATAAAAGGGCAGACAGATATAATATGTATCCAGTAATTTTTTTACATCATATTTGAGTCCCAGTGAACCAGATCAGCATCAGTGTGTTTTAATGTAATTGTTTATAATATCCCCAAGCTAACATAAATTAATAGGCAACATACACTGTCAATGTAATTAGTTCTGGACCAATGCCCATCCTGTGTACCTGCTTCTACCCCTGTTTTTAATCAATCTACTAATGACATACTAATAATATTATTAATCTCTGCTAAGTCCTACATGCCTTCCTTCACTCATCATTAATACATTTTCATCAGTTCATTGACATGCCCCTTCTCTTCACCACAGTCTCAGCACTTTGTCCTTCCATTCCCATTTGCTAGTTTTTCTTGGCTGGTACGTACTGATTTACACACTCACACACTCATTTGTTTGTCCATTCATTCATTGACTCCATTGATCCGCTCCATTGATCCCACGCTCCCATTCTCCTCATGCCCACATATAATCAATGCACCTCTGTGTTTGCTGGTGTTGTTAGGAAGCTAAGCAGCATGTAAAAGGCCTAAAGATGCTTGACTCCATCCAACAACAACGGATGCTCCTGGCCATTATGTACGGTTACGTGGTCCTTTTTAATGGCAATGCAGCTAATGAGGCCCTTGATGGCCGTCAATCTGTTTGGCATCTCTCTTGTCAAAGTGCCACAATGGTCTTTCCTGCCTCCGAGCAGCCACTTGGTCCGGTTTCATACCTGTCCTATTTGAGCGATGGAGCTCCTCACTGTCGCTCTCCCCCGGGGGTTTTCATATCGATGGCTCGGGCACACAGCATAGAGCCAGCGAGGATTGATCAGGAAATAAGTTGCTGTCGACCAGCTCCAAAGAAAGATTAAAGATTTTGTCTGTAAAAATGGGCCTAAATGCTTCACTCTGCTAATTGCGGCCCCCCTGCCTGCTTTCTCTTCTTCCTCCCTGGGCCAAAATGTATTGAGTGGGCTGTGGGGTCATGAAGTTCCAGCTGGCAACATTTGTTTCATTACTTAAATTCATTCGATCAAAGCTTTTCAAGCAATTATGTCAGTGCTTTCAAGCCCCTAACACGGCTATAAATGGATTAATTCAGCTGGACTCGCGCACAGCAAACATTCCCCTTTACAGGGTCAAATGGGGGTCAGTAACAAGTGAGCTTAATGCGGGGGTGTCGCTTTGAATTACAAGTTAACATGGGTTGTGAACATAGACTGCGCAACAGTCCCAGGCAATAAAAGAGGAGAGCAACCTTGAGGTTGTTAGGGTCAAAATTGAAAGTAGAGATCAGTAACATTTTCCTAAAAGCTTCACACCATATCCTGCCCTCTCTCTTAGCCAATGACAAGTCAGGGAGACAAGCACCAAGAGGAAGCTGAGGAGTGGCGCAGGAAGTGGTGCCTCTCAGGAAACAAAGGCTCCTCTCCATGTCAGACATGCTCCATTAGGTGGTTTGTGTGTGTGTCAGCCATTTATTTTGAAGGACAAAATGCTTAGATACTTGATATCAGACTGGGAAGCATAACAATCGTCTTTCTCTGCTCCACTGTGTTTATACGGGTGTGTGAGGCTGGTGGTGGATGATATGTGTATGTGAATAAGTTGATGGGATGTACGGGACAACAGGGAGCAGGTGGAGGATAGCAAGGCCTGCTTTGTGTTTTAGGGCCCAGGGCCACAGAGACAACTGATGTTCTTCAAAGTGAGAAGTTCTTGAAAGCTACTATGAAAGCTCTTGGGTAGTTGTGTCGTAGGTAGCATGTATCACCCTTTGACACCACTGGAGACGACGTAAAAAGAAAGATGGCAAGGTCACAGGTCTTTTGAAATATCTTGTGTTATGTTTTTATGAAATATAGCAGAGACATGAAAGTATATTAGCTAAAAACATAACGTGTTTCAGCATGCAACCACAGTTAATATATTGTATTTGTAGCTTTTTGTTTCTGAACACAGATCCTCTGCATTGCAGTCGTTCTCATTCATACTCCATATATACAACCAGGATGGATAAATTCATCAAAGATTGATCAAAGGTCTTGCTCAGGCGGTGAGGACAAAGACAGACGTGTTAAAAGCCTTGATTTTTCGTTTTTTCCTCAACGTTTGTAGCTTTTGATCTCTTAGCATCTTGTCTTTGAGGTTAATAAGTGCAGAAACAAACGTTCAAGTGTATTAAGAAATCTCTTTACACAGGTGAAGCGTTATGAAATGATGCTTTTGTGAATCCAGAATTGTGATTGAGGTTTCAGGACTTGATGCAGGAAGAACAGATTTTGCAGCTGGATCCTCAGCTTTCTGGGTCAGTGGAATATATTGTTTCAATCAATGACATTTACTATCAACACTGATTGGACATCCACATAAAATGTAGCAACTCTTCCCTTTATCTCCTGAGATGTGTCGCTTTATGTATCTTGTAACTTGTCGGTAGTAATAGTATTTGCTGTCCAGTACCATATCTCATGGTGTGTGATGAAAAATCTTAATTTTATGTTGACCGTAATACGGTATTCACAAAGTAATCTACCATGAATGTGAGCCTGCATGAGTTTGAGTTGGGCAATGCAGTGCCTTGCTGGATGGTGTTGCGGTGCGATCCAGCATTAGGTTGCCAGACAACCCGACACTTGTTGGCCACAACACCCAGTGTCTGCGAAGATGTCCCATTCAAGTGAAGGAGTGGAGTTTTTCTGTGCAGGTCGGTCTCTAACCGTCTAAAGAGAGTCCTGTGTTTTAGTATGACAACGTCCTGTCGGATGAAATATGTGGTGTACTAATGTATAGTTTGGCAGTAGGTGGTGTTTCCTGTTTGATTGATAAAGCTTTGAAATTTGAGTATGTCGGCTATTCCTTTGAATTGTTTTCAAAAGTGCCTTTTGAAATATTCAAAGACGGCCTCGGAGTTCAAGCTCAACGGTGCTAACTAATTTACAGCTGATTAGTTCACACAGCACCCATTATTCTGCTCAGTATTAAGTCGGCATTAGGTCTAGTTTTCAAATTTGTATGAATATTGTAGACAGGGAATACAGCAGGCCATGTATTTTGGATTCTTGCTGGAGGCTTATACAGTTTAAAAGCCACACAAAGAGCTCTTGACACTCTTTGTCTACTCTTAAACTATTTTGGAAACTCAAACCCCAACCTTTTTTTGAATGCTCAAGCCTTCAGCTGTCCTCTATCAGCTCTTCTTCTTGAACACCACCTTTGACTCATCTCTGTCTTACTTCCCTACAGCCCTAGGCGCTACCCAGGGCTGCTTCAAGTGCCATGGGAGCAGCACGTGGCCCACTTCCAGAATAAAAACTACAGCATCGCCAGGACTGTCCTGGACGTTAAGGGAAAATACAACAGCCTTTTGTTTTTGTCTCCCAATGGCAGTATCGTCTTTGATTAACAGAGGCAGATTACAATGGATAATGTCTCTTTGCACCATTGGGATGCGTTGACAGACACATTTCTTCATGATCTAATAAAGACAACAACTTTATTTACGGCTGAATCTACTCAATTCGTATTCGTTAAATTAAATTATATACCAAATGTAATATTATTCATTGTTATGTATAATGTGTTATGTATGTATACAACGATGTAGTTGTATACATACATAACTCCTCAATGTCCTCCATGGCAATAGATCTCATCTCAAATTCCTTCCCAATGCACATGGGAACAGATGAATTATTATATCACCATGTACTATCAAATTTTACCCCATTTATTTTTCTCATCTACTCACTTCATCTCTTTCTTTTCCAAGCCTCACAACGTTTGATTCAGTGACCTGTTTAATTGATCAGCTTGGGGGAGTTTACAAATACTAAGTATAGATTCACATTTCAAAATGCGGGTTTAGCAGTGGCAATCTCCGCTGCCAAGAATGGATTTTCTCTGGTGCCCTGATGGTGAAGTAGATAAACTCCTCATTGTAGCCCATCCAGGTCTTTATGCGCCGCTCTGCATTTCTCTTTCATTCACTCTGTGCTAAAGATGCCAAGAGAGGAATCACCAAGCTTCGTGTCCCGTCTCGTCATAGATGAAGCAATGACTATTCTAGTCATCTCAGGTCCTATCGTCCCTTTTAGTTGAAGACTTGGCATTCTGTTGATCATACGAATACATTCTATTGGATGTCTTTTGCCTTATTAAAACCAGCGGAGCTCCTGGAGAGGTGTTGAGAAAATATAAATGAGCAGGTTCTTGGAACACATGCTGAATGTAAACTCCCCATAGAGGAACCGGGTATTGCATTGCATAGTGTGAAGAAATCCTCCTCAGTTTACACTGGGATCAAAAGGAACAGGAGGAAGGGGCCTTGAAACATTTATGAGTTGTGACTGATCTGACCCGGGGGAAAACATTCCTGATCTGATTGTAGAACTTGGAGTGGATCTACTGAGTCCCGAGATGCTTGGAAAGGCTACGATTAGACCAGGGGCCTCAGTGGTTTTCTTAATTTATACCCCTTGCTGCTGACGCATACTTCTGTCCAGTGGAAAATACTGCAGCTCCCCCAGTGAATAGCTTGCAGGTGACAAATAGCTCCTGCTTCACACTCCATTTGGTCCGAGGCAGCTCTCACCCTCCTCCCTGTCTTCCCCGCTTCCATCCTTGAGCCTCCATCATTCTCTGCCCCGCCTGCTTCCTCTCCAGGCGCTGACCTTTCAAATGATGCCTTTCCCGGCCTCCCTGGCCAGTAGCTCCCCTGGGAGCTATAATGGACTCAGTGTTAATTGCCTGTTGAAGGACAGAGGCAGTTCAGCACAGCCTGATTGCAGACTCCCTCGAGAGTGCAGCTGTCTGTTTGTGTGATTGTTGCTCTAATGCAGCACGGCTGCAAAATCCGCCCTGCATGTGCCCACGCATATGTAGACGGACACAGTGCACACAGTGCACACGGATTACTTCCAATTTTGACATGAGACTGGGCTTTCTTTTTGAGTTTCGTCAACGAAGAGAGACCTCAAATCTGGTGGTGCAACACTGTAGGGGTTCCAACCACCGAGGATGTACTCAGCCAATCGCTGACATATTCGCCCGATGCCAAACCATACAGCACAGTGTCTCACCCACAATAACTCTTTGAATTTTTCATTGCTGTTCATTTGAGGTGAATATTGAGACACTTTTTTTCTGGACATGGTTGACATCAAGTTGGCCTCCCCTGGTGGCCTGGGTGTCAGCCAAATTCATAGCGACAGACAAGAGCCAGAGAGAAGAGATTTATCACCCACTCACAGGATGTAAAAAAAAAAGTTTTATCTTTTATTCAAGGGAATTGAACTTGATGTAAGGTTAACACCTTAAGCGCTCTGATTCTTGAGGGTCATTGAATGTTTTTTTTTTACTGTGCTGCCATTTCCTTAGATACAGCCCCTTGTTTACCACAGCCCTCACATCTAGTTGAAAGCTTCTCTAACCTACGATAGAGAAATGAGGAAATTAGGCCAGTTGTGGATATCATTCTGTGCTTATTAGTAGACCTGAACATAGCCTTGGTTTACCACCTGACCATCAACTGTAGGTCTCCTGTCATGGAAGGAGAATAAAGGCACTGAGATGAGGTATTCTCTTAATAAATATCAGGAGGACCGATCAGGTGAAAACTCACCGCTCTTCACCCCCAATCCTAAAGAGAAGCCTCTGTGTGCATGGCCCATGACTGGACCTTGATCTTCGTGGTTTGAAGTTGAAAGTAGGTCCCATGGCCCTGGCGGCCAGAGTGATTCCGGCCAGATAAGGACCCCCCTTTCATCCCCTGTTCATCTCTGAGCTGTGCTGTCACGGTGAGGCTGATTCACATGAACAGCCTGCCTCCTGGGCAGACCAGGCCAGGAGACGGCCATGCTCGGGATTCATTTTGACATGCTAGCTATCAATGTGCTATTTCTCAAGATTTCTGAGAACTGAATATGGACCATGACAGCCATAATTGTTTTGCCACAGCCATGAAGCAAATTATAGTTCATGCTTTGGTTTTGAAACGGTACATATTCTCAATTTTGTCTCATATCCTGTTGTCAGAGCTGGGAGAGTTAGTTAAAAGTTAGTTTGTTTTTATTTCTGTGTAATGCCAAACATGTAGCCCATCTCCAATGGGCAAGACACCACTGCAAAAACATAATTCATGGTAGTACATAACCGTCTGGCAATGTATATTTATTCATCAAATAAATGATGTGCTGAAAGCCTAAAATTAGCCCTGATGAAGGGCTTTTTCTCCTCATTTCCCAGGCTGTCGCCCAAGTAATTGGCGAACTCATGTTTTTGTGTTTGTTTTTTTTCTCTCAAATGACCATACATTTCTCTCTTCACTAATTCTGTAACTCCAACTTGTTTCCATCCATGCAGTTTTCATTATGGCCTCCACCCACCCTCATAATTTTCAATATGTGTATCTTTTCTGGGGAGAGCAGAAGTAAGTGCCTAAAAGCGAGCTTGAGTCAACCGGAGATGCTTAATTTTGTCAAAATCCGTTTTGGTTAAGTGGACATGATAAATCATTTCCATTACACACATGACTAATTTTTTTTAATTTAGCTGGGGATTCAATTAGCTGGTGTCTGATGGGAGGACCGGAGGAGGAAGAAAGGTCCACCATGCTACATACAGCGGCATAATCACATTTAAAAAGCCATGAAGGGGCCCTTGTTAAGACCAAGAAATCACCTTGAGATAAGAAAAGAATAATTTGAGACATCCTAGACCTCATGGGTAAAGCCACACGCTCCAAGGCCGGTTTAGACTAAAAGCTTAATGGCTCGTGATATTGTATTGCGGAGACATTTTTGCAGTTATACCACAGACATGGAGAATATTCTAGTGTGATTGGCCAGTGGGTGTGGCTTATTTTCAGTAAACCACACAGCTATGATGCAGCAGTTGCATCATTGTTCTACGTTAATGTGCATAGCTGGAGGGCATACATAAGCCTACTCCTTTCAGCTGTTGCTGCAAAACAATATGTGGGAATGTAACATGTATTCTAATGTTGATAAGGATGCATCCTAACACAAAGCTTGCAATTAATGCTGGATTTGATTAATAACTCTAAAAGTGTCCTCTGCACAAATTATTTGTAAAAACGTTTAAAAAATACCCCAAAATGTGGGATGATGCGCTGCTGCGAGTTAAACTATGTGTGCACTTGCCAAAGAAACATTTGTCATGGTCAGTGGTTAACCTCTGACTGGCGTTGAGCACCTGGAACCCTTGTTATGTTGGAAGTTGAACATTTTAAAAGGGGAAACACCACCTCTGAGTTACGAACGCAACATTGGTCCACCACAAACCACTCATTCACACCATGCTTTTATTTGACAACCCTCATAATGAAAAGTATTTTAGTATCCGTAGTTATAGAAGCAGCAGCTTGACTCAAGGACACATGGCGGTCAGCGTAAATCCCTTAGCTGTAGTGCAGAATAAGAGCAAGGTCAGCTGTTAAGCCTCTGAACATTTACATTAAAAGCATCTTGCTTCCAAACGCAGCTAGTGATGTTAAAATGATATAATGATGATGTTTTGGGCTGTTCTCTGCTCTTTTCGGTTGTCCTTTGTTTTGACATAAAGCTCTTGCTTGGCAGAGCTGCTTTCCATGTTAAGTAGAGTGGCTTTATTTACTTTGGAGCGCTGCGACATTCTCAGAAAAATGTTTTGATGATATGGGCTTTGTTTTCTTGTTTAGGTTGTCCTGTACGGAATGTTCTTGTCCTGGACCTTTTGATTGTGTGGATGCTCTCTGCTAAATCAACTGTATAATTCACTCGCTTTAGAAGGATTGTGTTGTTGCTTTTTAAATGTTGCTCTGTGTTTTCTACGGCTCTGTACATGCATGCACGTCAAACTCGCAGTCTCTCATTCTTTGTGTGTGGTGACTACCCAAGGAATCAACATTGTGGTGGTTGCAAAAGGTAGATTTGAAAGGAAAATGTGATTTGTTCCTCAGTGAGTGCATGCTTTGGGCTCTCGCAATTCTCTGCCTCCTGCTCACAGGGCAAATTGCAGTAACGGTTGTCGATCAGGAGAAAGTGGAGCAGAGGTTGGAGAGGGTGACGGGGTTTTTGTCTTCAATCAGCATTACCACGCCTGTTTAGTTTTTTTGTTAAAGCAATGGAATCCATCAGCAGCCTCCCATGAGAACTGTAAGAAAGCTAATAGCAGGTGGCGGTAGATGTGAAATGGGCCTTTGGACTGGGCAGCCATGGAGAGGATAATGCAGCCATTCAGGCTCTCTCTAGCAGGGCCCCCCTTTGTGCCCAAAGCTGACATGCTACTTTGCTGGGGCTCCTGAAAGGGTCCATTTTGTTCAATTTGTCTAAAAGCCGTTGACTTATGTGACAATTTAAAGACTTTGGCTGTTAAAGTTTCCTTAACCCACCGACACCTGAATAGCTCTTTTGTCCAGGCCTGTGATCTGTCCGTCATTCTCACATCATCCTTCTAAAAAGAGGAGAGTTGAAAGCCGCAGAGAGGGCACCCTGGCGGTAGCTCCTCACAGATGACATGGGCACTGCTGACTTCTGTAGAAAGCACCAGAACTGGAGGACAGAATGAACCGCTAGTGCCCTTCCAATGTGTCCATTTCCACATGAGGGCTGCATTATTCAGCCGCACAGATCGACTGCACTGACTCCACAAGCGAGCCAAATGTGACTCTTGGCTTCTCCACAGTTTTTATAGTTTACAGGAAAACATGGCCTGATCCCTGACAAGGCTGACAAATGTCTCAGGGCCCTAGATTGCGTACATGTACTGATGAGATCAGATGGGCATGGTAAGAATGTACAAGCTGCAGGATGAGACCCTAATCCCGGAAATGAGTCAGAATTTTTGCACTTCCAGCTCCCTTCCAGCTCAATGTTTTTTTTTTAAATTAGATTCCTGAATTAAGGTACGTGGTTAACACAAGATTACACGATTTTAACGTTTTGTTGTACGATATAGAATATGTAAGTTAACACCCCTGTCCTGAATTTTAAAGCTTTTACGCAACTTAAAATAGCCGCTGGCTTAATTAGACTGCAGAGGTTGTCTGTGACATTAAACTCATCTTCTCAGTGGTGGTAATGTTGAACGTGTTTAATAGCTTAGGGTTAGCTAATTGCGATTGCATTCACTCTTCAAAAGTCATAAAAGTGGTGTTCATTTGTGAAGACTATATTGCTGATAAAACAAGGAAGTATTATACAAAGTTTGAGAGGTAAGAGTGCATCGTTTTTTTGTCGAGGGAACTGGTGCGATGCTAACTTCAGGCTTAGCCTACTAACATGTCATCCCTGGAGCACTCAATTACAATCTTTGTAAACACAAACCCTTTACAGCCTTAGAATATAGTTTTACATCACATTTTATATAGCCAGACATATTTAACAAAGCTTTGTTCATTTCCAACCCCCTCCCCCTCCATATCCAACAATGAGACAGTCAATAACAGTTATTGAGGAGGTTCCCTGTGCATTCAAGCATCTTGACATGAATACAGCGACCTCACCCACATGAAATGTAGATCATGTCCACAGAGCCGTGTCCCTCTCTCTGGCTTTTGATTCATTATTACTGGCTAACCATAGAACTGTCCCTGATGCACATGCCGAACAAGAGCCACACAATAGAGGTGCAGCCAACTGTTAAAAGCTATTATGTCTGAAATGAAATGAACACGGAGTCAAGGTAAGGCAGTATACTGTAGAACAATGCAAGGTGTAAATAATGCCCGGCACCCTATGGAAGATTTCAAAGGGCTAAATAAAAACAAATCAAATGGGTGAAACACAATATGTTTTTGTTAATTACCTACGCTACATTAATGCTGGATCACAGCCCAGCAGAAAACAAAGTGGTGCATTGCATTTCAGTGTTGTCTTGCAGAGGGCAGCACTGTCATTAGTTAAAATAAAATGGAAATGTCATTGACAAAATAAAAACAAAAACAATTAACTGTCCAATCACAGCTTGGACATGGGTCAATGGGCAGAGCATAAGACAGCAGTAAAGTAGAGTTTGAGTAGATTAGATTAGTTTCCAATAATACTTTTTTGCTTTAGAATAGGGTTGGCTAAAATAAATCGCAAAATGTTTCGAGACTCAGGCCAGCTGGGAGATATAATCCCTCCAGCGTGTCCTGGGTCTTCCCCGGGGCCTCCTACCAGTTGGACGTGCCTGGAAAACCTCTAAAGGGAGGCGTCCTGGAGGCATCCTAATTAGATGCCCGAACCACCTCAGCTGACTCCTTTCGACACGAAGGAGTAGCGGCTCGACTTCAAGCTCCCTCCTGATGTCCGAGCTCCTCACCCTATCTCTAAGGCTGAGCCCGGCCACTCTACGGAGGAAACTCATTTCGGCCGCTTGTATCCGAGACACTTTCGGTCACGACCCAAAGCTCGTGACCATAGGTGAGGGTTGGGACGTAGACCGACCAGTAAATTGAGAGCTTTGTCTTCCAGCTCAGCTCCTTCTTCACCAAGACGGCCCGGTGCAACGCCTGTTTTACTGCTGCAGCCGCACCGATACGCCTGTCGATCTCCCGCTCCATTTTACCCTCACTCGTGAACAAGACCCCGAGATACTTGAACTCCTTCGCTTGTGGTAGGCACTCTGTCCCCACCCGGAGGGAGCAATCCACCGGTTTCCGGCAGAGCACCATGGCCTCAGGTTTCGTGGTGCTGACTCTCATCCCCGCCGCTTCACACTCGGCTTCAAAACGCCCCAGTGAATGCTGGAGGTCATGGTCCGAGGAGGCAAACAGGAACACATCATCTGCAAACAGCAGAGAGGCGATCCCGAGATCTCCGATCATCCCAAGTTAAAGAAAAATGAATCTTAATGCAACACAACCTATTTTTGGTTCAGGGTAAACCAATGTGGCTGTGGGTACGCGAAGATGTTGTTGAAAGCTGCGTCTATCGTCTCATTACTTTCCTAATTCATACTCTCGAAATTCAAAATTCAGAGCATTAAAATGGCAGCAAACAACTATTTGCAAACAAAAGATATAGTAGAGAAAAAAGTGTGTTGTAATCCCAGCTTTTCTGTGCTTTGTTAACATAGCCGGGCCGGCTATGTGTGCATTGTAGTCCATGTGAATCTCTCTGTTGTGGCCCACAGGCTAGCTCATTGCATATTAGCATATTTTCCGGACATGATTTTAGGATGCCACAATCACTGCTGTTTCCATCGTCCTCAGTCAAGAGATCACTTCACATCTCCAGCTAGCGGTTGCTTTACTGCAGAGGAACATTTGAGTACAGCTAAATGGGAAAATAAAAATTGTCCCCATTAGAAATGTAACAATTAGGTGTGTTGTAACCTCATATTAGAGAGAATGACCATAGCAGTGTCATTTGAAATGAAGGATCATGTTCGTCAGTGCAGCAGCACGTCTCTGAGTGGTTTCTAATGGATTTTTGGGAACAGTGTGACTGTATGACTTCCTGGAGGTCAGGCAAACCTGCCAAAAGAGTTTTGTGAGTTTACTCTCATTACAGACAGTCATTTCCATGGAAATTGTATGAATATCTAACACATCCAGGTTGATGAGAAAGGCAGATGTGTTGATTTTTAAGTTAAACATAAGAACAAATCCAGAGTGCGGCTCATGATCCATGTAAAAGCCAGAAGACGTACTGTTAAGTTTTCATGTTTTAGTATCTCACTTAAAGCTGGGGGAGGCAGTTTACTTTTGGTAGCATTGGGCAAAAATTCCATAATAACCTTTCAGCATTTTGTAATTCAAGTGGTACCCCGGAGGAGGCAGACAAAACCCCGCCAGAATTTGAAAATACGGTTCTCTTCCTGCAGCTTTCCCCTCTTTGTCTTAGGCTCGTTCGACGAGACGAGCATGGCCAGCACACCTTTCATACAGTCATGCATACAACTAGTCATTCATGTCATATTTAAGCAATAAGGTAAGACGGGCAGTACTGTATCGTCAATAATGTACTGTTCAAGGGTGTTGTTAGGCCCGACGCGTAGCTTTTACAATACGGCCTGCGACATTATAAATAGTAAGTAAATAGTAAACTGCCTTTCAGCCCAAAATAGTTGGACTATGCAACAGACAGACAGCATTGGGAACATCACGTTTGTTAGCCTAGCTAGATCTCGCACCATCTCATTCATTCACATTGCTCATTTTATCCATCCATCCATCCATTTTCATCCGCTTATCCGGGGTCGGGTCGTGGAGGCAGCAGGTCCAGCAGGCTGACCCAGGCTTCTCTCTCACCCACAACATCTACCAGCTCATTCTGGGGATCCCGAGGCATTCCCAGGCCAGCTGGGAGGTATAATCAATCACAAATGCTTCGTAGGCACTGGGTATAGCACCGTTAGGTTAATAAACGTAACCTGTTTAAACTTAATAAACTAAAGTTACGAGTGACTTGGGACTCGATAGACTAACATTAGGATGTTGTTAATGTTTGTTTATGTTGATTTGGATACCTCCATTAATTGTGCATCGTGGAAAACGTTTCTCATGGCCCCTTCGTCTCTGATGACTTCACTCCCGACCACTCTTGCTGTCTTTGTGGTGGCTCGTGTTGAAGTGCCTTCTCCAGCAGGATATTACTCCAACGTTGTCTTTCATTGAGATCTGGTGCTCAGTAGCTTTCTGTAAGGGAGCTTTCTGTCAAGCTTTAAATGACGACTAACAGTCGCACAAAATCTAACTGTTATTGTGAGTGTGCACTGATATGGAACGCTCAGGTAAATGTAAACAGATGAAGCTACAGTACTTTATGGCTCAATACAGTACACCTCGTGACTCACTCTCAACCAATCAGAATGCTTGATTTCATCTACCCGTATTATAAATCCTGTATTAGTACTAGTGATTCATGTCATACATCCTTCATACAGTAACATGTATTAGTACTAGTGATTCATGTCATACATCCTTCATACAGTAACATGTATTAGTACTAGTCTTTCATGTCATACATCCCAGTAACATGTATTAGTACTAGTCATTCATGTCATACATCCTTCATACAGTAACATGTATTAGTACTAGTCATTCATGTCATACATCCTTCATACAGTAACATGTATTAGTACTAGTCTTTCATGTCATACATCCCAGTAACATGTATTAGTACTAGTCATTCATGTCATACATCCTTCATACAGTAACATGTATTAGTACTAGTCATTCATGTCATACATCCTTCATACAGTAACATGTATTAGTACTAGTCATTCATGTCATACATCCTTCATACAGTAACATGTATTAGTACTAGTCTTTCATGTCATACATCCCAGTAACATGTATTAGTACTAGTCATTCATGTCATACATCCTTCATACAGTAACATGTATTAGTACTAGTCATTCATGTCATACATCCTTCATACAGTAACATGTATTAGTACTAGTCTTTCATGTCATACATCCCAGTAACATGTATTAGTACTAGTCATTCATGTCATACATCCTTCATACAGTAACATGTATTAGTACTAGTCATTCATGTCATACATCCTTCATACAGTAACATGTATTAGTACTAGTCTTTCATGTCATACATCCCAGTAACATGTATTAGTACTAGTCATTCATGTCATACATCCTTCATACAGTAACATGTATTAGTACTAGTCATTCATGTCATACATCCTTCATACAGTAACATGTATTAGTACTAGTCTTTTATGTCATACATCCCAGTAACATAGGGGCGACTGTGGCTCAGAGGTTCAAACCCCGGCTCAGCCAGTCCATGTTGTTGTGTCCTTGAGCAAGACACTTAACCCTCATTGCTCACTGTTGCTGTGTCTACGGTCTACTGTACACTGTATATCATGTAAGTCGCTTTGGATAAAAGCGTCAGCTAAATGAAATGTAATGTAATGTAATGTAACATGTATTAGTACTAGTCATTCATATCATACATCCTTCATACAGTAACATGTATTAGTACTAGTCATTCATGTCATACATCCTTCATACAGTAACATGTATTAGTACTTATTTTTGAAGTGTAACATGCGTATGAATGTTGAATATGTAGGCAACCGGACAAGATCTGCTGATTAGACAGGAAGCCCGTAAATATAGCCCCTTGTCCCCAGAGGCTTATTTGCTGACAGACCGATAGCCGAATTCTATGAGAAGTACCATCCTGTTTTCTATGCAAACCTGGGGGCCGTAAAGCCCTTTGAGAATAGATACTGTGATTCAAGGTTCTAGTAGGCTAGAATATGTGGGAAGTGTTTCACCACCACTGTGTACTTAAGCTGAAGGATAAACTAACAACAAGATGGATTGATGATGATGTTGCTAGTAGTTGAGCCTCATGCTAACCGTAGCTGTGTGAGCAGTCGCGAGCTAGCCTCTGCTGGGAGCCTTTGGCTGCAGTTAGCAAAAGGCTAACCAATTAGCAATACTTTCTCTCCATCTCTGAAACTCTCTGCATTTGTAGTAGCCATTAGAAACACCCTGTCTGAAACGAGCTGCGATTGACAGCAGAGGTGCAGAAGTCTAGCCAGACCACTTTCTCTCAGACCACTTGAATTACAATACGCTGAAAGGTTAATATTTTGATCAGTAAGGCTAAAATTAAGCTTACCGACGGGTATACACATTTATGCCCCTCTTTTACAGTTGTGACCCATAGAGAATGGGGTGCCGGCCGGGAATTCATTTGGTTTTGATTATATGTAGTTGTAGCTTCATCTATACTATTAATAACTTTCTCATGTAGATTTTTTTGATGTAGTTGTATGTACTATTTGATCACACTCTATTATCCTTGTGTGCATCTTGACGTATGTGTGGAAGTGTTATGTTTTCCCTGAAAGGGTTAACTGGCAGAGACGGGTCTAGCTTGCTTACTGGATGTCGCAATTCATCTCAGAGGCTGAATATTTTTTGTGGTAATTCAAATTTGTAGGTCAAGTCTCCTATGACACCTATTTCTATTGATATAGGGGGAAGGTAGTGGTTCCCCTCTTTAATGTGCCTCCTTCATCCAGCCGAGATTTAACGGATGAAGGGTGACATTTTCCCCTCGTTTTGTAAATGAATGCAATTGATCCGCCTAACAAGAAAAAAGTTAGGTTTCCAAATACTGCATGATAAAAAGATTAAGCCCTTAAATGGCTTTCCAAAGGCAATCTTTATTGCATGCCCTAAAGTAAGGCCATTGAACTTTCAATTAGAATTTCTAATAGGCTATTGACTGGAATGTATTAAACGTTGCTACACAGCTATATAGATCCTAGGAGGGGATTTTTCTCCATCCAGGGTACATGACCCCAAAATCCCTCAGAGGAAGATACACAAACATTCAGCACAGTCACCTGATGTGTGTGGGATTGAGTTGAGCATGTGTTTTCTCTCTAAGTTCCCATGGTTCTTATTGTAACTGCTAGATGTGAAGGTGTTTACTTTAAACTGCATTACGTCGGCCCACCTTTGTAATCCATAGTAATTTCAGCAAAGCCTTTTGATCCTGGTATCCTTTTATTTGTGGTCAGGATTTTTTTTTAACTCCACGTCGGCTCAGTTCAGTCTTTTTCTTGCCGAAGCTTTGATGTCGCTCAAAGACCTTTTGTTTAGTCTTAATTTCCGAGGTTCTTCGTATCCAAGCACATGAGCTGTGATTGATCTTAGCGTCTAAATCCCATTTAATTGCCCTTAATGCTACATTAACTGTTGTCAAAATATTTTCACTTGTCATCCTAATTCAGCTTTCTACTCCTAGAACAGCATGGTCAAGGAACATGGCATCTGTTTTTAATCGTCTCCGCATCTCTCTCTTCTATGCCTCTCACTTTTTCCATCTCCCAGCCATCATTTTCTCCATCTTTTTTTTTCCCAGCCTCCCTTCTTTCTGCTGCGTACACGTCGTAGCTGCAGGTGATTACAAGCTTTGAGAAAGCTGCATCAGGATACAATTTGTCAGGGCCTAACAGCCCATTCTGTTCTGAGGGGGTTAACATTCTGTTTGTGTTACAGTGCATTCAAACTCTAATTAAAACAACATTACATTCCCCATCTGCCAATCTCCCATAATCTTCTTTAATTGCTGTAATTAAACTATATTTACATGTGCAAAATACTTGTAATTTAGCAAATTACACTCTACACTCTGCACATTTAATCAGCAGCGCTGCAGAGGAATGGAGTGATTTTAGTGTTTTGATTTCAGCGGTGGGCTGGTTCTGACGGGGTAAGTAGACCTCTGCCTGAGGTCTCGCAGAGGTTAGGAAAACAAGCCTTCGGAGAAGTATTGTCATTGGACTCTGATTGCAGCTTGCGTGGCTAATTATAAGCCTGAGCTCCCTTGTGAAGCCAGGCAGAGCTTAGGTACGTGAGTTTGCTTGTACAGTGTTCAAACAAGCTCCTGTGGCCTAGTGTACTACAGTCAGAGCTCACTGCTGCTCGCAGTAGTGATTGACATCAACCGTCCCCCTTCATTTATTCAAAATGCAAAGTGAATTCGCTGAGTCGTGTTTGCCACCCAAACAGAGAGAACTGAGTTGAGGCGGTAAATACCTGGGAGTTAAACCTGCAGCTGGCTGAGCAACTGCCGCTGTAATGAAAACGTCAAGGGCTGGCTCTGTCTGGAGAGGAACAGCATGCTTGCTTTCAGATTAATGGTATTAGATAGGGATTAATCTAGAAGAGGGAATTTGTCAGGCTGTAGCTTTATATTAGCATCACTAATAAGCTAGCTTGATAACGCCCCACCCGATGACACCGTTTTTCAAAGACTTCCCTCGACACTTGTGGTTTATTCAGTCATTACCGCTAAACACGGAGCTGTCACCCGGACAATCTGATGTTCATCCTCAGTGTTTGGAGTTGGTCCTGCAGTAAGTACAGTCATTAGAAAAGTCTTGTCAGTGTGGCAGTCGTTTCTGGAAGAGGCCCCTGGCTGGCTGTCTCGACTGTTGCTGAGCAGCTCGCATAAGCCATGTCATCTTGGCCTAATTACATTCCTGATGTGCCTTCCTGTACGAGAGAAGGCCCAATCAGGCCAGATGGAACCAGATGTACCAGCGCCGCAATTCAGAGTCAGGGGGTCCTGCCCTCCGCGACCTCCCCCGCCCACCTTCAGGCATTGTCAGGTGGAGGCAGACCTGGCAGAAAGGACCAGCGCCAAGGTAATTGGCGATCTTTTGCGAGAGTTTCCCCGTCCTGCTTGAGCTGCTTATTAACTTCACGCCACCAGTATGCACATCATTAGGACATAGCTCAGAGGAAAGCGGGAGATTTTTGCAGAGGGGAACTCTCTGTAGCCAAACACTGTGCTTAGATTCAGCGCTCTCTTGATTTCAACTCTTCTCTAGATAGTCGTCGTAATAGATGTTTCCCCTGTTCTTCTGAGTTTTTAATTGCTCATCCTATTACTGCTAGTTTGTGACTGACGCACAAACGGTGGTTTCATCTGCTTGGTTTGGATATAAAAGGTGTCTGTGGCTCTCTGAGTTAGAGAAGCTTTTTTTCAGGGGAGTAGAAGTAGCCGGTGGGCAGTTCAGTGCAAATGATGTTATAAGATGGACACAGCACCAAATCCTCATTAGCTGACACATAGTTCCTCTTAATTAGCTTCCATTCACTGTAATTAGCATGGATGAGGCTAATCATCAGATGTGAAAGCAATCTAACGCTTGGGATACACAACGTCCTTGGTCTCACTTTTATCTCGGGTTCAAATATGCTTTTTTTTCCCTCAGGTTTTAAAGTTGATGTTTTATGTCTTTACTAATGCAGTACTGTATATCTAGTGCACATTGCTGTAGACTTCCTTCCATACATTAAAGGCCATATAAAAAAGGGAGGACAATAAGATAATACATTCCTGTTACCCAAAGACTCCACCTTAAAACAAAGTGCATTTGTCGCATATTTTGAAAGCACGTCAATCTGTTTTTGAAACGGCTCATATTTTGGCGATGACATGCTCGGAGCCTTTCATGAAAAAGAGAAGAACAAGTGGATGTTGCTTTGACAGTGCTGCGGTGCTTTGTCCCGGATCAAACAAGTGTGTGTTGTGTTACACAATGGAGCAGGACCACAAGTAGAACAAAAGCGAGTGATTGAGGATTGCATTGTTGGAAGCACCTTCTGCAGCAGCATGATTGATACTCTCTCTCTCTGCCTGTCAAGCTCCTGAGAGAGAGATATTCCTCCCACTAATGTTGCCTTTGCTGCCAATCATCCTTTGTCTTCCACTGGTTACCGAGCGCCGAGCTTTCAGCTCCCCCGTTTTCCTCGATGTGTCTTTGTTTTAAAAGTGCACGTGACTTCCTTATTTATACAAACTCCAAGGCAAACTGAATCGAGGATCATACACTTGATGCCTAACTGTAATTATGGGTGGGGTTACACAGGATATGAGCTTTTTATTTGATTTTCCACCTCAGGGATTATAGTCTTCTGCTATCTGTGTCTTTATTGATATCAAATCCCACAAGTGATCGCCTCAGATCTTAAATGTGTATCCACTCACCACAAAATGTCCTTGCACCTAATCTTTTGGCCGCAGACAAAAGGATGTGAGCACTGGGAAAATCAGACTTCACTATGCTGGATCGGCCAGAGTGCCGAGGGCACGTTCTCCATCACTTGGCCCCTCAGAGCTGTAGAGTCTACCCTGATCTAAAGCAGAACCCTGTTTAACCCCTCTGGTCCATCATATTGTGATGGTGATTGTTTAAGACTGAGAAGATCTGGTTGGGCCCGCAGTAAATTAGATGTGTAGAGGCCAAACCGTATCATATTTCTGGCATTTTAACATCTTTCTGTCATTCTGTCATTTCTCGGTCTCTTATTATTTCTCTTCTAATATGCTTTTGCTTTCCCACAGGCTGGATCTTTTTTCTTTTTTTTTGTGAAATGGAGTGTTTGGCATGAACCTTGGCCATATGCCTGTAGATTTGCCAAAAAATATTCAGAGCAGCTCTTTTCTAGTGCCAAGTATTTGGCCATCTGCTTAAGTCTTTAACCAGCAGCATCCAGGGACTTCATCAAGCTTGAACTGTGAAGTCAAATGGTTTTCTTCAGCTCCCAAATCAAGCTAGGCACTGCTGTGCAGATTTACTGCACTGGCACTTCCAAGCAATCACACATATATTTTATAGTGCAGTACATAGTTGCGTTTATGGGTTTTGCACTTAATGACAGCCAGGTTTCCCCAGAGCTGTTTTTATGTGGTTAAAATAACTTTAAAGTTAAATTAGGCAAAGTAGTCTCTATTGAATCCGTCTAAATCACTTCTAGAAAAAACATTTAGCAGACAGGAAATCTATTTGCGTTAGTTTGATGGTAAGTGTTTAGTATCTGCAAATGAGAGTGCAGACAAATAGCTGAAACAGCTGCAATAGTCGTTTCCCGAAGATTCCCCCGCTCCGACATGCAGACTGAGGATTTTAAAGCAGGAGACGGCCGAACAATGTGCTGCTCGTCAAGCTAGCAGAGAAGAGGAGAGCTTTTCTACTGGGGTGGGGTTCATTATGCGGTGCACAGGACACCATTATTAGCCCCATTACACACAGTGACAGCCGCACATTCATTCTCCTATACCTGCTTTTTAAAGCCACCCATAAATAATGAGGGCTGCAGCGAGCCTCGTCTTGGAGGAAGGGGAAAAAAAGGTCATTATAGAGCGGGCCTCCATTTGTCAGAATTATTTCATAATCTCAGGTCACGAGGAGGGTTTTTGCTTTAGCTAATTGTAGATCGGACCACTGAACATAAATTTCCATTAGCAACCATTTGTTACTCTCTGCAGATTCTGACCCTTTCTGCTCTTATTTTGACCGTTAATGACGGATGTAGACACGCTGCAATGATGACTGTGACAAATCTGCAAAGACGGCATGTTGCATTTAATTAAGGTGATGACGATAGTCATTAGGCGAACAAAGAAGAATTTTACACCTCGCCACAAACGTATAGATTGCACCATATTGATTTTTACACCGGTGGGGAAGCCACGTCAGTGTGGATTCGCTGCCACTCCTTTGTGATGTAGAGGTCACGGTGCGATCCTGGTTAAATGTGCTCTGACTGGTAATCGGTGCAGCTGTGCAGTATAATTACCCCAGCTTTTATCAGAATAACCTCTCTGACAAACTTCCCTGGTGGAGGGAGACACCTGAGAGCTTCCACACTTCCTATCTGCCCTTGTTTTATCGAAAAGGCCCCGCCTGAATGGATAATAGAGCCCCTGTTCTCCCAACAGACGGATAATGGAGGGTGGAGTGGTCCTCTTTGGCAGACTACTGCCTCTTCCCTGCACTAGAGAAACCAATACCAGGCCTATCGGCTGATATATGACACTAATACACAGGCTTACTCGGCCCCTAAACAGAAAAGAGGGATTGTTCTAACTTTCGACTGGCTGTAGGATCCATGACTCACAGGTACCGCACTGTCTGGCCCCTGAGACCGCTCTAATTGCTTTACATCTGTACAAAGGTTTCTTGTAATCGGGCCTTCTGCCTCCATTTGTCTTCCTTTCAGTCTCCTAGTGAAGGCCTTAATTGGTCTTAGTGGGGCTTTTTTTCTAGTTAGCTCCTGGGCCTGAGCTTGTAGAAGACTCTACCCCGGGGGGGCAGCGGGGTTTGCTTGCTGCGAGTGGTTTGGGAGGTTGCAGTAGAGAGGGAGTCAATACTTCTTTTACCTTTAACACTATAATTAATGTTCCCCTGACAAGCAGCTTTTTTTTACCCCGTAGCTTCACATGTGGGGGGGTTGAGCTCCTGGGATCCACACAAGAATCAGGACTTGGAAAGCTTTGTGAGAAAACCTCCCGCGCAGTCTCCAGTGGCCAATCGACATTTATTGAAGATCCAGTTCTTTTTCTTTTGTTGATTGTTGGTGCATGTTTTTCTGCCTATGGGACTGAGAGCTTGTCTTCTTACTGTTATCTGTGCTTCAGCCCTCGCCATGTTGAGATCTGTGTGAAATTCATCATACAAATCAAAAGCATGCTGATTCCAAACATAAGAGGGTTAAAAACTAAAAGTATCGCCTGACTGAATTATTCAAGTACCCCCCTATTTGCTTTCATTAAACTACTCGAGAGTGTTTACTTGCAGTAAAGTGCAAATGTAAACCGAGGCAGATTCCCAGAGCGTAATGTGACCTGCCTCACTGTATCTGACTCGACCCTGTTTTCACCCGGAGACAGCATCTCATGTACACTGCTCCACAAGCCACATGTCACATCTTTAATTTAAGATAACATGACATGCTCCTGGCTCTTTACTTGCATTTTCAAGTTGATATACACCGCATCCCGGTCTGGCATGAATTCTAGCTGATGAGACTGCTGCCGATTCCAACATTCTCCAGTCCGGACCGAATCTATACGTTTTAATCAGCTGCAGTTTGGATCTCAGGATTATTTGCTGCTGTTTTCCATTTTTAGTGGGTAGAAGACAGAGCAGGCTCCTGTCAGGAGCTCCGTGGTGTGAGCGCTCCTCTGCTAGGTCCTGCTCTGCTGTGCTCCCTGCGTTGGCTGCTGACTGACTGACTGATATGGAGCTCTGCTGCCAGGGCTTAAATAGCAGCTGTAAGCGTCCAGCTGCTCCCTGCCACACTCCACTTCTCCCCAGATGGCTCCGAGACGTTCCAGCAGCCCTCCGGAGGAGCGCTCATGAGAAAAGTGTTATGGAGTGGCTCTCTGAAACACCAGGGAGCATCCCTCGCCATACCACAGCCACCCTCCTCCTTCTCCAACCCCCGGGCCGAACGCCCAAATCAGGGGAGGGCTGCTTGTGCGGCCTCGTTTGCCAACTTCCCAACGGGAGGCAGCACAGATGGTGGTGTCCGCGGCGTAGGCCAGCATGCAGCAGGGCCTCGGGGGCCGGGGGGGTGGGGAGGATGGGAGGGGGGGGTTACTGGAGAGAGCACATGCCTGCCTGGCCTGGGATGCCACTGATATCCCTCAGGAGGAGCTCTCAGTGGCCCTCAGCAGATGACCAGCAAGAGTCTGGCAAGCTCGACTCAGCCTAGAGATGGCGTAGGGAAATGTTCTTCTTTTACCCACACGATTGTCTTTGATAAGTGGGTTGTGTCAGCGCCCGGCCAACCCAACAGAGAAGTGTAGGGTGAAAACGAGCGCTTTCTAAGTCATTGTAATGTCCCTTGAACACCCGGTGTTAATACATTATGTCAGCCGTGGCGCTCCGGGGCAACCGTCTCTTACCTTGGCTGTGCGTTAAAGTGATGAATGGTCCATCAACTTCACACCACTGAAGCGAACCACAGGGTTCACTTCAACCATGACATTGACCACAGAGATAATATCATGTTTTGACATATCCTGCACTCACATTATTCTGAAAATATACTTTGTTTAAATGTTTGCGGAGGAGATTTTGACCAGTGGTGCTTCAAAGCTGTGATTCAATGAATACAGTCTTGTGATTTCTGCTGACTACAGAGAACAGCAACGGTAGGTGGAAGTAAAAAGTATAAAGCAGTGCGGCAGTAATGAGTGAGAAAGTAAAAAAAAAGAAATTTAAAACGTGTTATGAATCAACCCTTATTTTAAAAGGCTGCACGATCCTTTTTTCAGTGAGAAATTGAATCCATTAATGCCATGTTACGCGGTAAATTTGCTTCTTTAAACAAAAAGTGTTGTAGAAATCAGGAGTTTACACCTGTATAAGTAGTGTAATCACTGTGATGTCACCCATTGGGTTTTGGACTGTTGTTTTTTTCCCCATCAGAAGTGACACAAAAGAGTGGATCAATTACAACCTAACACTAAATAAGACATTTTTAAATGACCAAAATGTGTCAATTAACTTTCATGAACTGAAAAAAAAAACACGGACCAGGGTAGTGATCTGTCAATCTCGCCTTAAAGCATACCTGCTTTTATTTACTTCATCATCATTTACTAAATGAACATTATGCTGTATTGAAGAAGACCATAAACTCATGTTTACAATGATTAGTGATTAATAAATCAAGATGGAAGTGGAGTCATTTTTTAATTGTCTTCTATACTACTTTTTGCAACCGGAGGAGTCGCCCCCTGCTGGTCAGTAGACAGAATGCATCTTTAAGACACTTCCGGATCTGCGTCACTTATCAGAACCAAATGTTGCCGCCTGGTTTACACTAATTATAAGATCGCTCTGGGAGTTTTTATTCCTGCTACTTTAGTCCACGGAAAATCCAGGAAAATCCGGAAAAACCATTTGCGTGGGTCACACCCCTCTCTCTTCCCTTCATCGCCATCTTTTTACTTCCTGGCCGGAGAGAATAGGTGGGGAGGAGGGGGGACGGTACTGCTGTTGCTCACGACAGGGGGATGGGGTTCTTGCTCTGCTGACCTCACTGTTATCCTTGCCATGACAGGAAACATACATCACAGTGGGGCCTCTAATGTGAAACACATTCTGCCACAACTTGATCAAAGCCAGGCTGTCTGGACAACAAAGTGCCCTGTAATGCCATATTTGGACCATATAATTGGAGAGTAATTACGGCTGACAAAACACTCACACAGTGATTTTCTCTCCTCCTCGGTGTCTTTGGGCTGTAAGAAAGCCCAGAGCGGGCTCGTCATAAACCATGTGGGATATTGTGTGCTGAGTTGGCTTGAAAGCTCTTGAGTGAAGCCGAGGGTAGGTCGGTTTTTATTGGAGCACGGTCGCTTATTCAGAGACACTGTAACAACACACGAGGGTAGCAGTAACCAGTGGCCTAGAAAAACACCAGCGCACTGCGTGACGGCTGACCCTCGCTCCCTGACCAGACATCAATCTCCCCAACAAAAAGCTGTGCGCTCTTTTGACTGTTTGAGTCTATTCTCTTGTCGCTGATAACACAGTGGAAATTATAGCTATTAGCCAAGTTCTCCTCTTTAAGCTCCCTAACCAGTCTTTCACTAAGCTTGGATGTTTGAGGAGCTATCGATCAAAATAGAAAAGAAAAGAAAAAAAAAGTAAGCACTGAGTAATGTTTAGATATTTGCTCGGCCCGGCAGTGCAGTCAGTTAGAAACCATTCCAGCCGAAGAACAGGAGAAGAACCTTTTGCAAAACAGAAATGTGAATTTGATGCAGATGTTGCTGTTTTGTTGTGTTCACATTGTTTGTACTGGTTGTCCCAGATTGCTGAACTCCCCCCCCCCCCCCCCCCCCCCCCCCCGCTGGGGCAGCCAGTATGAGCGTGGAGCCTTGGGCCTGGGCTCTGTGGTGTTTTGCTGTTCAGAAATCAAACAGAAAACACATGAAACACTGCAACACATAACAGTTTGATAAATGTCTGGAAACTCTGTGAGAGCACAGCTCCGAGGATTCAAAGTACCACATCACCACTAACAGTTTGACCCAATGTTTGCATACTGCGAATGGCTGAGCAAAACAATCCGTCGGCTCCGCATTCCTTCTGGTCGAGTATTCTGGAGAGTTGAGCGTAGAGTTGTGATGGTACGCTGTGATCCAGCATGTTGACCGGCTACTACTGAAAGGTTTTAACAGTGTCCATGGGAGTTCATAATCGAAACATTTTATCTGTAAACATCTTAACCGAAGATGTTTAGATATGGATTCTGAGCTGGTGGGGTTTTTGCCCCAGACAGCCTCAGTCCCCTCATCTCCGTCCATTCCTGTATTCCTTCGTCAGGGTGAATCAGGCTCGGGGCTGGACTGGTTTGAACCGTGACTGTGCTGCTGGTACTGTGGGAGGTGGCGGATGTCAGATGGCTCGTCCGCGGCTTCCCGGCTGCTATCGTGCTCTACCACTTAGCATGCTAATTAATCCCAACCAAAGGGCTGCGTCAGTCACCCCACGCTCCGCCAGGGACGCTCCCACTGGGCTCATCCTGCTTTAATTGAGCACGTTTTTTCAGAGGCCCGCTGTCCCTGGGATTACATTAGATCCCTCTAATTCACCCAGCCTGCCACCGGCGTGGGCAAAGTGAACAAGAGAGGGAGGGAGCAGAGCTGAGGCGTAGACGCAGGGAAATGTATAAATAAACCAAACAAACAAACAAAAACCCAGACTGAGTGTTTATTAACACCCCTGGGATGAAAAAGGAGGTGAGTGCAGGAAATCATTAGCGCAGGAGAGTCAAACTAGGCTTGTTTGATCTCGCTGATGGAGGAGCAAATGTAATTTAGCGCGCTGCGAGTAATTTGTTTTAGCAGTTAGCATGGGTTCCTTTTAATTTCATTTTGCCTTGCATCAGTCTTTCAAATTAAATATTTTTATTTTGTACAACGCGGATCTTTGTGAGCCTTCCAGCTCAAAGACCAGCCCTCAACAACAACTAATGTTTATTCATCTGCGCTTGTTTGCATGTGTGCGAGACAGATTCTTGACAGGAGTGTGCAGTGTCGGCTTTTATTTGAGTTCTTTCTGCATAATGAGGCAACTCAGATGCACGACGCGACAGCTAGCAAATCATAGCAGGAGGATAACAAAGTGTTTTTGTCACTGCAGCTTTAATTATCTGGAAGATGTTGCTGAAGCGGCTGCACCTGTTTTTGGTGTCTCACCTTATATCCTCATTTTGCTGAAAGTTGTCGTCGTCGCAATCTGTTTATGAAATCAGGACAGCATTTTAAAAACCGGCTGACTTCCAGCATTCACTGCACATATAATAGGCAGACTAAATAACCTGACAGGCCGACTGCACAGTGCAGCCTCTCACATATTGGCTCACGGAACTGATTTGCTGATCATTTTTGAGTGTTTAATTCAGTGAGGAGCACCGAGGGGCTCGACCTTACACTTTGCGGGACGTGGCGCGGCGAAAGAGCAAAAGGGGGACGTTTATCTCGCCCTGTCAGGGCGTTGCCACTTAATTGCTGCTCCCACCCGTGACGCAGAGGAGGCCGGCCCCCCGCATCGGGGCCGGCGAGTCTCAGCTCGGGTGAGTGGGGAAGAGAGGGCGGTCTTATCAGCAGGAGAGGCCTGGAACAGTGTTGCTCCGAGGCACCTTATCATGTCTGTGTTCACACCGTGTGGAGCCTGAGCACCTGCTCCTGCTGGCAGCGGAGATGGGAGATGCCCTCCTCCGGTAACAGAGAAGCCGAGGCACCAGCCGGGTG
>CM042229.1:21814664-21959664 GCA_023566465.1 Cottus gobio | reverse complement strand
TTCATTAGACGTGGCCTCCCAGGATCGGCATAAAGTGTTTTTGACATTACAGTTAACCATAGCGCTGCAGATTCATCTGCTCACCCGTCAGTAGCAATAACCGAATTTCTGAGCTCACGCTTACCTCCTAAAACAATACCGTGCCTCGGTTATTAATGATGAGGTGTACCAATCATTCGTGGCGTTTGCGAGTGCAAAGCCAAGACTTTCCTGCTTTCCGTCTGCGTTTCTAATGCACGAGTCAGTGAGTAGAAGACGTTCCAGATATGCGGGGCTTCTCCTCCCCTGCCTCCGGTCGCTTTATGCACGAGGCAGCGCATTAGTTCACTATGATCACCTATCAGTGAGTGACAGCTTGTTTGTATGCCCGGGTTGTCTTTTTTTATCTTTTAGAGGTGTTATTATTTGTTACTTCTTGCTCTTTACTTGAGCAGCGAGTTCAACGGAGCTTTGGCGTCTGCATTGTGACGACGATCAAATTGCCTGCCCTCGCCTGTCAGGCCCGATTCTCTGGATTTTTGACTTTGCTCATTATAAAGGTATTTCCATTTTATTAAGTTTCCCTTTTTTTCCAGCCTTTGTCGCTCTGGGAAATTTGCATACCTCTATTCCTAGGGAGAAAAAAAAATAATGACAGCAATTTCTTTTCTTTTTCTCTCCCCCACTAGCCGTGTGAGTGCTTCGTTTAGTGGCACCTGCGAAAGCGACAGGCGCAGGGATGAGAAGTGAAAGAGAGCAGTTGATTAAATCATCATCAAGTCGCAGCACAGAAAGTCAATTCTGCTTGCCGTCTACAATGATATCCTTTTATCTTAAAGTAATGAGCTATGGCACTTTTGCATCGGGTAATACGATGAGTTCCATTAGCATGTTCCATTTGCTTCACAAGCAAGGGCAAGTCATTCCAGCCGGCTTCTATCTCGGCAATCAAAGCAATTGGCTGCACAGCGAGCGAACACAGAAAGGAGGGAGAGCGGGGAAATGTATAAAAAAAAAAAAAGAAGGGAAGCCGAGAAAGAAAGGCTGGTAGAGTTTTTTTATGGATCACAACACAGTGGAAAAACTCAAATGATGTCCATTATGCGAACCCTTTTTGCGTGCCTGTGTTCCCGGGTGTGTAGTGTGCACAGGCAGAGGAGCAGCTAATGAGTGCTGCGTCGCATTACTCTTGTCACATTCTGAGAGGCCTGAATACATGGGAGCAGTTGAGGTGGCTAATACTGCTCATCAGATCTCGTCTGCCGCCGCATTAGTCAGTGCTGAGAGGGAGAGCGGTACGCCTGTTTATTCACAAGCTGCAATGCACACAGTGTGCAGCTTTTTGTATTACACAGACATCCGCGTTTACTCACAAACTTCACTCGCGTGCATTATCCTTAGTTTTTTTCTTCCGGCTGACAATCTTTCGGGGCTGCTGGCTCTCTGCACACTGTATTAAAATGGGGGATGGTATGTTGCGGGCGGTGGAGTAGGCGAGAGAGAGAGAGCGAAATGGAGAGCGAGGGAAACGTCTGAGAACTGTTTGCCCAGTGCGTTTATTGCCTCTGCATAATTTATGAGCTGCTGGAGCTGACCATCATGGCAGTGTGCCGCGGGCGGCCCCTGGGGCCGTGTGGGACAGGCCTGTAAATTGGATGCTATGCTCCTGCTGAGCTCGCAAGGACCCCTTTTTTTTTTTTTTTACCGTCCAGTCTCAGAAACAGCCCAGCCATGAGCCCAGCCCACCTACCTTTGAGATCCGCAGGGCTCCAGATCAGCAAAAAACACGAGTTGGAAACAAAAAAAATGAAAAAAAAAAACGGCAAGGCCTTCTGTCGCTCACTTCCTGGGCTGTCAATCATTTGCCCCCCTTCCTTCCACTCCCTCCCTACTTTAATCGACACCCAGCAACCCCTCCCTGCCCTCCCGTTCCCCCCTCCTACACACACACACACACACACACACACCCTGTGCCAACCCCTGCCCATATTCCCCCCCAGTGCCTTCTTCATTACCGACTCCAGTGCTTCTCTGCACCTCAGCCATATGCACAACGTTGAGGGCCGCCAGTCACCCAGCATCACACTAATTAGTTGATAAAGAATTAAGTGGACCTTGAAATTGAAATTGGAAAGAAAAAATGAAATCCAACCACTTTTTCCTCCCTCCATTACAAAGTTTCCTTCCTCCTCTTGTCATTTCTCCATTCCCAGCCTCAAGCAGGAACACACATCACAGAATTATAATTTTAGTGGCGGATGGTGCTCCGTCTGAATTTCACATAGACTTGGATGTTAACAAGGGCACTGCTGCTCGTGAGGAATTAGCTTTGTTTGGCATGCTGGTGTCGTGTCAGCTAATACAGTGATCTGGTGATACTCACACTGAATATGCTATGTGATAAGTTCGTCATTAAAGAGATGATAAGATATGACATTTGCAAATGTAAATTAGATAATGGCACCCACGCGTGTGGAAATGTAGACGTTACTATTCCTCATTTTCAGCTTTGCCTTTCTTGTTTTTCTTGCAGTGTGACACCGAGAGCGACCAAGACGACAAGGTAAGCCTGCCGTTCACCGTGGAGCTCCCTTTGTGCTCGGATCCTCTCAGGCATACTTTATTTGGGCTTCAATAAGATTCAAATATTAGACTTTCTTTAAGGCAGAGAATTTAATGTAATTATAATTAAACATTGTGTTAATAAGTGAAAACCTTAATTAGCTGCACATTAATTATAAATGGTTTAATGATGTGCAAAATCTAAATCAAACTGTTCTGGGTTTTTAGGATTTAGATGACATTTAAATTAGACTGCTGTGACAGTCATGGCCGAGGGTGCAGACTTTCTGTAGCTGGAAGCCGAGCACGTCCTGTCTGTCTGTCCTCCTGTCTGTCATCCTGTCTGTCCTCCTGTCTGTCATCCTGTCTGTCCTCCTGTCTGTCATCCTGTCTGTCATCCTGTCTGTCCTCCTGTCTGTCATCCTGTGTGTCCTCCTGTCTGTCATCCTGTCTGTCCTCCTGTCTGTCCTCCTGTCTGTCCTCCTGTCTGTCATCCTGTCTGTCATCCTGTCTGTCATCCTGTCTGTCCTCCTGTCTGTCATCCTGTCTGTCCTCCTGTCTGTCATCCTGTCTGTCATCCTGTCTGTCATCCTGTCTGTCCTCCTGTCTGTCATCCTGTCTGTCATCCTGTCTGTCATCCTGTCTGTCATCCTGTGTGTCCTCCTGTCTGTCATCCTGTCTGTCCTCCTGTCTGTCCTCCTGTCTGTCCTCCTGTCTGTCATCCTGTCTGTCATCCTGTCTGTCATCCTGTCTGTCCTCCTGTCTGTCATCCTGTCTGTCCTCCTGTCTGTCATCCTGTCTGTCATCCTGTCTGTCATCCTGTCTGTCCTCCTGTCTGTCATCCTGTCTGTCATCCTGTCTGTCCTCCTGTCTGTCATCCTGTGTGTCCTCCTGTCTGTCATCCTGTCTGTCCTCCTGTCTGTCCTCCTGTCTGTCCTCCTGTCTGTCATCCTGTCTGTCATCCTGTCTGTCATCCTGTCTGTCCTCCTGTCTGTCATCCTGTCTGTCCTCCTGTCTGTCATCCTGTCTGTCCTCCTGTCTGTCATCCTGTCTGTCCTCCTGTCTGTCCTCCTGTCTGTCATCCTGTCTGTCCTCCTGTCTGTCATCCTGTCTGTCCTCCTGTCTGTCCTCCTGTCTGTCCTCCTGTCTGTCCTCCTGTATGTCCTCCTGTCTGTCCTCCTGTCTGTCATCCTGTCTGTCCTCCTGTCTGTCATCCTGTCTGTCTTCCTGTCTGTCATCCTGTCTGTCCTCCTGTCTGTCCTCCTGTCTGTCATCCTGTCTGTCCTCCTGTCTGTCCTCCTGTCTGTTCTCCTGTCTGTCCTCCTGTCTGTCATCCTGTCTGTCCTCCTGTCTGTCATCCTGTCTTCCTGTCTGTCCAACTGTCTGTCCTCCTGTCTGTCATCCTGTCTGTCCCCCTGTCTGTCATCCTGTCTGTCCTCCTGTCTGTCATCCTGTCTGTCTTCCTGTCTGTCCTCCTGTCTGTCCTCCTGTCTGTCATCCTGTCTGTCATCCTGTCTGTCCTCCTGTCTGTCATCCTGTCTGTCTTCCTGTCTGTCATCCTGTCTGTCCTCCTGTCTGTCCTCCTGTCTGTCATCCTGTCTGTCCTCCTGTCTGTCATCCTGTCTGTCCTCCTGTCTGTCCTCCTGTCTGTCCTCCTGTCTGTCATCCTGTCTGTCATCCTGTCTGTCATCCTGTCTGTCCTCCTGTCTTCCTGTCTGTCCAACTGTCTGTCCTCCTGTCTGTCATCCTGTCATCCTGTCTGTCCTCCTGTCTGTCCTCCTGTCTGTCATCCTGTCTGTCATCCTGTCTGTCATCCTGTCTTCCTGTCTGTCCTCCTGTCTGTCCTCCTGTCTGTCCTCCTGTCTGTCCTCCTGTCTGTCATCCTGTCTTCCTGTCTGTCCAACTGTCTGTCCTCCTGTCTGTCATCCTGTCTGTCCTCCTGTCTGTCTTCCTGTCTGTCCTCCTGTCTGTCATCCTGTCTGTCATCCTGTCTGTCCTCCTGTCTGTCATCCTGTCTGTCATCCTGTCTGTCATCCTGTCTGTCATCCTGTCTGTCATCCTGTCTGTCATCCTGTCTGTCCTCCTGTCTGTCATCCTGTCTGTCATCCTGTCTGTCCTTCACCTTTCTGTCAGCCTGTTTTTGGACACTTTCCAGAGGTCCATTGACACAATCATTGCTTCCAACACATCCTTCTGTCGAGATCTACAGCATCTTCCTGTTGTGTAATACCTATATTTGCTCAGATGTTAATTTTGTTGTCACACTTTTCTTTCAATTTTACAAAAAAATGTAATTAATAAATAAAACATTTCCAGGGAAACACGTGGGTCACCAACAAACAAGTTCTCCAGGTTTAAAACTAAAGGTGGGGGAAATCGATACGGCAATATTGTTTCGATACACGGATGCCAAGGTTCAATCTTTTAATATATACATTATTGATAAATATTGCAAATACAACATTTTGGTAACAATTGCTAGTCTATTCGAGGGTGCTGAGTTTTTTCTGGTGTGATCATGGCTAAAGTCAGTGAAAATTAGACCCTATTGTGACTTAAGTATCAAGACGATATCATGTAATTAAATTATTAGTTTTCACAAGTTTTCACTAGAAATGGTCAGATTAGTTTTGAGAAGCTGGTGTAATGGTGGCATTACGGAAAAGGTCACTAAATTCCAGAGATCTCATGCCGTCTAGAGCAGAATCTCTCCCTTCTTTTCATGATCAGCTGTCTCTGGAAGGTGTCGCGTTAAGCCTGATTCACCCACATCTACAAAACATCATGACACACTGTAAACTACGAGGCCGTGTGAGGGCCATTGTAGATTCAAATAATAATAGTTTGTTATTACTCTGCAACTTAACCATAGTGTTTAACAGTGGCATCCAAGGTCTGAGGAGGTTGGTCAGAACATGCTTGTTCCTTGTAATTCCTTGTGACTTTATAATCATCAATATTTTTCTTGTGAAAAAAAAGATGCTTCTCTCTATAAATTACAGTATTTTACCTGCAATGTCTTTAATCCACCATTGCAGTATACCGACATTGCTTGTCTTAAAAAGTAAAGTTGTACCTTTTTAATAATGGCTGCCACATTTAGTGTAAGCATTGCGTTATGATATCCAGGTTATGATATCCAGGTGCTTCTACTGTAGTTTTCTACAAGACTGTTTTCAGTATTCTGTGCCGCTCCACATCTAACATCCTGGTATTCACCGTTTGAGCATAACTCCTCGATGCTAAGAGCAGCCATACCAACCAGTGACTTCTAAGCAGAGATCTAGATCCACTCTAATGATTTAGTAATACCATTTGCTTGTGGTGTTTAGACTGTGCAGCAAATTGAGTCATTACTCAGTGTTGTCGATTTAAATTGCTCCTGTCTCGGTGGCAATTCCTTTTTGTTTCAGGAAGAGAGGGAGAGCATGGTAAGCTGTTATCCGGCCCCCAGTGACTGTATTAATTCACCCTGGCTCACGTTACGCTCCTGATGAACAGCTCCGTCTACACCTTCCTGTCATTGATTAATTGTGTGTTAAAGTAACAGAGGAGTGAATTAGTAAATAGGGGGACCCCTATGACGGGCTGACTCATGTGTTCCTCCTCTATGTGAGGGAGTAATTGGAGCTCCCACTCAACACTTTCACTCCCCCCCACACCCCTCAGTCCACGTCACCTCTGCCACTATCTGCACCTGCCAGGCGCCGGCACGCCGCGCCCACCGCCGCCGCCGCCGTTTAGCATTCCGCGGGCCGACGCGGTCTCCTTTACAACGCGGCGGCGGAGAAGGGCGCGGGAGAGCGGAGTCGTTTTAATGGGTCAAATGTATTCAGATGAGGACAAACGTGGCTTATTTGGTCCCCCCCCACCCCCCCTTCAAAAGCAGGGAAATGGAAAAAAGTGTTCCCGGGAGAAATCATGTTCTGCTCGGTGTAGAAGGCCTCTGCCGTGTCGGCTGGAGCTGCCAGACTCTGATAAGAAACAGCTATTCGCATCTCAGGGTACGTGTGCACACACAATCCTGCCGGTGTGTTTGTGTGCGAGCGTGTTGGAAACTGTCAGAGCATTTGCTCATTATAAAGTGACCTGTAGGACAGGCCCTCGCCAACATGACAGGATAATGGCATCGTGGGAGACAGGTAGGAGGCAGGCTCGCTGCAGCCGCTCGTCACACAACACAGGTATTATTAGCTCTGCATGCGTTATCATTAGCATCTCTGCTGCGGCCCCCCATTACCGGAAGTCTTCCTTTCCCCCTGCCACTATCGAGTAGTCCAATCAGAGCTCCGATCATGAGAACACTTCTGCTTTAAAGGGAAACTGTGTGTGGAAAATGTGACAGAAATACTTTTGCATGTGTGGTTTTTAATATTTGATCATTAACGTGGTCGATTGTATGTCTTTACGCGTCTGAATCCTTATTTACACAAAAGCCCAAAGAAACACAGTCTTCTAAATCCACAGGGCATTTCATTCCTATTATGTCGCAGGTGTGAAAAGGGATGATTCATCCTTTACTGGGCCACTTAGGCAAAGAGGCCCGCTGCAGGGCCAACAGAGCACAGAGCTTTTGCTGGCAAGGACGTCCATATGCGTCTGTCGGTGTTGTGCAGCTCGGCCCGTCTTCCACTCCTGAAACCTGGGCCGTCATCAAAATGTGCTCTTGCACTCGTGCTCTGTACACTCTCACCCTTTTGTTGGATCCAGGCAGGATCAGATGGTCATTTTCATGAGGTCCAGGCAGGGCCGGCCTGTTCATTTGGAGCAGCTTGTTCCCAGTTACGATGCTCCGCTTTACTGGCAGGAAGGCACACTAAAAAATGAGCTCCGCAGCCTCAGGTGTCCTTCATGTGCATCCACCAGAGCCCCCATGACATCGCCTGGTTTTAATGGTGTAGTTAACACCAACAGGTTTCCCACCATCTGAGGCCTTTTAGGGGGGCGGGGCGGCAGGAGGGGGTCCCCTGAGCCTCAACATGTGTATGATCCAGAGGAAGAACCTCTCTAAACCCATTGAGGGAAAATATGTACACTATCAGAAACATTCTTTATGAATGTAAGTGCCTCTTGAATTTGAATTGTCCTTTTCAAAAATGTATGCACTGAAACATTCACTCAGCATTAATCATTTCTGATTTAAATCTCAACAGCGGCAAATATCTGCACCTCATCTCAGCAGTCTTTGTAATATTGTCAAGAGCGCTCAGGTTCCCTCTCTGTCTGGACTGGCTAATGCTTAAGTGATTTTATGCTAGTAAGTGGCACCTTGAAAGTGCCAATCAAACAGTTGAGTATGAATATCTGCTGGCGCTCGAGTGCTTTCTCCAGCTTAACTGTTCATCGTGTTTGAGGCCTTTTGTGAAGACAATGGCTCTGTGTATCTGCAGGACTTTATCACGCTGTTGCTTTATTTATTTCTCTTTCCCATGCCTCTGGGCTTTTTATTTTATTTTTTATGGCGACCACACCTTTCCTAAGTGTTATTTACTCGCTCTATCAGCAGCCTCGCGCCGTAAATGCCATTTTGAAAACGTTTTGCGTCTTATTAATGGCCATGCAACAGAGTGCTGTAATTTGCACTGCTTTCCTCTTATTGGATGCGAGGGATCTAAATGGGTGCTTTAGAGCAGCCGAGAGAACCTGTTTGTCCTTGACATAAAATAAAGATCTGAACTGGTAATATATTTGCTGTTTCTCTTCCTTTATTGTGTTGCTGTGTTTGCCCTCAGGCAATTACAGCAGAGAGTCGAGTTTCTCAATCACTCGGCAGCGCTGTACATAAAACCATTTTATAACCCCCCCTCCCCCCTGCAAACCCCCCCGAACCCTCCCTCGTTCCACCGCAGTGGGAAGGATGAGTAATAAAAAGGAGAGAGCAACTTGTCAGCGTTAAAAGATTATGTGTTTTGCCCCCCTCCAAAGGAAGAGTGTAGTGTTTACAGGCTTGAGTGGGTGCTCGCTAGGCCGGTGCTGAGGCTGATTGCACCAGAGTACCCTGTCAGCCAGTGATTTGTCATGTACTTTATCATCCTTGTCACTCCGCAGAGCGTTGTCATAGGTAGCGGCCCCGCCTGCCCCCTCCCCCCGCTGTGCTTTGTACCCAGTCGGTGTAAGAAATTTGTATTTACTTTGGGGGAGTGTAATTTGTTCCTCATGGATAATATGACCCTTAGCGGTGCTGGATCACGGGTTAGTTGAAGTGATATTTTCCGGTAATGGTAGTCGTACATCATGGCTGTCAGGCCGGGTTAGGAGGCGAGCACATTACAGCTCCATTTTAGCACTGCAGGCATCTGGGATTATTTTCCATAACCAAGTATGACATGACCGCTCTGCGGAGTGCATTACATTTTTACTAGCATTTTTCCCTCCCCCCGGCAACTTCTGTGGCTTTTCCCCCGGTCTGGGTCTCGGGGCTGCCACAGTGATGGATACCCCCGGAATCCCAGTAGCCCTGGCCAAGGTTAGCGGGTGTCACAGACCTACAACGCTCCCCTCCATCCAATAACCAGCAAATCCTTGCTCCCTCTGTGGAGCATGCACACAGGCCCACGGCTCAGCACTTCAGCCAACCCCCGAGCCGCCACTCGCCTCCACACACGCACTCAAACAGAGATGCAATGACAAGGAAGAAGCATATTCCCCTTTGAGAAGTCATTTAACAAGTTCCTGTGGATGCACATCCAGGTTTTTGTAGCCTCAAGCAGTTTTCACCAAAGGAGGACAGATAGATGGACGTGTGGACACTGAATGCCTTAAATCCGGCAACCTCCAGTACGATGAATAAAGATCAGCCTGCCCATGGCAGTGCTTGTAATGGCAGACAGCGTGGTGCTCCACAGCTGTTGATTGCCTTCCTTTTCTTTTCTGTTCTTTCCTACCCTTCTCTCTTCTCCCCCTTTCTGATTCCTCTCTCCTTGGCAACAAGGTCAGCAGTGTAAATGCCACCTCCTGCCATTGACAAATGGCCGCCTCCCTGTCCGATAATCAGCAGGGTCTCAGAGGTGGGCGAGCAGGCGGAGCTCATTAGGGTGCCACAGATGAGAAATTAATGTGGAGATTCCAGGCCTGGCAGAGCCGCGCTGATGGGCCCCGGGTGGGGGAGGTGGAGAAGGGAGGGGAGGGAAGGGGGTGTGGGTGGATGGATGGACCCTGTCTGATGGATGGCCGGGTCAGCAGGCAGCAACACTCCCTAGACAGTCCCACACATACACAAACATACACGCACACACCCACGCCTGTCCTCCCCCTGCATCTCCCCTTCTCCTTCCCCATCTCCCAGCCTCCCTTGTACTGCAACTCATCCCCTCCCCCACCACCAAGCAGTACAGTAATGACACCGTGGATCGTGAGGCCACAAGAGAGAAGGTCAGAGGAGAGACATTTCACCCTTTGACTGACACACTGGTAATTAAATCGAGGCTGCCTGATTGACACACATTTCCATGTTCCTTTTTGTCCTTGTGAAATAAGATGGTGACAAAAGGGGACGATGTCAGTCCGTCTATGCACTTCACAGGTCATTGATATGTGTTCGTGAAACCCCCCTGCCAGCACCTCCACTCGGTCCAGCATTGACTTCAGTGTGACAAATCTTCAAGCACACAAAAAAGCTGCATCGCTATTGTTGCATTGGAGAAGGCTTGAGGAGCCGTGGTTGTCGTAGTGAGCAGGCCTGCTCTCCTCTGGGGCTTTCACCCTTTTCCATCCTCCACAATTTTGGAACCCATCGTCGATCCTTCTGACGATGGATAAGCTTCTGGGGGGCAAGTGGCTATATTTCTGGGATTCCGGTGAAGCCAGCGGATATCAGGGACTTATTTTTCCATGCACTGCTCGTTGTTTACAGTCCAATTAGCAACTTCAGATGTGAGACTGAGTTAAGCAACGTGGACGTCTGGATTGGTTCACAAGATCCAGTTTACAAGCTAATTTTAAAGCAATACAAAGGTAAATGCAGTCTGCCTTTAGGCTCTCCACACGCTTTACCTGTGTTCAACCAAAAGCCTACTTGAACGTGATTGTAGTCCACAAAGTATTGACCAAACAGACAACAGAACACTTCAAATGACAAAATCACAACTAGCAGCACAAGTTACCAAGATCGGGCAGTGTTGGCAATGCAGTCCTGCACCACATTTTCACCATCAACCAATCACCTCATTTGATGGGAAAGCCTTCCAAAAACACTCATGTCACTGTTTATACATTTGCTCACAATTGGTTTTTAATCTGCATGCATGAGCGGTTTAAGTTTGTCCACAAGGTGTCCACATTTCAAGAAAGGCAACTTGTTGCTCTGTATTTATCAGACGTGTCTGCGTTTCCGCGAGACCGTTCCCAGGCGCCTCAATAATGTGTAAACTCTAACTCTGCTATGTTAAATGTATTGATCCATTAAATAGCTGTTGAATGGTGGAAAGCCAAGTTCTGAAAGCTTTGGTTGAAGCATTTGCTCCAAAGCTGATTGCATTGACACAGCAGTGTTGTGATGATTGTTGGTAAAGGTGCAGATACTCAAATGCACCTTTATTCAAAAGAATGTGGAATGCAATCAAAACCTCTTTTTCATCCACAAAAAGCACCGCTATGGCTTTTCAGATTGCCTTCTGATTCTTTGTGAAAGCGTTTGGCATGGCAGTTTTGATGTCGAGACACAGAATTGTTGGAGGTTCACTCTTACCTTGAGACGTGATATTATACAAGCCCTAATGTGTTACACTTGCCTCTAGAGTGCTCAACCTCACCATTCATTTATGGACAACAATAAAAGCTAATAATGCACACGTTTGAATAGGACAAGGTTGCCAAGTCCTTGAAATTGAATGGGGGGAAAAAAACTGTTGCAGCAGTGAATCATGTTTCAAAGGCAATGATTCAATTCCCAGAGCAAGCTGAGAACACAGGGAATGGAAAATAATTCAATCAGCTACACAAACCATAAATATGCTGTTTGACTGAGATGCTCACTCCTGTGGAAAAAAAAAATCCATTTCCATCTTTCCTGACCTGGAAAAGAAAAATGTCTCAGGCAAATTGTGTAGATATATCAAAGGCTTTATGAGATTGGCCACATACAGAGAGGCCTTGGAATGGAAACAAAACCACAGTTAAAGAACTGTTAAGTCCTGTATATATGCAAGTAAGAGTAGAATGTGGCAGATATTTTCCACTGTTGAAGTTGTGCACACGATATAACAGTTCGGCTTCTTGCAGCGAGACTCCTTTATTAGTAGGATGTAGAAGGCATGGCATATTATTCTTATTAACTGATTGAACTATTTTCATCGCCATCTGTTAAGCACATCATTAGCTCTCCCCATATTTCTAATAATGTCACTAATGTTATTTTAGCAGCACTGCTCCAATCGGCCTAAGCTCGAAGCCAAAAGTAACACCCATGTTGAGTCCAACTGAATCACATACATGTTCTTCTGCAATTGACGTGCGCATTAATGAACTTGCTGCATGTGGTGCCGTTTGCCAGGTGCAGTGAGTGGAGCGCTGCAGGGCAGAGGGGTGTGCTGTGACGCAGTGTGTACGTAGAACCCTCTGGGTCGTGTTAGGCCGGTGGATTTGTGGCCGATCAAGAGTGAGCAGCGCCCCGGCTCCTCGGGTGTCTGTCCTCATCTCTATTTATGAGGCGGTGTTGCCTGTTACCGGTCTTTAATAATGCATGGCGTAAGACCTTGGGTTCAAACCAGTGTCTCTGGAAACAGGCTGCTTATGAAAAAAAAAAGGGAAAAAAAATTGCTTGTTGTTATGCAGAAAGCCCTTCGCTCTTTTCTCTCACGCACTCTCTCTCCATCCCCTCGCTGTCTCTCTATCTGCCCTCTCTCCCGGCTGAGAGTGAGTTCTTCGACACGCCAAGGTTAAACTTTCTGGCTGCATTCGGCGTATGTCTGTCAGGGCCCGACTCACCTGCACATAAGCCCGGCCCCCCTAGCAACTGGCCCAGTGACTCCCACACCAACCCTCTGCCCCCTCATTGCCCTTTTGTCAAGCCAATGATTTCTGCAGGCAATTGGCTTCAGAATGGACTGGCTCCTGGCTCCTGGCTCTGTGTGTCTCAGTAACCTCAGCTCACCCACAGAACATAGCTTCAATCCCTGCTGCCACGGCAGAATTTCTCTATCTACCATTTGTCAAACCCAGTGCACTCAACACAAAGACTGTGAATGAAACCAAATGAACAGAGCTGCAGACTGTAATGTGACATAGCTTTCTGCTTTTATGCACAGGCTCTTACGTTGTCACTTTTAGTTTGATGTTATATTTGAGCTGCACGGTGAACCTCTACCTCCTGCTTGATATGTCATTAGTGTCCTTTTAGGCTTACCGTTTTCAGTTGTGTAGGCAGTACTTCCAGGGAAGTATCTGTTAGTTCAACAACTCCAACTGAATAATATGTGAAGATAATGTAAAAACTGACTGTGAATCAATATCAATTTTGCATTGACTAAAATAGTCTTCCATGGATCGTTTGTCGAGCAATATTTGTAGTCACGGACCGAAGATAAATTATTATGCACCACAGAAATGTATAATAACTGCTGTGGAGGACCACATCCCAGATCTCCTGCTGTGTAAACCACCAGAGACAGTGAGTCACTACAGAAGAGGTTCCTAAATGAGGGAAATGGAGAACAGGCTTGTCAGAATGACAACGCTATCCCAGCATGCATGGCGGCAGCCACAAACAATCCTAATGACATCAGGGGCTCTGAGGAGGGGCTATATGCTGTCGGCTCCTGGGCTCAGGCCGTTCCCCACCCCCGACACACACACACACACACACACACACACACACACACACACACACACACACACACACAGCCTGCCCTTCCAACCACCACAGTGCTTGTTAGAGGCAGTGTAATTAGGTGGCTGAGCTTGTTGCAAGTAGCCCAGGTCACAGAGGCATGTCCAACCCTTGTCCTGATTGCTCCTTGGGGAATTATTGACAAAACACAAGGACCATTGCATGTTGGGCTCTAATTATGTGTACAAGACATAGACAGCCCCGGGGAAATTAAATGAAATTCCCCAGCTTGATGGGTCCTCCACACTCATGGGATCCATTTTGTTTCTTATTAAGCTCAGCCATTGTCTGGCTTTATGAGGCTGCTGTGTGCAGCTAGGCACCAGCTAAATGCTTTTAAGTGTCTCTCTTGTCACAGTGGCAATACATCAATGACTCGTGTTGGGAAATTGCCTGACAATTGCAATCTACACTGAAAAAAGTGTATGCAGTAAAGCGGCAGATATATTTAACCAGTGCTCACTAATATTGTAAATGGAGGGTGTGGAATATAACACCTGCATGGTGTTTCAATGTGTAATCAGTTTCTTGTCACTGCAGCATTGGCCTGGACGCATCCAAACACCTCTGCTCTAATTCCCCTGGCCCAGATACTGGACAGGAATTGATAGTCTCCTGCTTGTGCAAATGAAGTGATAAGGGGTCTCACCCAGATTACACAAGGCCTAAGTGGCGCTGAGAAAGCTTATGGAGATGAATGAATTCATGAGGCCGCCTGACAGATTCTTAAGAAGCAATGTAATAAGGGATAAATCAAACGGCTAACATTTTGCCTCTGAATGATTTCAAATTAAAGCAGAGGGAGATGGCAGACCTCCCGGGAGCGGGTGGACTTAAGTATAGAACTGTGGCTGACCCTTATGTATATTTCTCTATCATTAGAACGCCCTAATGGCCAATGTACAAAAAGGCTGTATAAGCAGCAGTAAATACTCCATTCCTTTTGATTTCCTCACAGTGGGGTGTTAGCTGTCTTTTAATTTCCAGACTGTGGGGGCAGGGCCAATCCTAGAGGTCTGCCTAGATCATTCTTATCATCATTAATAATTGATTATATTATGTTGTAAGATGCTGGAACATCCAGGAGTTAGAATTAAAAGTTCCAAAAGGGTTCTTCTGAAGGGCTGAGATGCCCAGACCCATTTGCCTCTTGCCAGGAGCCCTCTTTTGAAGAAAGTATGTTCCTTATAAGCCTAATGGCTCCAATAAGAACCCTTTTCATCTAAAGAACCTTTTTTAAGAATTCTTCAAGGATTGTTGAAAGCAAAGATTGTTATAATAACACAGCGATATATTTTGATATCAAATTACTTGCTGAACAAGACTTACTATATGATAGTATTGCAAATACACTTTGCATGGTATTTTAGTTGAAGGTTTACCATCTACAATAGGCGTTTCTCTTGTGTGATGTCCGACAACTGCTTCTTTGTGAAGGCAGGGTCGATGGACTTGCCTGGAGTTTACAAGTAGGAGCTCCGACTATGAGTGGCATTGTACTTTTTCTCTTTGGAGGTCGAACGTTTTTGGGTTCTGAGTTGTCTGATATGCATCATTATTCCATGGTCAGGGTGGAGAAAGGTCTATTGGATTTAAAACGGAAAAAAAAGTCTTCTATGTAGGTTCATAAAAGGTTCTACCAGGAACCAAAAAGGCTTCTCCTATGGGGACAAGGTGAAGATACCTATGGTTCTACTAGTTAGTACCATTATTTCTAAGAATGTAGCTGTGCCTCACTCTTATGTAGCAAATCATTGTGTTGTAGCTACTACGCCATATAAACTGGTTAGGAAAAAAAGCATGACAAGAAAAAAGTGAATACATCCAGGCACATGTCAAGGCTACCAATAGCATTTGCTGAGCATCATTATATGGCTCTGTACATGGCTCTATACATGGATCCAGCATGCACCACACAATTAGGTAAGATCTTCCTCTGCAATACTCTGGAGACCAATGTTGCCCACTGTGATTATCCTTCAATGATTGCTCATATGAAAGTTTGTACAAGCGTCTGACAAACACGGGCCTTTATGAAACCGGAATCATACATGAAAATGTCAGGGCCCCTCCGTGATATGACCCGCAACACGGCGACACATAGCTCTCTGGTCAATTAGGCATGGGGCAGAGCGAGCGTTGCATAGTTCCATTCCAACCCTTCCCACATGCCCCGTGGCTATGCAGACAGCCAGCTCACTAGTACAGTGAGCACACGCGCTCTGGAAATGTTACCAAGACCAGCCACCGGAGAATAATTGGCAGAAGATGCAGATGTGCCGGCTGCCATGCTTCGAAGGCCAAAGAAAAGAATATGATGCGTTTCGCATGGCAAATGGAGGTGAGTCATACTGACACCGCTGGCATTAACGATGCTTCTGCTTGGCACCGCCACGCAACCAGGGGGAGGGAGACGGACGGGATGTGAGCATGCAAACCAATGTGAGGGTGGTGCTTGGCGTTAGCCGTCACGCGTACCTTTCACTTAGCTTAATACCTTAAAGCTTAGTTGTTAGCATTAGTTGTCGATTTTGTGATGTTAACCGGCGCCAGGCGTCACCCGGTCCATGTGTATCCTCCCTTCGCTCTATACGCCTCCTCATCCTCACACGTAGAAACGTGCCATGACAAGCACACGCATGCCAGGCATACTGTTCTAAATAACAAAGCGAAAGACATGTGCCCTTTGGGTGGTGAGATAGCTCATTACCTATGAGCGACCTTCCATCTGCACTCATGGCTGCTCTGGGAGCCATTATGATTATGATGGAAATCTCACAAGCCATTACTGGGAGACAGCACAGGGCTCACTGCAGACACACTAATGGACTCATTTGTAATTGGGAGAGAGGGAAATGACTCTGTGAGCTAGCAGTGGCTTTGTTTGATGGAGTATGGAGGAGCGCATACTCGTTTTGACAAATGAAACGGGCTTAGTTGTCTATGTGAGCTTAACCGCTGTGCTTCCTTGATCACGGCACACACAAACACACACACACACACACACACGCCATCCTCCCTTTCTTGTGTCCAGCAGTGACCTAACTCCCACGAGGCTGCTCATATTCTCTTTTGATGGGGAGGGGTCGGGCCTCAGGGTTTGACCATCAATCTTTGAGACCCACAGGACGTGCAGGACGAGTTATTAAAGGATACATTTCTTAGAGGTGATAATAGTGTTGAAATTGACTGGTTGGGGTTGGATGGGTCACCTTCTAAATCTTGGGATTAATAGTGAAACGCGTGCTGATCCCTGACGTTTTTCAGCCATGACTCGGGGGCAGGAGCTCATGTGAAGGCCCCCGGAAACTTTTTAGCCTTCGGCTGTTTTGTTGGTTGTGCTTTTCTTCCAGTAATTCATCTGCGACTACACATGAAATCCATGTTGATCCCCTCTCCCTGTTTACAGACACACTGTAGAGCATTCGTTGCCCCATAACTTATCTCTCTTCCTCAGTTTATTTCAGCAACATCTGGGAAGTTAACTGCTGAGGTTTATTTGCTATTTCTCATTATTTTAATTAACTGCGATTTCCCCGCTTTCTATTGGCATTGTCCCCACAGCGTTGCTCAAGACGTTGAGTGTGATTTGCTGGTTATGCCCCAATTCCAGGAGGATTAGAACAAAATGTGCCATTGTGGTGAAACATTAGTTTGGCATGTGTTTGCAACAATAACAGCAAATGTTTAATAAAACAGAATAAAACATTGGTGGTGGGCTGGTAACACAGGGTATGAGAACACATCAACAACATGATTTTAGAAGGAAAAAAGGAGAAATGACCACACAAATCGTAAACTATTGTTGTTTATTTAATTGCATGTAAAGGGGATGGACACAATAACAAGAACACCTTTGCAGAATACTGTAATCCATTAGAGAAATCCGGGAATACGATGTTTAGTTTTTGTAAATAGGCAGATTAGACAGAATATTAAAAGATAATGCAATTCAAGGGACATTCCCCCCAACCTGCACTTGTGATTATGTCAAACTGATTCAATAAAAGACAAGACGCACATGGCTGACTCACCATGTTTTGACATTAGCCAGATTTTTACAGAGACATCAACTGATTGTTTGACATCGTTATTTTTGAAACACCTCGGTTCGAAAAGGGAGCAGGTGAGCTACTGCATAATGCATCCAATTCTGCATGGCAGGTTCTCTGTGTTGTTGGTCCACACCCTACGTATTAAACCAACAGGACATTTAACTGCATGTTTATACAAGGAAGCTCCCTCAGCAGGAGCCTGACAGGGACGAATCAGACAGGGAGATGGGAGGAGGATGTCGGGGGTGTGGGAGGGTAATAAGATTGCCCTGACCTGGGTGATTTATAGATTCATTTGTGTGCTTGTTTAGGAACCCGATCTGCATTATTCATGTCCACTGAGGACATTAGCTGGTTAACCCCGGCTCAGGTTAGGCCACATTATTTTAATGGCCATTGCGAGGGCAAGCCTCTCAGCTCCATTGTCAGAGCGAGGGAGGGAGGAAGAGGGGAGAGCAGCGCTCATTTATTCCAACCAAAGAGCTATCTCATATACACTGAGAACAGGTGGGGCCAGGGCATTATTATTCAATTACGTCTGTTAACGGTAAACAATGCACAGCCCTTTAAAGCTCAAAAGAAAATGATAATTGGCAACCAAATACCCGGCGACTTTTGACTGCCACACGTTCCATAATTTATGTTGTGCGACACCTGTCATGCACATGGTGCGACCGCAGCGTCCCCGTGTTTTTCCGCGCATGTAATTACTATTCATGTCTGTAATGATGATGCCTTGTAGCCATAAAAGAGACTGCAGCTTTGACACAAGGCCACATTTGTCATCATCTGGGTGGATTGATGTGACGGTTATTAGTGACACACCAGTCTGCGCACACGAAGCTGCCACAGGGGGAACACAACTACAACAGCACAGCATCCGTTTAATTCGGATCTTGTGCTTTTTTATTCAAATGTTATTAATTGTGAACATTTTGCACGTCCAAACTTGGACATGGCACTTCCTTGGGTCCCCGGCAGTACACCTGCAAAGAGGAGAGACAGACGGGGATGCCTTGCTTCATAGTTAGACGTCAGCAATCAGAAGTGAGTTACCTTATCGTACATAAAGGTGCTCTCCCTCCTATCTCACTGTATGTATATATATCTATATATATATAGATATATATATATATGATTGCCTATGCTGTGATATTTGTGAATTATCCCTCTTCTCTGCATCATAGGATTATTTTACTGTAACAAATGACACACACGTATGCGCACACCTTACGCACCCCAGTTTAAGGAAGATAGGATAGTTTTCCCTCCGTCTTCCCGGTGAGGATGATCCACCTCTTTTTGAGCTCCTTTTTTCTGCTCTCTCTGGGGAGAATGCCATCATGCATAAAGGAAGACACAGAGAGAGGCAGCAGCATATGTCTGCCGCGGTGGATGCGGCGCTGACAGGCCGGGCTTATCGTCTCTGCAGCTCTTCACTACAAGCGTGATTACCGCTGACAGCTCCAACTGCTGATAAAAGCGGGAACATTAAAGAAAACAGAAGAGCCGCGAAGTCGACGCACCAATGTTTCTTCTCATCAGCCCCCCCCCTTTTCCCAAACACCACCTCCAGCTCCCTCTATTCCTCGCCTTCCCAGTACCCCACGTCATGGTGTCAGAGCTGTCGAGAGCGGGAAGTGACATCACAAGAATTTGCCAGCAGTCTCGAGGCTCATCATGTCAGCGGCAGCCTGTCTTGTGTCAGGCTTCCCCCAGGCAAGCTGTGATCCAGCCCTCGTCTCCGCACATCAAGAGTCCTCGCCGAGGAGGGGAGGGAAAAAGGGAGAGAAGAAATTAACAGAATGTTTTTCCATCTTGTTAACTGACAGCATCGTTTGTTAGAGCGCTGTCTCAGCAAGCGGAGTACGTGGAAGGCTTTCAGATTGGCAGCGGGAAGAATTGGCGAGCGAAAGCACGGCGAATTATTGAGTCTGGATGAGGTGTCAGAGCTACCGCGTCGCTTTGCGTGGGTTTCCAGAAAAGTATCTGAAGTGTGATAGGAGAACAAGTGTGGAAAAAAAAAAGTGCATGATTTAAAAAAGCTGCGAAGATCTCAGGCCATCGCCTTCTTGGGCTGGACGGAATATTTGTGTTGGTATGTCTGTATATGTGTGCATACTGTACATAATTACTTTGAACATCCAAGTTAAAGAAAAGGAACAAAAGCTGTGGCTCGTTTGCTCCAGAACTACTTTCAGTCTGCCAGAGTGAGACACTGCTTCACGAGTCATGGAAAATCTGCTCCATCTCCTGGGTAAATCTCCCATCTCCCGGATCTGGCCCTCTGTCAGCTCATTTGGACGGAGAGCCGGGGCTGCCTCGGCAAAGAATGCTTTTGATTCTCTTTTCATTTATTTGAACTGATCTGCTGTGATTAAGAGCTCCGTGTCTCATTATTCTCTTTTGGAGAGGAGCGGGGCATTGCCTTTTGCCAAAATATTTGAATGATTAGGGCCCAAGCACGGCCCATGCCAAAGCAACGGCAAGCATTCACTCTGCTTATTAGATTCACTTAAATGCTGTTGTAAATCATCGCTGCCAGTGCACGCTGCCAGGCCCAGGCTCTAGTTCGAGAAGCTTCCGCTGCCCGTGCCAGAGCACAGTGTAGAGCCACCAGAGGCAGCTGAGGCTGGCGGTCTGTGCTGCTGTTTGTTTTACCTCGGCCTCTTTATACAGCAAAAATGTTTGTTTGACCAGTTTTGGATTCATTTCCCAGATGAAAATGCAATTAATCAAGCAGCTGGGAGACACGGGTGAGTTTGAGAAAGCTGATCCTGCTGCATAGAGGTCGAAACCACCAGACAGCAGCTGGAGATGATTTTTGTCTCCGAGCTGTGATTTCTTAAGACGTGAGTAACGATGACTTCAACTTGAAGGCACGGAAACATTTATTAATACCAGGACGCCGCTGTTTAGCCAATCCAGATCTGTTTTTAAGAAACAATTGAAGTGTTCGATGTGAAGGGGCCACATCGCCGCCTGCGTGATTGTGGCCCTGAGACTGAATCAGCATGATTAGCACTAGAGTTAAACCTGCGTGTCAATGTATTGTTCTGTTCAATTCAAGATTGTGGAATGAGAGAAAAGAGGGGAAAAACAGCAGCTTGCTGAGCACTCAAAGAAAAATACTGGCTTCGGCCTTTCAAAAATATCCCTGGAAGCTCAATCAGGCCTTCAATCCTGGCACATTGTCAAGAAGCAAATGCAACAAATCAGAACATATTGTTCCTCAGGGGACGTAATAAGAGCCTTTCAACCATGAGCTCCACTGCTCCCCTCGTGCCCTCTTGGTGACAAACTGACTCCATCGCTTTCTTATTCACATTACCTCAGCCGGCGTCTGTCATGAGAAGCCATCTGTGGTGATATGGCATCCCTGTATATTATTTGGTGACTTCTTCCCCCATCTGTCTGTCTGCTGAGGTTAAGGTCAGCATGTGATGATAAACATGACGGGGATTTCCTCGGACCTAAATGGACGACCGCTTTGGCATCGGGTCGGGCGCAGCTTGCTTTTCAATAAATGCTGCAGCGCAAAGGAGGACAGATGAGGATCCTGAGGTGTGACGGGGAGGTGGGGGGTTGAAGAGAAGGAAGATGAGGGAAGGGGACAGGCAATTTAACAGCGGCTGTGACTCGGCAGGAGGGGGCGATGTATGGCGCTCAGCCAGCAGAGCAGTGGAAAACAGTGGTCCAGACTAATGATCCACAACCTGATCGTTATGGCCCCCACAGAAAGGATGGGCACAAGGCGCAGTTCCCTGGAAATCAATTCCCAGGAAGCGCATGGGTACTAGTTGTAAATCATGGCGGTATGGAAGGATGGATGGAAAGCGCTGGGGATGAAAGGAGAAGGTGGCGGTGCAAGAGGAGAATGGGTAGACGGGGAGCTTTCTAGGGTGGATAGATGGACCATGAAGGGGGAACTCTTTCGATCATAAACCCTGAAGGCAAAATTACTTGTGCGCCCTGCACACACCCCCATCCAGCAAAAGCAAACCAATGGTGTAGCTGTTCCAGCCTCTTGCCCCTCAGCCACCCCTCTGCTTGATGGCTCCATTGCAGGTTGAGGCTGAGGTTTAGAATAGTGTTCCCAAATTGATTTATATTCCCCAGTAGAGCCCCATCAATCCTAATGTGAAACTAATGAATCAGTGGGTGTTGAGGGGAGATGTGCAGGTGTGCGTGCAGGCCTGTGTGTGTGTGTGTGTGTGTGTGTGTGTGTTTGTGTGTGTGTGTGTTTGTGGCGGCGGTGGGGGAAGAAGGTAGAAGGCCCTTTAGAAACATATCATGATAAAGAAGGCATTGATCAAGGGGAGTCCAATGATGACGAATGCCACAGCTCTGAGATAAACGGCCTAAAGCAACAGTGATGGGATTCAGAACCATCAGCCCACGTGTCCTCAAGGCCGCCTTGAATGAGAGTGGCTGTCTGGTTCACATGGTCGATAGGTTTCAGTTTAATTGAAGCTTTGTAGTAAAGGTTTCAGTTCACACTTTTATTGAAAATGCTTTAAAGGCCAGACCAATGCTGGTACATGTTTGTATCCTTCAACCATGCATTGTGATTGAACAAATGTATGTCAAAGTCATTGGTTTAGTGATTAAATAAAAAAAACAGCTGAGCAGCAAGGCGTAGCTCCAGCTGCAGGTCTGTCCTCCATCGGCTGGTCTCCGCCCGGTTCCTGCTGATGCTCCTGTTTACTTATGTGGGTTACAGGGAGGCATCCATATTTATTGAGACTATTTCATAACCAGCTAAAGTTCTTTAAAGTAATGTAAAGGAACTTTCAGTTTCACACAACCCCGATGCTATTTGTGCAGTCTTTAAATGTAGTTTCTATCGGGTATATTAATGTGTAGTACATTATCAAATCATTTGCTTAAATCTAGAAACATTGCTAAAAACAAGAGGAGTCAGATGGCTTCAAGCGGACCCTGAGGTTAGTCAAACTAATTGGCAAAAAAAGAGAAAGATAAAAGCATTACCCAAACCGTCTGTTGTAGACATCAGTCACAGTTTGCAGACCACTTTGTGGTCAAACCTTGACTGACCACACTTGCAGAAGATGTGCGTGCACACAATTTCCCTGTGCAGTGATTATTAACAACATTTTAGCTACATTGACTTCGCCTTTTAACTCCAAATTAAATTGTTTCCATAATCTGGCCAAACTGCTCCAGCAACTTGCTCCATCTTACTTATTTTTATTGATATCGCAGTGTTCCCAGATCTTGGCAATTACTTTGTCGAGTGAGATGTTTTACAACCGAAGTAAATGATGGCCAAAACTACTAAAACCAGACCCACGGTTTCCTTTAAACCTATGGGAAGGGGATTGGGTATTGGGGCTGTGTACCTGTTCAGAATCGTTGTGAACAGTCAGTAACACAAACACCCAGTGTAGCCTGGGCCTAAGAGTCTCTATTAAATGGAATAGAGACCATAACCCATAGACACACATTGCAGGAAGAAGAAGAAGAAAAAAAAAGCGTGTTCCACTGATAGTTAATCAGGCCACAACTTAATGTTTCATCTCCTCCCGCCTATAAGCTGCGGCTCCTGCTGCTTCTCTGAATGTGATGGAGCCGTATCAGTTTCAGCAATAACAAATGAAACCATCCCCCTTTTCCCATTCCCACCGTCGTTCTCTCCACTTCATTATGCAGGCAGCCTGACGCTATTTGACAGAATGTGCTATCTGCAACCCCCAGCTGCAGTCTCCCTCTCACTATCATCGCATCGCTGGCAGCTTAACCCCACTGCTGCCTGCCACAGTGAAGCAGAGAGGAAATGATGACGACGATGTGGCTGTCTGAGGAGGAGAAAGAGAGAGAGACTCCCCAACACCTATGTGGATGTTTGTGTTGCGACAGTCTGTGGAATTAACTCCAAACATTTTTCATCACATTGTTAACTGCAAAATGGTCACATGCATTTGACCACAGCATCATCCTCAGTTTTGAAAGACGTAGTATATGAGTATGTGACGCCGACCACACACTAATACAGCGGCAATATTGCGGCAAGCATTAACCACGCTTGACCATGCATGCTGAAGGTAACGCTTTCACAAGCCAACATCTAGTCACTTCAAATCAAACTGGGTTTGTTTTGGCAGTTGTGAGAGCAGCAATGGCACTCTGGTGCGGACCAATACAACCGGTCCGAGCCCGCTAGCGTGAAGTGATCCCGGACTGGTTCCAAGCAAAGCCGAGTGCGGTTCGATTGCAGTGAGAACATAATCAGACCAAAGGGGGCTTTGTTGAGATGGACACAGGTAAAAGACGATAATGCGAGAGGACGGACCACGAAAATAGTGCCGTTTATAAAGTCATGCGACATTAACGAGAGGGATTCGTGCGCGTAGATCAGTGCAGAGTCTGAGTGAAAAAGACAACAGTCCTATTTAAAGTCTTTGATTCCCTGTGTAGACGTGGCAGCTCTCGACACCTAAAAACAGATACATGTGCTCCTTCGTGCACACCTCTCAGCAAATGCATATTTTGTATTTGGTCCGCTTTAATTTGTGCTCTGTGAAAACCGAACCACACGTATAATTTTCCCTCTGAGTTGGACGCAGCGGGCCCAGACTACGTACTGGGCAGAGTCTGTATGCTGAAATCACCTTTAGTCTATCTCACAAACAAATACTTGTAACAAGATGGCATCCAGTTGGGTCTCCGGAGAGCTGTAAATGAGCTTAATGAAGAAACAAACAAACATATTTAAGGGTGAGCCTCAGAAAGCTGCAGGTCTGCCATATCTAATTTGTAGGTTAATGTCCGTGCAGGCTTATTTATCTGGGTTATCCTCCGCTCCGGATAATTAACTAATCAACTAATTTTGCTCATGTCTGGCATTTGTGACGCTTATTGTTTCTGGCCTTTTATGTCATGGGAGCTTAATGTAGAGACGCTGTCAATATTTTTGCATTAGACTGATATTAGAAAGATTGCTATTGTTGGATTTCCCTATAATTTCATTAGCTGACATTGAATTTAATACTTGCAAAGATGAGAATCTAATAAAGGATGTGATATTGTCCTGCAAATCCTCAGCAAATAGCCACTTTGACTGTAAAATGCAACTGCTTATCATGTGCATATTGCTAATGATGCATGATGTGGGATCATCGGCGCCGGCTGGTGCATTTTGGATATAGTGGCATAATGAGTATGGTCTGAGATTTGCCAGTGACAGATCTTCATTCCCTGGACTTGGCTCTGGTCTGTCTCTCCCTGTGCGTGTTAACTGTCAGGTGTTGGGAGCCAAACTGCCGTTGAAGTTTTTTTTTTTTTTTCACGCTGTCTGCTTTTGATTCCTTTTCCCAGGGGTGTTTTAAAAAAGCAGCTTGATTGCTAGTGACAATCAGCCGCTCTGGCCCTTTTTGAGCAGAAGGTTTGATTTAATCGCGAGGCTGTCATTTATTATTCTGCAGCGGCAGCCGCCCCTGTGAGGCCTGGGCCTGATCAAGCGCCTCGGAGCTGTCCCCAAGATCTCACTCTTTTCCCTTTCCCCCCGTTATGTCTAAATCCTCAATACAAATCGCAGTGTTTCGGCTCTCCCAGTGGGGCCTATTACTGCCTGTGGGGCATTAAAGATCATTAATAGTGCTGTCAGAGAAAGAGAGGGAGAAAGGGAGCGAGGGGAGTGCGGGGAGCGGCAGTGAGTTGCTTAGCTGCTCATAAATGGAAAATTAATACATCTGCTTCATTAATGCTGCCTCGTGTTTGATGTTTGTTAGCTGGCAACTTTAATGATGTAGGTTTGAGCCGACGGGGCGCTTGACTAAATTTGATTCCTCCAATTAAGTAGTCAGGCTTCTTCTCTTTTGGGAAAATGGTTAGAAAGGAAAAACTGCTGCCTAATTATGGACTCCAAACCTTCAGTTTTGTGGCTCCTGCTCTTTTTTTTCTCCCTCCCTCATTTTTTCTCTCTTTCTCCCTTACTCCTCCTCCGTTAGCGACTGATTGCAGCGATGCGTTCATCAGCGATGGCCCGCAGTAAGTTGTTTACCGTTCACTAATCAAGGGGAAATATTTTAATCAGCGCCTGCAACTTTCTTAATCAGTAACATCAGCAAACGGTGTATGTTAATTGATATATAGTGCAAGGTGATGATAGGCAGTCTTAAGTGCAAATGATGAAATTAACACTATCAAGGTTCTAGACGAGAGTAACTACATCTTAATCGCAGCCTCGGATATCGAGCACGCAGGAAACATAAAAGCCTCTGAAAGCTTTCTTCTTATGCATGAATTCCACCCCACCATACATAAAACAAAACCACTTACAGCCCATGAAAAGAAGACTCTTTCAAGAAATGCAAGATATTGGCGAAAAAACACACATTTATCTGAAGATGAGACCATGCTTTTATGTCTTTGTACTTGAAATAGAGTTTAGAGTAAGAAAAGCGGCCTAAAAAATAAGAACGTGAAATATACAGAATATTTTCATTGTGTCATTTGTAACATACTATGTTACCAAATAATTCAATCACATGACCAACCCATGATGCGGGTGATGAGAATAGTTGTCCGGCTGGAGATCATTAGCTGAAGTCACAAAGAAAACACACAACCCTTAAACACAGCGGATTAATATATCATATTTACATGATATTTATACATTGACTAGCTGCAGAGTCAGGAGGGAATAACCTATCAGTCACCTCTTCTTTGTGTGGTCAGCACTGTAGAAGACAATGGTGCAGCAAATGGCTTAATCTCCACTACATATAAACATGCACGGTATTCATCAGCAGGAACTCAACAAAAAATGCAAATCAACTAAGTTTACTAGTCCTAAGAATATTTGTCTGCAAAAGAACCTCATTTCATGCATGCTGGAGCCCAATGTAGTTCAGTCCCACTTGTATCTGCCTTAGATAATAGTTTAGCTCCAAAGATGCTTGAAGCAATAATCAGAAAATGAATCATGAGGGAATATCTGCTTTGCATCCTTCCACTTACTATAATGTAGCTTAGAATAGATAGATATTTATAGATGAGCAATAACTGAATAGTGATAGTGAACTCATTGATTTTACTTTCATATACTTGTTTGTTCATTATCTTAAGTATTCCCCGCTAGATGCATAATGGGTAACTTCAATATACCACATAAGCATGTTGCATTGAAGACGGTAGTACATCATGCTATAAATAAAACGGCACACGTACTGCCGCAGCACTAGTAAAAACATATCTCAAATTATAGTCTCATGAAAGCAGCACAGCACATGCTGAAAGAAACAGTGGCCACAGTGACAATGAGTCAATTTAAAGTGCTGCATTTTAGCTGAAGGAGTCAAACCCAGGTCCCCAGGGCTGGAAGTCCTAAACTATGAAAAGATGAAAGAGTTGCGTTGCAAATCATAACACGTTTGAATTACAACATAAAGGTAAATATCCATAATCTTGTCCAGAATGTGACTACATTGTGTGTTACTTGTGTTCAGACAAGTACTTTGGGTTTTGTCATGTCTACCAATCGGTCGCTACGTTGCTACCAGTTATTTCCCCCGATCGGCCATGTTGTCTCCTTGATGTGATGGCATTAGAGACAGATGGTGACACCTCCATCCGCAGAGTACCGACTCGCTCATGTTCAGACTACAGTCAGCCCATCTGACCGTCTTCTCCCTTCTTTGAATTATTCAGCACATCAATAGTTGCAGCCGTTGCTCTATAGGAGCGCGTTGGCTCGGGGCGAGGTGCATGCTGGTCTGCAAGCAGGGGAGAGCGTCGGAGGACTCGGCCGCAGGCTCTGCAGACCTGCGACTAATGATAATAGTCTCTCGTGAACTGGCCAGCTAAGCACTTTAGTCTCCCTTCCCCCCATTTTTCCCTCTGATCCTTCCACATACCTGGCCCATCCTCTGCTTCGGATAACAAAGGATGAAATGTAGTTGAATCAAAATATATGCAAACGAATTTGTGCCCTGAGCTTTAAATCTTATTGTAGTTCTGTATGGTGCAGCGCTATAGTGTAGTTAATGACCGTATAATATGTGGTGTTTTTAAAGAATTCTGGTTTCAATCAACACTGTCGGTGATTGTTTTACTTTCTATTTCGGAGCAGATCACATGGCAACGACTGAGCCGGTCGCTTGCAGCTAACAGCGCACATTATGTCAACAGAGTGTTCACCTGAGAGGGAATGGGAGGGTTGACGCTACGTTTCTGTGCCCGGGCCGTTGGTCGGGACGCGGCTATCAGCTGTGCAGCGCGGTGGCCGTGAGCTAGCCGGTGCAGCGGCTTGTTCACATGCACTAAACGCTGGGAGAGTGACTTCATTCTCTGCTCAGGTACACATTACTCCACTGGGTCTTTACAAAGCTAAAAGTTGTTTGATGATATATTTATGCTCTGAATCTTGTATATTGAGCCTTTAAACTGCGATTTCTTGCTGATGCATAACCAACATCTATTATCAGTGTAAACGAGCCGCCGACTTTCCTGTTTAAACAGGAACAAAGTGGAAAGTGCGCTCGCAGGCATGCTGAGGGAAGACGAAGGGAGCGGAGAGGGAAATGAGAGCTGCACACAAACAAGCCATTATTAAACACAGTTCTTCTTAAAGCCGCTTTCTGAGGAGCATCAAGCCCAGAGCACTTTAACTTGCCAAAAACAAGCTCTTTTTTTGTGCTTTGAAATTAGGAGGTAAGATCAGCGGCGGATAAAAAGCTCAACACAGGAAAGCAGAAGGACGCTTTATTTGTTTACCATGCGGCAGGCCGAGGGCGATAGTTAGACTTCTCTTCATCCACAGGAGAGCTCCTGCTTGGCGGCAGCACCGATGCAGCACATTGCCTCCCACCAGCATCGCACTCGGCGCCATCTGCTAGGACCTGTTGGCTTGTTTGTTTTCCAGAGCAAACAGCAAATCACTTCTTTCCTGTTCCTGCTTTTTACCATATGCCACTGCCTGTGTATCAGAGCGAGGCATGTATATTAATGAAGTTAATCAAAGACGCGCACACAACCACATCTGCCAGGGGAATTTTCAAATGATTGCGCCCGCCGCTTGATTCATCACGCCGCTACCCTCGCCTGTCACCGTGGCCACCTTTTGATGGAGGTGAGACAGTTAGAAGCTGCAATCATCTGGATAAAAATGTTTGAAGTGAAGCATAAACTGCCGTAACAAATGTAACGCACAAAATAAAATGTATGATAAGTGGTTCAAATTGTAGGGTTTGTATTTCAATATAGTGTTCCTATTATGTCCCCATCATTGCCAATTAGTAGTGTGTGTAAACATACTGTACCGAGAAGCTTAACCAATTAGCATGCTGCGTTTATGTGGTAAATACAGCTGCACGTATGAACATATGCACACAGTTATTTGTGTCCCAACAGCAGGCACTGCCTCACAATTTAACTTTCAGCTCGTGGAGATAACGTTTGGAAGTCTTCCTGGTGCATAGCGGGGCTTGAACAGACCCCCACATCCCGGTGTCACTGCGATGAGATGCTATGTTAAACAGCAGGAGCAACACAGCAAGGCGACGCGTCCCCGTACAGATGGCAAATGATCCTGCTGACAAGCCGCTGAGATCCTCTGAGCCCGGCAGGTGCTCCCATGAGCCGCTGTTTCCAAAGCACTGACCCAAACGTCATGCAACCCATCGCTGCCATGTTTGTTCCATTTAGAGTTTCCGCAAATTGTGTTTCTTTTTCATAGTGACTGTTGCTTTAAAGACATTTGTGGACTTTATTGCTGCTAATGGCATTATGCTAATATGGACTAGTATGCAGGTTACTCACATATTTTGAAAAATGTCCTGTACAATATCTCATTACTGTGCTCTGTCAAAAGGGGCTTGTCGAATGTGGCACTTGTCGTCTAAGTTCAACTCTATGAATCCCTTCCAGGAGTGACTGCCTGGAAATGTGACATTTATCCCCCTATTTAAACAATAACGATGATAATGATGCATGATGAGAGTGAATGACACTGACCTGGAGCTTCATGTATGGGCAGGTTCTCTCCGCTCATTGCACAGACTGCTGTCTGTACATTCCTACATAATTATCACTTTATCACATTATCATCTTGCTCCATCAAATAGAGTTTGTGTTGGGATGGAGCTGGATGTTATGCAGCCCTTCTTTCTCCCAGTAGCATTACCTGTGGCGAGTTATTGAATGTAGAGCTTCAGCATATGGATCCGAGCTGCTGCCATCACCCACATGTTCTGAACACAATGTGGTGTCTGTGCTGACCAGACGCATCATTTCTCAAATTGCACCGTTTTTTTTTGTCAGATTCATCATCAGCACTAACAATAGCACAAGTATCAACATGAAACACAAGAATTTAAATGAAATGTGACAAAATTAGAAACAATGTCACTCTCAAATCACAATAGAAACCAAAGCTGCGTTCTTTTCATATTATAGGATTTTTTCTTTTTCCGAACAGCTTTTAATTATAGTTCTTAATCATGAAAAGAGGCTTGTTCCTTAAATGACTAATTGAAACTGACAGTGGAAAAGACAACTGCTCCTTTCAGAGTCTATTAAGTTCTATTCACTCTCCCTTCCGTAAGTAGCGTGTGTCAATGTTACTATACAACTGCACTGCGTGTGTTGATTTGTTCCTACTTAGTGCATAATTACACTTGTGGGTTTGCTGAGAGGAAATTGTTCTGCCTGTCACTCAGTATCAAGAAAGACGAATATGAATTGACGTGTTTGAGGTTGTTGGAACATTGGCTTTGGTCGGACACAATGGAGGACATATTTTCTGAAACTCCACGTTGTGGCTTTCAGTCCTTAACTCGAATTTTCAACGACAAGGTCAGTGTGATGCATCTTTAATGCTCCTCTGCGCAAGTGGTTAGCTTTGTCTTGAACTCTGTTTTGTTTTCATGCAGCATCTGTGTTTTTCTGAGGTTTACTGACGAGGCCCTCCTGTCCCGCCTGGTCCAATAAAGTCTGCTCAAATACAGACGTGGATTCCAAGAGCTTGTGGACCAGTGCAGGACCCGCGTGTCTGTGCCTCGCGCCGGGTCATGCATGATTTCCTACATGATGCCGACAGGAGTTCTGGAAGGAAAAACACAATGCAACAATCTGGTACGGCTTAACCCACACATAGGTAGATCTAATGCATGAGAAGGAAGAGCTCTGTCTGTCTCAAGGTCTCCTCCTGGGTCCTCGCTGATGAGTCAGTGGAAGGGTTGACTGGTTTCCAGGAGCCAATTTTACAACCCCTCAACCCCCAAAAATAAATAAAAACACAAACTGATCTCCTCCCACCTCCAAGGTTGGCTCTGGGCAGCAGTGTAGCTGAAGGCAATGCCCTGATCAGGCCTTGTAGTGCTCCAGCATCCCCGCTCAGACAGGGATATACTGTGCCGCCTGGGAGCCGCTGACCTTTTGTTAACTTGACTGACGGGTTTATACTTTCCCATTCAATACCACACAGTATAATTGCAGACAGCTCTATCAGATAAACTCAGAAACTTGGTGGTCGAGTGTCTCTTCTCGCCCAAAGTTACTTTTGAGCATACGTACTTTGACACATGCAACATTTAGGTGTGCAGACATCCATCACTCCATCACTCCATCAGTTCATCCCAGTGGGTTGTGCTGGGGGTTTATTTCAAGCCGGTCTTCTTGTCTGATCACTCATCCTAACCTCAACCACAGCTGAATCACAGCTTTCACAGTTATAGTGTGCACTGCAGCTTTGGTCAAATCGCATCCCCCCACAGACTGACCCGTGTGAGCCGACCCATTTGAGGGATAGCCCGAAGGCTGTCAGAGCTAGATACCATCGCCCCCGCACCCTTGCCCTCACCCCGGTGCTGACCTCCGCCTCCACGGCCTGCGTCTCAGCCTGGTTTTCCACTGCAGGCGAAGCCACTTGGTGATTTGGGCAGTGTGGTGAAACCCGGAGCCAAGGGTCACTGCGAGAGCGCACAAAACAGTCTAATACACAGAATCATTATTTAGTAGCTGAATGAAGCCGTTTCCTCATATGTGTTGACCCAGGCATATAATATTGTCGGTGTCAGACGCGTCCTCTCCTCTTGGGAATACTCAAGTTTGATTTTGGCAATAATGGCTTTGGCCCTTACCGACAGAAGTTCCCGAATCTTGTCCTCTCTCCAGTTTGACATTTCCGTTGGCGTCGATGGCGTCTATGACCCCTCTTCTTCCCCCTCGGATGTTTGTTTTCTTTCCGTTTCACCAGTCACATGATAGAAACATCAGCAACACGTCCACCCTCTGCCCGGGAGAGGCTCCAACTCACACATGGGCTCAATCCGACATTACACAGACTTTTGTTCTCGGGATCAGATAAAGTCTAATGCTAATGTCCAACTGATTCAGACATGTGAGTTCTCACATGCAGCTCATCCGGAGTTGCTGTGCATGTGTGAAAGGGGCTTCATGGTTTTCTTAGATCTTCCCAGCGTACTGTTCTTGAAATTTGCTGCTGTCAATTTGCAGCTGCTATCTGTTTGAAATGAAAAACAGACGTCAGTCTAACTCACACAAGTTTTAAGCAGATGAAATGACATCTGCCTGCTCAGTGCAGCCTGCTCAGTGACATCCACTAAGCCTATGCGTTGCTCCAGTGTGATTCGTAGGAATAGCTGCGCTTTACTAACTGCTCTTGGTTTACAACATGGCCCAGTCTTTTATGAGCATATTGTTTCAGGAAATTAACTTGCGGCTCTTTGTAACACCGTGGTAAAGGCTCATTAAACAACCCAGATGGCGCTTCCTGGTGGCATCCTAATAATAGCCCGGCGTTTTTCGTTCCGATCACCCCGAAGGCCCCTGCGCCTCTTCTCCACATCTTCCCTCTGTCACACACACTCATGCTCACACCCTCTCCCCCTTGCTTTGACAGGCTGAGTGGAACAATAACCACGCGCCAGCTGATGCATGATCCATGGGTTTGACCTGCTGACCCCAACACACATTGTTACGGCCTGTTTGCATTGTGCAAATTGACAAATGTTTTCATGAGACCTTTTAACTGGCTTTCAACATGTTTCTGGCATGCCCGCTTCAGCGCCTTCCTCTCCCACTTCCTTTGTAACAGGTTCATATCCTTTCTTAAAATACGTTGTTAGCTGGAGATCACACAGAATGGACTGCGAGGGAGGACGAGGAGGAAAAGAGCACATTTGTATTCTGCCCATGGTCTTGGACATTATGGGGGCATCAAGGTGCAAATATGAGTCAGACAGCTCTCATAATGAAAGAATCGAGACGCATTATGAAATAAGTGGAAGTGACCAATGAAGAGCGACGCGGCACTTGCTGCTTTGAATTCCAATTACAGCGAGCGATGGAGAGAGAGAGAGAGAGAGAGAGCCTTTTAAAGTCTCCGGAGGTGTTGCGGGGCTCCGATGCAGAGCCCGAGCCTCACATAAAGGTCAGTGTGAGGCTGGCAGGTCACAGAAAATGGACTCCTGCCACCTCTCAAACAGATGAATACGTACCAGCTATTCCCCTTCTCCTTCTTTTTTTTTCTCGGCCCTGAGATATTTGCAGCACCTCCACAGGGTGAAAGGGAGTGGCGTGGACCACTATTGAGGAGAGTGGATTATCTCATGAAGGGAAATCAATTAGAGCGTTACGGTGGACTGTGAACATTTATCTATTTAGCTTGACCACTATTGGATTTCTATGATGGGCTTTGACTGTTCAGAGCGCGGGATCAGAGTTAAGGGCGATTGTTCTGCACTCCTCCAAATGTATTATCTGCCTTATTCAATGAGAGACACTTCATCAAACCAGAAAGCCCTGCGGCCTATTGATAGACGGGCTTTGTGTGGGGTTCGAAGGAAAAAAGATGAGGCATGGGGGTTGAAGGCTGAGTGGAGAAATGGGGTGGTGTGTGTGTGTGTGTGTGTGTGTGTGTGGAGGTGGGGTGGGGGGGGTGTCACAGATGTCCAGCCCTTTTGAAAGAAAATTAAACAAGTACCTCATTAGCCAGCGCTCCAGTGCTCCCTGGAGGTGGCCACTGAGCCAGGCTTTTTAATGAGCTGGGAACTTAAACGCTGCCAAAGTTTACCCCAGCCTTGCCTTTCTCTGTTAGGCCACTGGGAAGAGCCGTGCCCTCCCCCTTCGCCCCTGGTCTCTTCTACCCCCCCCCACCACCACTACCTCACCCCGGCCCTCCTCTTCCATTGAGGGCCGCTCATGCAGAGGAGAGAGAGGCACCACGCTGATTCCCTGCCTTTCAGCTCCGGAGAGGGGGATAATGCTGTTTTTGTACCACGCATCCAGAGGAATTATGTGCGCTAATTTGATTAGGGGAAGATTTGATTAACTGGAAAATGAGGGCTTTGCTTAGACTTTCACACGCTTAATTTATCCCTTGCAAAGCAGACGCAACATTGTGTCATGAAACTCAGAAGGCATATGAGAAGCCCATTCACCAGCTCGATGGCCCTTTCAGACTCAACAATATCTAAGACTGCCACGGTTCAAATTGGGATAATCAGTTTAGAGATTTTTGCCTGGCCTCAGAATACAAATTGCATTTGGCATTAACAGTGAAAAGGTTCAAAGGATAATGAGGTTAATGTAGCGGGGAATTGAGCTAAGGCAGAACAATTTCAGAAGAAAATGCAAAACTAGTGGCATTGATGCACAAGGTGGATATATATATTATTTATTTATTATTCTCCATTCTTTCATTTATGTTTGTGTGATTCCAACTGTGGTTGCCAGGATGTTATGACAGTGCTTTGGTGGCAAATGTCAATCAAAGATAAAGAGTATGTCAAGCAGAGGGTAAAAATAGCAGGAATCTTTTAACACATGTGCTGCATGTGCATTTCCATTTCAGTGCAAAGCGTCATTATTAAAAAAGGGGCATTATTCAGCGACGCTTTTAATTAATTTAGTGGTTTTCGCTTGTCTCTATGATCCCTTTGTATACTCTGGAATGGCCACAGGGACTAAAGGAGCTGGATGCTTTGTTTTTGCTCCTTTTAACATGCAGCCATGAAGGTCATATTACTGCACGGTGATGATTACATTTGAATGAAAAGCGACTTCTTCAGGGAGCGAGGAGAGAAAAAGAGCCACAGGCAGGCTTGATCTTTTTTTCTGATCTAAACCCTACACTGAGTGACCTTCCCCTCTGTCTGGCTGGATCTGCGGTTGGCGGTGCTCTATTTTAAACAAATAGCTCTTTTATTTTACACAGGGATTGCCTGGATTACCTTTTAATAAGGGCTTAGCCACTCTCAGCACAACATCCCGGGCCCAGGGCTGGGCGGGCAAGCACTAGCCCGGCCCAGCCCATAATTATCCACGGCAAACTAAAGGCCCACGTTCCTTCAAGAGCCCATGTGAGCTGTGTGTCAATTTTTTTCTTCTTTTCTTTTCATGTTGTTGTCATCTGTCACACCGCCAGCGTAGATGCTTTGAATTGGGACATTCTGGAAGCCAAGAATTTATCTAAAAAAAATAAAAAGAGGCGAGGAGGAAGGGAGGGAGGCGTGTGTGGAGAGATGGAAGGATGGAAAGAGAAATGTGGAAACCCACACAGATGAGCTGTCTCCTGTTGGACTTCACTCCATCTTCCCCATCTGTTCACCCCAGTTTTAATTAAATCTACTGAGATGAGGATTTCTCCCTCCCGCGCCACCTATTTCCCTCCTCGCCCGGCTTCGCTCCCATGCTGTACTTGAGTGTAGGTGGGTCGATGCCAACGTCCACTCTTCTCCCCACCTCGCTGCCAGCTGCTAATGAGAGTGAGCCAGGGTGGCGCGAGGACGTTGCCAGCCATTATGAGCTGTTAATGAGGAGCATTCGAGAAAGGCCCTGGCCTAGGCCTGCTGCCATCAGCCAATGCCGCCGTCATCTCCTGCACACGGACATGCATGCGCTACACACACACACATTTAGTTACGTGTTCATACATAGCATCTACTGACAATGACGTTCTGTCTGTCGCAACTGAAATCTGTCTGTTTATTGACACCTAGTATTCACACAAAGAGCAGCATACTTTAATGAGCTATTTCCCAGGTGAAGTGCTGAGGTTTGGTTGGCTAACCCCACACCACCTCATGCAGTGGGCCTCTGTTCTTTGCTATTGTGACACGTCCCTGGCAGGATACTCCCCTATTACCATAATGGCCTTCACATCTAGTTCCTTTCCCCGCGCCAACCCACTGTCAGCCATCACTGTGTGCTTCACCTGCTCTTGGCCAGGAAAGAGGTGTCTGCTGAACCTGTTGGCCGCGTGACGGAAAGGGCAGGTTGCAGCAAAGCTGTGAGCCCGGTTTCTCATTCCAGGTTGGCACAGGCGCCTGAGGCCCAGGCCGGCCCAGGCCGGCCCCGGAGGCTATCTGTAATGTGAATCCCCAGCTCGTAGTGGCTCCCACCATGGAAACACGGCATAGAGAGCGACGGTCGATGGGTTGATAGGCCGTTACATGGCCAATGCCGATTGTTTCTGTTGTAACTTTAGTTGTTTTTTATAGTGGCTGGTTTAAAAGGCTCACCACCGTCCTGAAATATAATTTAAACTATCCTGAAGATGGTGTAAACCGTCAAAATTCTAATTGTTTACTTCCTTATAGTCATCAATATGGTTATTTGCATAATAACACAATTCAAATGATTGAGAAATACATGATTGTATTTTTATTTATCTATCTGCTTTGATTTTAAACAATGGGTTAGTTTTAATTATATATAATTAGCTGCTTAGAGTACTTTACTGGACCAATCAATGGATGTAACTGTCCCTAATAGTTCCATCCACTTACTGTAATCTCACCAGTGCACATCACAATGTAACACCAAGTGATCTGACACTCCAGTTTGCTTTCAGGACTGAAGGAGCTATAAGAGCTGATCATTCAAGGAGGCTTGCCTTTGCATCAAATTTGTATTTCTGATAACATTGAATACCGTTGCTTTCATTCGATAGTTTGCCCCCGGCACCCACTCACGAGAACAAAACAATCATCCCTTGGCCTTGTGCTTCCATTGCCTTCGCTGCCTCATTCTACTATTGATGTAATTTGTTTGATGCGTCACCTTTTGTATTTTTTCTCCTCTGGGCCTCTGAAACGCAGTCACCTGCCTTTTCCTTTGCCTCACCAGCCCACGCCAGCCAGCCCTTGTGAAGAGGCTGACGCTCACTTAGCGCTGGAGTTCCCACCACTTCGTTTGCATGGTGGCAAAGTGCAGCAGCGTGCTGTTTGCGGTGCAGTTGAGAGAAGGGCTTCAGCAGCACCTTGGGTTAAGAACGATCACATCACCCCTCTCGAGCTGAGGCCACACGTTGTACGCTGCTTCAAAGCACTGTTCCACCTGCTTGTGGTCAGAGAATAGGGTCTCCTTTGCTTTCTACGCTTTGTTGTTGGGATGCACTTCACATACAATATGTCAAAAACATCTGACATGTAATTGTGGGTTGTTACAAAAGGTATTGTAAGAGCCCTCTGGTCGCCTAAAAGATCGTGAGGCATCTGGCCGGGAACTTTGCTGCCTGGCATTCCTCATTCCTCAACGCTATGTGCCTTTTTGTTTTGTCTGCACTAAATCTAGTCTAAATATGTTTCTCAAAACCTTATGCATGTTTCCTCAAGTTTCACGTGACGAACCAAATTTGGTATCTGTTGATGCTTTTGGGTTGTTAGTTGACATTCAAATGTCCCGTGAGCTTGAACAGTACGAGGCTGCACCATACGAGTGTGTGTGGATGACACTGCCAAAGGGTCAAAAGGTTATTAAAGCACGCAGTGAAAAACCCAAATGTGGATGTAGACTCCAGAATGTAGTGGGATTTTCCCTTCTTGGTAAATAAACTTAGGAACAACATGTGTCTATGCTTTGGATCAGGTGATGGAGTAATCACAGCCTGTGTGTGTGTGTGTGTGTGTGTGTGTGTGTGTGTGTGTGTGTGTGTGTGCGCTCACACAAGCCCGCATGCTGCATTCCTTGTCACAACTGTTATGTCAGTTGGGAGCAAAGCTGATTTTTTCATGGTGGTGATTAATACCAAGTCTGACACAACGTGGAGAGGGGGGGGACTTCCTAGCAGTGACAATAAAACGGGTGTTTGCATCATTCCATGGGCCAAACAGCTTGCGTGTCACGTGATCCCAGGAGCCAGAGTATTGGCTGCGGGTGCCGTAGTTCTCTCAGTAAACTCCCCACTTCACAAAGTGTTGGGCTTGTAGTGTGTAATTAAGATGTTGACAGAAACGAGAGGAAAATGGCAGGAACACCGCGTTGGGTCATGATAGTGTCTTCCAAGTCTGAGCTCCCTGTGCACTTTGCTTTGGCTGAACAGAAAGTTAAGGCCAACACAGTTTCCTTTTTCACATCCAGGGAAACGCTCCATGTTTACAGTCGCTGGACGTCAAGGCCTTTCCACTTTCCATTCTCAATGTCACCGTTAAGAGCTTTTTTTCTGTACGAATAAAAGGCAACAGCGCTCTTAAATATAAACATCATCCTCTTCTGTGAAATTTTTATTTATTTATTTTTCCCCTGGGAGGATTTCTTGTTTACCTCTCGGGTATGTATGTCTGCATGCGTTATAGAGAAGGGAAAAAAGGGAGGAAGGAGCATGCAAATACTGCCCCGGTAATAGTTTTGCGATTATTCTGCGCGGGTGGAAATTAAAATAATGTAAACAAGTATGCGTGTGTGGGAAAACGCTGGTCTGTTCCAACATGGTTAGACAGTTTACTCGTGTTTGCCTGAGGGCAAAAAAAAGCTAAACCCAGCACATATTGTTTGACGTGTTTGGTTTCAGAACTGCCGCAGCCCAGGAGCATTTAAATTCTGACTTTACAAAAGACTCTGCTGTTTGTGCCCCACAAGTCTGTTTTCACTCACCGCTTGTTTCAATTTTATTTTCCTCTGGTGTCCTTTTCAAATTGGATAATTGACAACAACAGCAGCATGAAGTCCAAACCAAGACTCATTCCAGCTTCAAAGCTTCCTCGTGTCCAAAGGAGCTTAGACTTAAAGCCCCGGCGCTGCGTCTAGGCCGCTTCAATTCCTTTCGCACACATTGGGAATCATTGATTCTTTAGTCGATTGTTCTAGCCGAGTCATCGGGAAAAGCCTGTTCCGTCAGCTCCGTGTGCAGCTGCGAATCTGTGTGTGTGCGTGTGTGTGCGTGTGGGTGCATGTGTGTGCACGTGGGTGCGCTCCTCTGTGTAAATGAGATCCAGCTCGATTTAGTGGAAGGGTTTTAGTTCTAGGCAAGGCTGAGCCCATGGCACAGCCAGAGCAGGTTGAGTTTCAAAGGGGCTTATCAAGGGAATTAGGCAAGCCTTTGGAGTTTGAGCATAGCCTAATTCCTGGTGACCTTTCCCTGGCTCGGGTTTGACTTTTTGTGGTGATCAGCAAGTGCTCTAACAAGCTTTTCCGTCTGTGTGGCTGGGGATTACTGTGGAACAGCCATGCCCTCCCCTGCACTCGCAAGAAGCCATCTGTGGCGGAGAGAGAGAGAGAGAGAGAGAGAGAGAGAGAGAGAGTGTAGGTGAGGGAGAGAGAGTGAGCAGAAGTAGGCAATCGCCTGAAGGGGCATTGTCACGCCTGTCTGTGCGTTGGGAGGATTCTGCGCTTGTCAGAGTCTCCTTTTGTGACAAATTGGTATGTTTTGTTCTGCCGTTTTAAACTGCCAGGCACCGACGAGCCTTTCAGACAATTATCCGAGCGTTCACGGACGTTTGAATTATTTTCCTTTTTTCAAAGGGGAGTCTCTTACTTTGTTTACGTCTTTCTGGAATATCGCCTTGATATTCATTCCACCTTCTCTCCGGCACGGAGGCTGGGAATAACATTACGGAGGTAAGTGTCCACTTTCTTTCATCAGTGTTTTGATCATCTTTCACTGGATCTGATTGAATACTTTGGCTCGTAGGAGGCGAGCGTCAGGTGCAGAAACTTCTCCCTGCTGGCTTTGTGAATGCAGTGTTTGTTAACACACAGCTCCTTCTGCAGCTTCATTATTAAGTAACATTTAAATGCCTATCTTCCTGAAGCACACGGCTACAGGAAGCATATGGTTTAATCAGGCTTCATATTTCCTTTTTGTGTTTCAATACAGCAATATGCAAATGAGATGTTATGTCATTTGATTGCGTTCATTATACTTCTACAGATGATCTTTGTTCAGACGCCCCTGCTGTGTTAACAATTGAATTGATTGCGTTTAATCAGAGCACTTCTGAATGAATTATGGAAACTCAGAATGTCACATCACTTGTAATTAAACAGTAGATAGCTTGTTGACTAAATGAAAAAGATAGCAATGCTTATTTAACTCATTATACTAGTATGTGGAATACTTACTCAAGTACATCAGTACTTCTGTTGGCCATGTGGAGTATATACTAAGACGATTGTCAGTCTGCTGTTCTTAGTGAACCCACTCAGAGCTGTCAGCTGTTCTCCTGACATCTCTTTTAAAGAACTTGGATTCATCATTTATTTATCCCACTATAAGTGAAATGCGTAGTGGGTGTTGCTTATTATTAAAACGTATGTCTTTATTCTTGAATGAAATATTGTACATATGGGAACAACATACACATATATTTTCACTAAAGAAATATTCCGCTCTAATAATGTTTCCCCAAGTATAATCTTAAAGTTAACGTACGGCCTTTGGCAATTATATTTGAGCATCTATGTTATGACATTTTGGATACTTTCTTTTTATATAATTTGCAAGCAAAAATATAAAGAAAACTACAATGTCACTTTTGCCCTTAAAGCTTTCTGGCAGAGTGTTACATCCCAAAGCAACCATTCCACTTTTTATTTATCACTACTAACCGCTTTGCTAGATTAGCATAGCAGACATGTTGGCTAAGCCTGTACAGCTCGAATAGACCCTCCTAACCTGGTTTGAACCTCTCAGGCTATTTCCTTGCCCACAGCAAGGTTACAGCCTAAAAGTAAGGGCTGCCTTGAAAGCACACTTCAGGGTAAACAAGTCCCAGAACCATGTATATTTAGCAGGCGGCGACCTTCGGGTCAGAACCGTGAAGCCAGTGCCGAAGTGCCTTAAACCTGCATTCTTTCTAATAGCCAGCAGGGGGCGACTCCTGGCTGCAAAAACAAGTCTGGTTGTATAGAAGTCTATAGAAAATGTCTCTACTTCTCTCTTGATGTATTCCCTCAGTAAACATTGTAAACATGAGTTTATGTCTCAATCTCTAGTTTCAAGTCTTCTTCAATACAGCATGATGTTCATTTAGTAAATTATTCCATTTAGAGTCAAGTAGACCGTAATACCATGACTTTGCCCGTTCTGGGAGTTGTTTTCAGTTCGCAAAAGTGATTGTAACAATTTGGTCGCCGAAATTAATTGGTTGGTTTGGTTGTACACAGCTCCACACCAAGATGGCGACGGACCACAAACCAATAGTTGACGCCATGGTGACTAAGTCCACTTCCTATATACAGTCTGTGGTATTAAGATATAAATGTTTTACCTTTGTAAGAATCTAGTCTAAACATAAATTGTTGGGACTTTCATCGGTCCTTGGCATCTTGGTTGATCGATATCTGGGAGGATGGCCCTGAATTAAAAATAAAAATAGTGTATGGTTTTAATGATCGCCATACCGGGGTGGTCTGTAGAAGTCTAGCATGTGAGCTGTATCCCTTTAAGTAACCTCCATGGGTACAAGGGTGGGGAGAGAAGAGCCTCCTCCTCATCATCATCATCATCATGCAGGAGTCATCTGGGTAGCCTCTCCTCCCTCTCTACTGCATTATCATAAAAAGTGATTTAGGACTGATTGATGCAAATGGCCCTCTGTTCTTTTCTATCATTAACGGGCCCTTCGCCATGGCCACAGGCGGTGATTAAAGCTGTCATTTCCAGCTACTCATTAAAGGAGCATGCAGGGCCCTGGGAGGGATTCAGGGAGGGGGGGAGGGGGGAGGGAGGGAGGTGGAAGACCGACTAAAGGAGGAGGAGGAAAGGGGCCATTCTCTTCCTGAAGAAGTGCTGTCTAGTGAAACTACCTTTCTAAAAAGAAAGAAATAGACCTGTGCAATGTTTTCATAATTGTTGTATTCTCCCCAGAGTCTGGCTTAGACGGAGAGAAAAAAAAAATCTGTGGTCAAAATCCATTATAATAGCATCTTTTATGATTCCCCAAATGCTTTTATCGTTTAGGCTGACAGTGGGGTTGCTTTTGAAAAAAAGCAAGCAATAACAAGCGACAGTAGGGTTCAAATCGAAGTCACTTTACAGTTTGTATTAATTTTCACAATTTGTATGGGACTAGGAAAAAGTTATGACGCACAGAGACGGTAAAAAACAAATCAATATAACTCTGTTTTATATTTCTGCTTTGCTGCCGGCTATAAATCACAAACAATGCTCTCAAAGAAAGTGAAACTGTGGACAAAACAACCACAACAAGCCCAGATACTGAAGTGTGTCTGCAGCCGCCCCATGACTCCTGGCAAAGACATTACTCTGTGTGGCTCGCGCATACACTTGAACGTGCATGTGAGTGTGTTTGTGTGCTACTCGCCAATGGGAACCTTATCTTCTCTAATGGGGGGGGGGGGGGGTTCTTGGCTGTGAGGCAGTGAGATGTGAAGCTCCAGCTGAGCTCTCCTCTGCAGGGGCCTGCAATACCGCCGTGTCCTGGGGACCTGGACTAATGGCCTGGGGAGCCCTTACTGCTATTGTGCCCAGCAGGCCTACCCCCTATGCACCTACAAACCCCCGCCCCCCTCCCTCACATCTCCTTAATCTTTCAGTACGATTCAGTCTCCCTCAGATCACACGCTGGGATTCTGGTCAGGGGCTGCACAGGGCTTGTAGCAATGGGGCTTGTGGTGGTGGGAGGAGGAGACAATGAGAGGAGGAAGATATGTGTTCTTATTGGCGAAGCATCGGGGTGCTGAGCTCCAATCAGAGAGGTCCATCGATGAACGTAGTCCTGTAGCAAAGGTCTCCTGGCTCAGGATGCGTTGCCCTCTGTGGGGGCCCACCGTGCCGGTTGATCTCAGGAGGAATCACACTGCATTCCCAACACATGCTGCCGACGTTCTCACCACACCGCATCTGACCCGCGGGGACACGCTAACGGGACGCGTGTTGCATTGTGGGACTCCTTCCTCTTTACCTCCTGTGAGTGCCCAATGAAAGAACCCCACTTTCTATCTATCAAGACAGAGTGGATGGAGTCTTGTGCCTTGCAAACTAGCAGTGTCTGCATGTGTAGGCCTCTTGTGAGATACATTAGGAACAATTAGTCGCCATATGAGAGCCTATTAATTGGATGCCAAAGGCAAACATGTATGATTATCTAAGGGGGAATCACAGGTAATGTAAAGGCTTTTGCAATCCGCGGTTGTCGTGCAGATGTTTGCTTCTCTTTAGCTGACATCTTACTCATCGACACAGCAGAGAATACAATAGTGTTCATTTTCATTCCTTTGGAGTGTGTTTTTTGAAAATAATCAGGTTTCATATCGAGGTTATATTAAGCTCCTGTACCTGTAATGAGCCATGTTCTACCATAAGAGAGAATTATCCAGGTTCAAAGATACCCGTACAATTGCGCCCCTAAATTGTGAAAAATGTCTGGTCCTTTGGAGTAATGCAATCCCCTACCTGTGTTTATTGTCCATTAAATATGGTGCCATAATTGCCTTTTGTGAGCAGTGTGTTGGCACACATGCATCTGTGAAGGAAAACCACACCAGCATTGTCTATTGGGGGCCTAATGGTGCACTTAATTTTGGTCCGTCTGTTCTGGAGACTTTTAAGGAAAATTGATTATTTATTTTTTCCCTCCCCACTTGCTCTCTAAACTGGTTTTAATGAAGAAGATAAAGTAGTTCCTTGGGTGTCTCACAGGCTCCCAAGCCTGTATGTCAGTTCATTCGACATTATTCTAGTGTGGCTGAACGCAGCAAGCCGCCTGCCTCCTCCGAGGCTCCTTGTTGACAAGCCGGCAGCTCCCTCCTAGGGCGGCTCTAATGAGGAGCTATCTCCCTCCCAGGATTAGGGCCTACACCGTGTTAGGGGCCACTGCACACTCATCGTTAAAGCATTGGTAAAAGAGGAACCAGAAGGAAAGAGCCGGGCAGCCATAACCCCACCTCGACATGGATTATGTCATATGTCAAGTCATGCCACACTGCTGTTCCAACCTCATCTGCGAAGGTGCCCAGACAGCTGAGGGTGGCATTATTACTCAGTAGAATATGCCTGCAGGCCCACCTCCCCAGGGAGAGTCTGCCTGCAGTCTGCAGTGCCCACTGAGGGGAGGGGCTGACAGGGTCTTTATGACTAGACACTCTCCCTAAGGACCACTCAGGAATAAATTAGCATGGCCACAACCCTTCTGGCATAATGTGTTTGGACATGAGGGAGGCGGCCTCACCCCTCGTGCCTCCCAGAGGACAACTATACTCAGTGCTCAACCTTATCTTTGTTGAGTATTAAAATACATGATTGCACCTCCGGGGCATACACACAAAATCTGTCCTTTGTGTGCACTCATCTTGCCATCCACTCAGTAATCATAGATCATAAACTCTGCAGCTGTGCCGTTCCAAAGCAAGATATTGCTTGTGAGTTATACAAACAATATTAACAATGAACATACTAGTTGATCTTGTAAAAAAAAAGGGAAAAAATAAAAGTGCTTTATTGTTTGTTTGGTGGCTGAATGTGATCCAAGGGAGGACTGGAGCATGAGAGCAAGAGGGAGAGTGGCTTAGTGTAAGGCTTTAAATCCCCAGCTAAAACACATAGCCCTCAGGTGGTGCAGCTTCTTAACCCCAGCCTGCTTGGTCTGATAAGAGTGTTTCTTTGTTGTTGGCTGGAGAGTAATGCAGACTAGCTAAAGGCTATTAGAGCCAGCTTTGCCTGAGTGTCGTTAATCAGTAGATTGCATCACCCTGTTGTGAACTCATTCTGAATAGTGTTCAGCAATCAAACAAAACAATAAATAGATGTTTTTATTTTTGGTTGTGCACTCTCATGGTATCACCCCACAGTAGCGACCTAAAGCTATGTCGAACGGCCATCAATTCAAATCCCTTCCCAGGATGACACTGTCTGCGACCTCCACCCAATATTATTAAAGGAATGGTTTCACAGGAATTTGCCATGCTCTGTTCCAGCTGTTTTTTTTTTTTTTTGCAAGTCAAACTCCCAGCTGCCAATGATTACCGCTGTGGACCGTGCCCGGAGCTGCGCCGACAGTCCCCTTTTGATTAGCAATTATCATGAAAAACCGTCGAGGGGAAACTCAGACGCTCAGGAGGACATGTTTCCAGCGTGTTTTTCTCATTGAGCAAAGCTCTGTCAGGGCAGGCAAAGGTTGCTGTGGTTCACCGGGGTCCACAGCACCACTTGGCTTTGATTCTCGCATGCCGCCCAGATGTTGGGCTCTGGCTCCACACCGCTCCATATGGTTCCACTTACTCTCCGGGGGAGGAAAATAAATGGTTTGTTTTTCTATTGTGGTCTCACTCATTACGCACTTATAAAACCGGCTTTTGAAGATTAGAAACTTGTGCCTGTGCTGAGCCCGATATAAGCTGGCATGTTAGCATGGAATGTGTGGCTTTTCATTTTAAGCTCGTAGTTTTTTCCTTGAGTTCAGTTTTATATGAACAGAACACAGATTAGTACCGGTGTAGTAACGCATCTATTCATTTTGGTTGTAGTTTTAGCTGTGTCTGGTTAGCTTTGTGTGTACCCAACTTTGGGACGTTGAATATTTCCAATCCCGCAGCGTATACCCTCTGCCATACACTTTAAAAAAAAAAAAAAAAAAAAACATGAAAAAAAAATGGACTTAATGAATGATGGCTGACCAGATACTGCAGAGGGATCTGAAGAAATAACCTCGCGTTAAGAGCTACATAAGGTCAACAAGCTGTAGTTTATAAGTTTATAAGAAAGATGCTTAATCCTGATATGTATTTCTAGATTTCCATCATTTTACTTTTTTTAAGCTTTGGGCTGCTTTTTATTGTATTTTTTTTAACACATTGTGTTGCAATAGTACAGCATCACACACACATTGTTTTGTATTTTGAGACGTCGCCTACCAACCACCATCCACCCTCATCCCCCTGTGAGATGGCTTACCACAGTTTATAGCGCTATAGGGGGGTTGCATATCCAAATACAGAGCATACATGTGTTCAGATACACACTTACATACGTATATATGACAATACAGCACATGTCATTTCAAATTAGATAAGTAAAATAGATAAATAAACACACATATGAGTAAATTAACCAATACAATAAAAATAGTAATACTAATTGTCATGTCAATGATATGTCATGTTTTATGTTTTGCTAGGCTTGGTGGTGTTCACCAACTAGTCAGAGAAGACTATATTAGGAAATAAGAGGTGTCCAGTGATTTGAAGAGCTTTGCAGTTGACCCCCACAGTGAGAGTTTGATCTTGTATCACGTAACCCTATGTATCGGTTGTTTCCAAAAGAGAAGGATTCTCCTGAGAGCTATTAAAGAAGTAGATAAAATAACTTTGACTTGTTTCGCCAAACTGTTATCCTTCCTTCCTTCACTCCTGTTACTTTTCCATTAAAAATACTTATACTACAAGATTAGATCTCCAGCTACTGGAAGCACACCTGTCCCTGGCATGCTCCATTGACCTCCCTGACCCCATCCAGTCTTCTCCTGCTGGCCTCGTGAAGGAATTTCCATCTCTGTGTTTTCCTTCCGAACTGCTGCTTTCAACTCCTTTTGACTGACAACAACTTTGTTTTGCTCTCCGGCGTTCCTGCCCGTCCTCAATAACTCGATCCATGCTCCCACAGCCCCTCCGAGCACTTAGGGAAGTTTTAGTTCTGTTGAGTAGCAGGTGTTCCCGGCCTCGTCTGCCCTGACCTGTCAAGGGTTAGTCGTCTGTCAGTGGGTGTCAGGTCTAAAAGTAAGACTCAGGTCGCCCCCCTTACAGAGAGGTCACGCAGCGTCGACGCTATGAAAGGAAGATGAGAGAGAGAGAGAGCCCTCCCCTCAGACGCATACCCTCTTGAGATTTCTTACCGTGAACTTCTTTTTTCCCTTCACTTCTTGAACAATGAGAGCACATCTGGCCGCTTCTCTTTGGTTTTGTCACAGTTGTCCTTCACTCTTGAAAGACGCTGCCTGAGAGAAAAAGCAGGCAGTGTTATTGTTACCTCGGCTGCTCTCAAAAGCCTTTGAATGTGGATATCTGCTGGAGGCGACGTTGTGTAGATCAATATAACATCACGTCGGCGCATTTGTCGCGGTGTTAAAGGTGTAATTTAAAGGCATCTCGACCGTTGATATGTTTCTCGGGACTCTGGCGTTCGATACAAACGGCAACACAACCGCAGGGTGTCAAGAATGTGTCAGTTTTACTTTTTTTTTTAATCTATTATTTTTAGGCACCAGTCCTTTGACGGACTCCTTTCAGACAAGTTGAAAACTCCTCTTTCACATTAGAGTGCCCTGTCGGAAGCACAGAGAGGAGGATAGATGTAGCCTATCTCCATTACACATTCTTTAATTGGCTTTGTAAGGAATAATCTCCCCGTCTCTCTTGAGCTCCTTGGTTTTCAGACCGGCTGCGTAACACCGCCGCTCATCCGTCAAAAACGTCGGCCGGATCTCAAAAATGAAAGGGACACATGCCAGCTAGTTGTTCACCACCGTGTACAAACACTCCAGATCACACTGCAGTAGAAAGGCCTGTCATAGCCCTGTTTCAAGGAAATTTGAGTGTGCAGTGTTTTCTTTGGAAAAGTTTATTTTTTCCTTAATCTTTAAAGGACCCTGAGCTCTGAATATAGGCACGTTTCCATTCATCACATGGCTTATCTGCTATTGTTAGTGAAACACTGACAGTCTTTCGCACATTCTGAAGGCCCTGGAGCGCTTGTGTTGTCAAATTGAAATGTGGGAAGCCGAATCGCTGCCCACCTGCGTAGCTCCAACAGCGCTCCGGGGCCTTGCCTTGATGTGCGATAGAACACAGAGCCAAACAAAACATGCAGTGTGCCCTCTTCTGATTAGCAGACAGCAGCGTGATCTTCCACGTCCTTTGCTGAGGCTTTGTGCGGTGACAAGCACACACCGAGGCCCCGGCGAAATAACAATGAGCGGCACGCCAGCTTGTCAGTCTGTCTGCTCCATTTCCTGTCTCGCGGCGTCCTCCGTCTCTCTGGGCCGCACTGTATCCTGGAGCTTAATAGACTGCAGAGGTCTCAACTGGAAATGTGGATGCGCCCATCAGAATGCGTAACCTTGTTCGCCCAAGGTATTTAACCCAAGACATCTGAAGGCGATGGCTTGACCGAGGCATGTCGGAGACAAATGAAAAGCTTTTACGGGTGTGTGTGTGTATCTGTGTGTATTTGTGCATATGCACACATGTTGGTGCCTCGCAGCCATCCCTCAAACTCCCTCAATTTCCAGCCAAGCAGGAGTGACACGCGATGGCATCCTTTGTTTATCTACTCCAGGGCCACACTCCTCGTGTCTCTTTGTGTCGCTGTCACCGGAGCAGCGAGCACTGGAGGAGGGATGGAAACCCCCTAATAACAGTGGAGACGTGTTTGTTTGTCAAGACAGCTCCGGCTCTCCAGGCGAGGAGGGCATCGCTGGATTCATGAAACATGACAGCTGTTTGGATAGGGAAGGAAATAGAGAATCAGCCTTCAACATCACTCCTGAAGAACGTGACACTTTACAGTCGATACACGTTGCGATGCCCTTTCAGTCATCGTGCTGTAGGTGTGCACTGTGAACTCTTGACTGTGGCAAGAACATTTGCAACAGAAAAAAACATAGAAAAATCAAGAAAAAAAAACGTTTTACATCAGCAGGACATTTTTAATAGCCTCCTTATGAATTTAGTTGTATCTGATATCTTTTGGTTTTGGGACATTCTGCTGTGTTAAGCTTCTGGGACAGGTTTGTGTGAGGTTATTTTTCAATAGTTCATAGGAAATGATTTTGGTGTATGACTGTGCCAGTTGTCTGCATCCATGCATGTCATAAGTAGATATGCAAAGGCCAGTGGAAGAAGGGGAAGAGACGCAAAAGCTAACCGTCAGTAATGGATGAAATGAAGCAAAAATATAGCTTAGGGTTAGTTTTGGATTCAGGGCAGAGCTCTAGATTAGGACTTGAAAGATAAATTTTCTTCAGACCTATTATAGATATTTTATGGCACATTCATATTTTGCCTTCACTGTCTGATAATATAGTTGGGCTGCTCTTAACCCTTCAGTGCCTCTCAAGTTATAATGAACCAAACGTAAGTGCTAACACTATTAGCATTAGCTGGCATTAGCATTTTGTTTTGTTTCATTTAACTGATTTGTAAGGAGCAGTCTGGCGGGTAGAGTGTGTGTTAGGTTACTAATAGTCATATGACATTATTTTAAAAGGTCACAGCTGAAGTTATTTTTCCTTAAGTGGTTAATTTAACACAAAGCTGCAGTGCTTCTAACTTGTAAACTTACATGCTTTAGTTATAGATCATATCATTATCGCTATTTTCATCCAGTTTATAATTATGTTTATTGTTCTGTTCTCACTCCTTTCAGGGTCGGTGTAATTCTAATATTATTACTAATATTAATAATATGAATCGTTCCATTACAGGCATCAGAAAGTTGAGTCTGATTCTGCATGCATGCTGTGGGGAACCCGACCCCCTCGCTGCCACACAGTACATCTACTTGGTCGTCTGTTGGAGACATCATTAGCCATTCGTAAGCACTAATGGATTTGTGTTGATGCATAAACACAAGAATGCTCCATCAAGTCCTCAATTTCATGAGGCCCCTGTGTGATTCATCATTAATCACCGTGAAAATGGCACGGCTTTGGAAGGCGACATTACACAGGGTTGTGCGTCGGGTTTCCGGTGGAGGGCGGCTCCAAAGCTGTCTGCATGCACAGTCACGCAGGGGGAGAGCGGGAGGCCACACCAGGCACTTTGCCTTTTAACGACGATAGCGCTGAACACATGCGCTCCCCCCGTCGCCGCACGAAGGAGCTTGATTGCCGATGCCGACGCTTCCGATGACAAAAAAACGACATCTGTGAACATCTGCTTTGGCAATTGAAGCCGGCCCTGGAACTGGAACGGAACATTGACTTTGTTTTCCATCTTCGTGGACCAATTAGGGCTAACAGATTTACACAGTCGGATCAATTCGGTAACAATAACGGCACCGCTGTTATTCCTCTCGTTTGATAGCAGCGTGGCTCCACTGTGCCCATTAGCATTACAGAACAGCAAGCACCCTGACCTCCACAACATCTTCACTCCATCTCGTACACATCCCCGGAGATGCTTTTTCTTTCATCTAGCGAACACACACAAGGCCGTGTGTGTGTGTGTGTGTGTGTGTGTGTGTGTGTGTGTGTGTGTGTGTGTGTGTGTGTGTGTGTGTGTGTGTGTGTGTGTGTGTGTGTGTGCGCATCCCCTCCCTTGCTTCCTCCTCTCTGGCATCCTTGCTACAGTTAATTAACAGTTATTAGTGTTAGCGCAGAGCACCGGATAAGATGTCACAAATCATCAAGTCTCTAGGTGCAGTTCCAGCAATTAAGAGCTCTGTCGCACCTTCCCTCTCCACAGTCATTTGGTACGCATCCAGGTCCCTTTTTAGACCTGAAAGCACTAATCAAATAATTTCTGCTCAGAGATTTCGTCGTCATTATTTCAAGCCCTAACAACGTGAGACTCACGACTCGGCACCTCCCCCCGGCCCCAATTCCTGTCTGCAAAACGATGCAAAGCTACACTCCTCTGTGTTACTAACGGGGATTATAACTTTTAATGTTGTGCTTTTTACTTCATGAGTTCTATTTATACCCAGCAGGCTTTTCTGCACCCAGACAAATGTGCAGCTAGAATATAGTGAGCAGTCAAGAGCTTGTGTTAGGAAAGGAGGTGTGGAAATGGAGACTTAATTGTGTCCGTCTGAAGTAAAGGGACCTTGAGTGGTGCTTCTTCTTGTTTCCCACACCCAGTCCTCGTATGGGCTGTAGTGTATTTGCTCTTTTATCCTTTTCTGGCTGATACAAGCTCTGGCCTCTTCATGCTCTTGCCCCAAAAGTACAGTGCAGTGCAGTGGAGTGGTGCTCGACAGGCTTCATGCCGGCGCTCTTCAGGACTTCTGCGGTGATCCAAGCTATTAAAACCATTGTCCTTCAAAGCCGCTCCGTATTGCTTTTAGACTTAATTAAGAGGATTTGGGAGCAGACTGTTCAAGGTCTGCTCAGTGTGTCGTATTGAATTCACCTAACCTCAGCTTCTAAGACAGAATGTGAGCAGAGCAAACCATTTTAAAGGCTCTACTGCTGCTACAGTATGTTGTTTTAAAGTGCCCTGAATCCATACAACATGTATCTCCTGTGGTTAAAAAACAGTCCAAACTCGCTCCCACATCCAAGCACTACAATTTCACAGTAAAACTCAAATGTGTGATGCCATCAATATTGAGTGTAAACTTGTGAGAGATGGTATAGACAACAGGGGAATGTGCTCAGTATATGGGAACATGTTCTGTTTCACTGAGACCACTACTATTATCTATGCATCTCCAGACTTTAGACTTGATGACATCACTACTTCTCTGATCTGTGGGTTTAGGAGAGAGTAGCTCATGTTCACAAATATTGATTGAGGCCATGAAAACTACATTTTTGAATTCTTAATTAAGTGGTGTTTACATCATCGGTCCGCGACCCGACCCCGGATAAGCGGTGGAAAATGGATGGATGGATGGTATAAAGAAGTTATGATGATTGCATGCATGCATGTGTAATATGGGCGCCTGTTCTGGTAGTGTTGAGGTTATATGTGTTAGTTCACACACTCTGCTTGTATTTTAAATAATTAATGTAGATAAACAGTCTTGTGTAAAAAAAGAATAATTATTTCAAAACAATTTCCATCGTCATACTTGTCTCTAGACCTGCTCATTAAGTACATCATCTATACACAATTTCTGTTTGCAGCACATTAATTTCATTAAATTCATTTAAGTTTAATTGCAGTGATAAAACATAGAATCAAAGTGAAAAGAAAAAAAAAACATTGTAATAAAAAAATATGTTGAGGAAAAAACCACAGAAGCTGTGTAACTTGTTAATTTGCGCAGATGAGTGCATCCCTGTGGGAAATATGAAGAACATTTCATCCCAAAACAAAACAAAACGAAGCAGAAAACAAACAAAGGGACAATAAAATCAAGATGACAAGCTCAGAAAACTGATTTACATAACTGAATGAATACTGTGAAATACTGTGAAAAACTGTACGGCAGTATGAGTCTATAGAGTTGAAATAAAATCTAATCACTAAACGCCCTGATGCTGTAAATGTAATCATAGGGAAGGTTAGTATGATGGTTTTTAGTAGTGTAAGTAAGTCGACTAGAAGGAAAGCCGTTTATTCAGGCAGACATGACTCGTTATAAGAGGAAAAGTTCAGCCATAACTTAACCCAGCATGAACAATCACAGAACTGGAACCGGTATAACTAGATGGGACACAGCCGTTATGCTATTCATGTTATTCATGTTATTATGTTACACCTGAGTTTGGCAAGTCAACAAGTTCGATAAAAACTACACTACTGCGGTACTCTACTTCCTATGACTCCTTCACATCTCACCTCATGACATTTTCCATTGACGTCAAGTGGTTTTACATTTTCTTTTTTGTACTAAGCCTCACTGTGTGTGCCCCACCTGCTGACTCATAGCCTCCGCTCTTCACTGCGCTCATACAGCAGTTACAGGCCCACAGCCGGGTCGGGGAAGAGTACTACCCACCCTCCGGTTCCTCCTCATATCACCACTGTTAGCACCTTTAGCTGCTAGCCGCTGGCTCAGCAGTTGCCATGTTGTGAAGCCTGTGGATCCAATCCCACACGTTCAGTTATAGTTATATAGTCAGAATTTTGAATTTAGCACCTTTAACTCTACATGACCAATTTTCTCCTTGCATTAGGAGATTACACATTCTTGTACATTAATTTCTTCCCCCACAGCAGGAGTTGTAAGGCTCCTCTATTACATTGACTCTTATTGCAACTATCGCAACTATTATGAGTCTGTGGCCAGTTGCTCTGTATTAAGTGGGAGTTTGAGGTCAAACATTTGATTTAGTTGGGGGCACACTGCCAGCTTTGTTCTTGTCTTTTCATGTGGGAGGCAGCCAGCATCCTTCTTGCTCCTCCGCGTCCTCCCCGGGGACCGCCTCCTGTCAGGTGTCAGCAAAATGATCCCCAGTTAACAGTTGTTAGAAATGGCACGGGAGCTGCCATCGATCAGCAGTCATGAATCATCAGTCGAACGGAGAGAGACAGGCCGACAGTGTGTTTCTGGAAGAAAAAGAAGAGCGGAGGGTCACAGCTCGGAGCAGACGGGCTGCTGATGGGACCGGACTGGGCTGTGGTAGCTACCTGGGTTTTTATTAAAGCCGAGACAAAGATGAGATCAGCAACGTGCAGGACACATCCGTCTTCAAGTAGTGTGAAGTGTGTCTGTGGCTGCATACTGTGGGGTTATATTAGCAACAATGATAACCATCACTGCTGGGAAGGGTGATATCAGCAGCTCCTCGGGGGCGTTATTACCCTGGAGCGATCTGGACCGAGGGGCCGGACTCTGATACACACAACATAAGCTTTTTAGTTTCCTAGCAATAAAGAATTAGACAATACTTGCTGCGTCCATACAAAATATGGCTTTATATAATTGATTGTGCACCCACTATATACACAGAATATTCAGAGTAGCGGGAACACTTCAGAATATAATGCAGGCTGGAAGTGTCTTTGATAGCTGGTTCTGCGGTGAATGAAATTAAAGAACGATTGTTCAGTGTTATCACATTGCAGACTTTGGGAAAAAAACAGCTTTGCTTTCTCCTTCACTTCCATCATCGTGTCTCATTGTGAGCGTGACAGCCGGAGTGAAATGTTTCTACGCAAAGTCTGCACACAAGCAAGTCACTCAGTAAGCACGCTAACATACAGTGTGACAGCAGACCCACACCCATACCCACAAATGGGTATGTCAACGGGTGCTACACTGTCATACATACAGTAGCGATACTCAGTATGACAAAACCATACTGTCAAAAACATTTGGAATTATGCTAAGCACACAAACACACACACTTTTCACAAAGGGATTATTGTTTTCACTAGCTTCTTTTAGTTGAGCAGACTTAAAGGGCCAGTTTGTAGGATTTATTGACACCTAGTGGTGAGGTTGCAGATTGCAACCAACTGAAACTTCTGCCATGTGCCAATAATGAAGAAGAACTACAGGGGCCACACGATCAACGCAAATGGCCCAGTAGATATACACAAAAACACAACTCTTATTTTCAGGTAATTATACACTGAGGCAAATGTACTTCTCAATAGTATATTTCAATTCGCAAAAAAGACCCTCCTGATAGGACGGGGCTTGTAGCCACTGCAGGAGGATGTTGCATTAAGGAGTTGGAGCGCTAAAATGATGGAGGAAACCGAAGTCGAGATGGTGGATGCACAGATCTAGGATCAGTGGAGAAGACTGCAACTGGCAGTTTCTAAGCTGCAGGCAGAAGCAGCAGTCACCTCCATCTCTATCTGAGCGACATGAGCATGTGAAGACGCCGTGCCGACTCCCAGTGCAACAGAGACCTAACGATATGGTTTCCACGAGCTCTGTGGCTCCTGATTGATTAGCCACCACTGCCTTGTATATGTAGAAAACACTAAAAGTAGGTTACCGTGTGGGTAGCAAACTGCTCAGAGCATATTATCACATAAAGAGCATATTGAAGACCCGCTTTAAAAGATTACATTATTTATGAACATGGCCAGATTAAGCTTCGACTACAGACTTTCTGTTCCAGTACTGCCTTAAATTCCCTAAAATGTCCACAATATCGTACCTGGATTGATACAGTACTCCAGATGGACCCATAGGTGGTAACACGTGGTGGTATGCCCCCCTCAGCCTGTTTGGCTCATGGCTGAAGATGGATGAGTTAATTTAGAAAATCTCTCTCTCTCTCTCTCTCTCTCTCTCTCTCTCCCCCTCTCTGTCCGTCTCTGATGAAGGTCTCATCAGGGGGGTTACTCAGACACTGAGGGAGCGGTTTCATTTTCTCCTCATTACAGCAGGCACTGGAGACTCACCAGGCTTCAAAGCTGCTTGATTGCATTATCAGGCATTTGGTGTAACCCAGGTTTAATCTATGCCATGTGACAGGGGAGCCGGGCCAACATTACAGCGCTGGGCTGGATGGAGGGAGAGACTGGACCTGCATATCAGGCCTGGGATTGATTCACATGCGTTTGTTTTTTTCTGGTCTTGTAGATAAGCTGCTGTTTGCTAAAACGTTGCTTACAAGACATCAATGTTGCCCTAACAGCTCCCAAGTGGCCATAGAATCACTTCATGTATATTGTCTAACGTAGGTGCCTATTGTATTATAATATGAGGTTATACACAAGCGTCTGTGAATAACTTTTCTCACCATTCGGAGTAATTGGTACAAGTCGTCTAAAGTAAGCTGCTGGTCTCATCCTGCAGTGCTTCATTTGTTATGTTGGTGCTTTCAAAGGTCAAACACGGGCAATCTCTGTTTATCACGCCGACAATCATTATCAAGATTGGCCTCGGATAAAGAGCTATAAAAGAATTGTAATTATCACCATTTTAGAAACAGTAATTATGGGCATCATTAGCATCCATCATTATGTTTAAGTGGGGCCACGGTCCACTACCCGGGTGTTCATCCTGCTCTTTTTCTATCTGCTCTCTCCAATCGCTTCCTCCGCGTGTTGAGAGGAAACATTAGAGGACGTTTTTGGAATCGGGGCCAATCGTCTGCGTTTTCCCACAGGCCAACAGCTCCCTCATTCATTTTTAAGCAGGCCTCACAAAAGGCCTCACCCTGCTGTGGTTCAAATCCGTTTAGATCACAGATGTTGATGGTAGATTGTGAGCGTTTTTCTTCTTCCGTCAGCCAAGTATAAAAGTATGGACAGTACTTGAATTCGTGCAATACGGGTTGAAGGACAGTTCACAGCTTGTCTAAGGGAACCGAAGACGCAGAGCTTAGCTGAAATGAAAGAGAACTGAAAGTAGGTTACGTTTAACAATCCCTGCTGATAGACATCCACCTGGTATTTTCACTTTTCAGAAGTCGCTGCACAGCTTCGACTGCAAGCCGGCTAATGTTTGTATTCAGCGTCGTAGGGCTGAATCGTGCACAACGTCTAAACCACAGTCTTCCTGCGGATGAATTAGTAATGCTAAAAGATTCCATTTTGTCTATCTAAATGCTGTGTGCAGCCCTAAACCTGGTTAATATAAGGAGCCACTCAATTTTTCATGCCCACGCCAAGTGTAGCCTTCAATTTAACATGCGCTTTTAATCCTGGGAGGGCTAAATTGCTTTTTAATGTCGAGGTACATGGTGTTTTCAGAGTAAACCGTGAAAAATGCATCTGCAATATGCAGAGCAAATCACATCCAATGTTTTTTGGGGTGGAGGAACAAAGCAACACCACAGCAAGGAGGAGCGAAACCAATATGTTGTTTTGACACATGTGTCACCTCAGGGGTCTCGGGAGGACACCTCCCGCAGGCAGTGGCGGTGTTTGTGTGTTTGTGTGGGCTCGATGGTGTGATTAATCGCGAATCACACGTGTCGGTTGTGTAAATTTCCACCGCTACATACATGCAGATCACCAGCGTATGGCTCCAAATAGAAAAACATGGCGGTTGGCATTCATGTATTTGCCGTCTGTGAGCTTGTGAGCGTGTGAAGTCATAGGCAGTGTCAGGTGCTATTGTGCCTGCAGCGTTGGTGGCTGACAGGTGTTCGCAGGCCTCTCTGGCCCCGTTAGATCCCTTTGCAGGCCAGAGGCTTTAGTGGAGTCAGAGCCTGGACTCCATCGAGCATGACTAAAAGATGCTCCTCTAATATCCCTGGTCAGAGAGTCAGTGAACCCACACCGAAGGACTTCCTCGGGGCTAGACAACCTACCGCCCATTGTTATCTCCTAACAATTTAGCCACCGGAGCAGACTAATAAGTAGACAGAGGAGGGGAGCCAGGGCTGCCCCTACTCACAATTCCATTCAGAAAACCATATTGTCCAAGCTTGCAAACAGGCTTTCAAATGGAGATGCAATAACAAGACATCGTAAAGACGGGAGGTCGATGCCCAGTAAAAAGACTCGGGCATAACTGTGAGTCTGGTCGCACGGCAGCGTCGATGCAGTCAGCTGTGTGTAGATCCGTTAGCTGTTAGCCAAACGGGTTTGTCCCTTAGACATACAGTCTACGGTGTGTTTCCGTTTATTGTTCATTCAGCCCTTCATCAAACCGAATAAAAAATGTTATTATACAACAAACTGTTTATCCTTATGTCAATGGACCCGGCAAAGGTCAGGCCAAACACCACAGTTTCCTTCAAGAGTGTGTGTGTGTGCGTTTGCGTTTGCGTGTGCGTGTCCGTGTGTTGCAGCTTTTTCTCTGGATAAGCAACGCAGCCTGTCCCTGTTGCCAGTGCAAATCCTCTTACTGGCGGTGGGTGTTTGTGCGTGTGTGTGTCGGCGAGAGAGAGAGTGCAACAGACAGCCGCCCCAGATCATCCGGCTGTAGCTTGGTGTTGGTAAACACACTACATGATAAGCCCTGGTGATTGGGCTTAGCTGGCTGTTGACTGGGTGGCCCGTTGCACTGATGGTCCCTTGTGGCCCAGACTGACACCGGGCCCCTCAACACAAGCTCACACACGCTGAAAGAAACCTGCAGACCCAAGACCACGTCAGTCTTTTCGTAACACACACACACACACTGTCAGTCCTTCATGCCTCTGCTGGTATCAATTTAACAGCAAAACTAAACTCAAACACACGGTTCACAAAGAATCACATACACACACACACTTCCAGAGAGAGAACACACTCTAGCTGCGCCCTGGGAGCCTGAGTCCACTCAAATAACCCCATGGTGAATGTGCCGTTGTCAGCCGGCCAGCCGGGCCGCCTCACAATGTGCACATTTAGGACCCGGAGCCTCGCGGCGGCGCAGAGTTTGTGGAGGAAAACGTGGAATGTGTCCCGCGGGCAGATGCCGGCCGCTCTCAAAGGCATCTCTATTACAGGCAGACAAGCGGGGCCTTATGTCATGGTCACCAGCCTCAAAGATACAGGCCGGTGCCCCGCGCCATGCCAGCACGCGCCCTCGTGGAAATCTACTGGCCCACCCTGCGCTCCACTCCACTGCGAGAGGCACGCGCCGTTCACAAGCGCCGCTCTGACAAGCGGGATTGTTTACTGCGAGAGCGGAGTCATGAGTGCTTCAGCGAGATCCGAAGAGTGCGTCTTTGTGATGCCTTTGACGATAATGAACAGAAATAAGGGTGTGGCAGGCTGTGATGTGCTTCCTTTTGATACCATTGTTCTGTTCCTGTGACACCTTGTAAAGCCTTCCGTCAAACCTGGTTTGCGTTAACCGGCGCCAGGTAGCGTCACGGCGGCACGATCGAGTGCCAAACATGACAGCTCCGCTCAGGTCTGCCTTCAGCCGCTGAACTCGTATCGATGGTGACAGATAAAGAGCCCTGTGATCTCGTGAAGCACCAGGCACTGGCGTTGATTGCCATCCCTGCTGATAACGCTGCATGCTAATCATTGTAAACATCGTGTTGTGGCTTTGACACACTTAGGCTTATCTGTAATTGGAGTAATTGTTACTAGCGTTTAACGAGATCGTCTTCCAGATATGCTGAGTGCCAAAGGGGCCCGGGTACGGGAGAGGTTCCCTCAGATCTGCCTCGCTGATGGGGGCATCAGATCGACACTAACTCCTCTCGCTGTGCTATTAATGAAAGGCAGCCACAAGCCAGAGCGCACATCTGATAAAAGGGGCTTGAGAGGAGGGTCATGAAATATTTAAATATACAGGGCTTCAAAGCGGAAGAGGCCTCCCAGTTCTTGTCAACAGACAGACCCCCTGCGGCCCCGCCGTGGCCCCAGTCTCTGGCCCTCATCCAGCTTCCCATGTGGGTCACAAACCACAAGCTCACTTATTGGCTGCACGGACTCCGCCAGGGGAAGGTGGAGGGGATTCACAGATGCAATTGCTCCCGTCCCCATGGACTCGCACACTCAGCCTCTCTCCCGTGTCCTCGCGCTACAGAAGGAGGAGATGAGCAGCAGAGGGCCGACGAGGTCGGGGAGGATTTCCCAGCGCTGTCTCTGACATGTTAAAACGCTCCGTCACATGGCATGAGGCTCAGATCCCCGCCACACATGTGCTCACACGCATAACCTCCTGCGACCACAACCGTGAGGCCCCCACTATCACATACTCAAAGTATTAAAGGGTCCTGGCATTCAGGTTTTTTTTGCAGAGCAGGAGCCTCTTTTGAGGACCTCTTGAGAGGACACAGCGCGGATCACCTGTCAGCCAACAAACAATCAGCAGATCAGCTCTCGTGTTCCCCTTGTGTTTTATTTGATCTCAGAGGGCCCTAAACTGCCCATTTCTCTCCCACCCCCAGCAGGGAGGCCACTGTAGACAGAACAACGACCTTATTTAGCTCAGGCCCTGCAAAATGCAATTAGAAACCCCTCAATGGCCAGTGGGGGCCTGGGACGAGATGGAGGGAGAGCGAAAGACAGCGACAGAAAGGGGGAGGAAAAAAAAGAGAAGGCTGGGGGAGGGCGGGCAGAGACCTCCCTGCTGTCTGTCACCCTGCTGGCTTTTGATGTCCGTGGCCAATCTTGTGTCCCCCCCAAAGAGCCTATCATCAGGCCCCACTCCGGAGCTGTTGAGCACAGAGAGAGCCTTGGAGAGGCTTGTTTGAGTGGAGTGCGGGGGGTTAGGGTGGATGACTGGGGCTGTCTCCGGCGGTGCCTGACAGAATGGTCTTGACGGAGCGTTTCAGAGGCCTAATCCCTCCGACCATACTCCTTCAGCCGGGCAAATCACTCGGGGGGTCTGCAGAGGGTCAGACGGGTTTTAATACAACGCCTTAGTGGTGATTTCCTCAGTGCTTTCCTGGAGTCCTTCCTTTTTAAATAACACAGCAGGCTGTTTCTCCCCTCCTTTTCATCCCCACTACCTCCCTGTATGGCTCCTTCCCCCTCTCCGTCTTGTCTGCCTCTCCACATCTCCTCCTGTTTGGTTTTTCTCTCCCGCTCTCTTCCTCTCTAGTTCCTCCTCCTTTATCTCCTCGTCTCCTCGCTCCCATCGCGCCACTGAGAAGAAAGAAAGAAAAAGGGGAAATATTATCCCTGCCAGCACAGTTGCTCTTGCTTAGTATTAAGTCGAGGTCTCGCTGGGGGCTTCCAGCGCCACGGTGCTTTGGTTGTAGATGTCTGCTGGGCCTCCACAAATATAAAGACATGCAGATTAGGGAGAAAAATGAAAGCTGGGGGTTCGTCATGCAGCGGGTTATCTAAGAATGTTTTGTCTGTCTGGGATATGGCTCCACTGTAATGCTTCAGAGAGAAAATTGGGGTCAAATTAAAAGAAGCCGATAATCCTCCTTTTTTTTGTCATCGAGATCAAATGCCACTATGAGCTTGATGAGGTTATACTGAATAAGCCTTTAAATGGATTTGTATGACAAGCAGCACTGAGTCTTGTTTACACGGATACCATCCTGACGCAGAGATGAAAGTGAGGATCACAAACAAAAAAATATTGCACATTGAAATTCTGATTTCCCTGCCACATGCCTGGTTCAAAAGCGACAATTAATTTCCTCGGCTTATTTAATCTCTATGTAAACACTGAGTGACAGCACTTTAAATACGGACACAGATTTGGGCCTTTTCAAATAATTTGATTTGAGAATTTGCAATTATACCGACATGAAATGAAAATGTTAAAGGTAAATCGTGTGTGTGTGTGTGTGTGTGTGTGTGTGTGTGTGTGTGTGTGTGTGTGTGTGTGTGTGTGTGTGTGTGTGTGTGTGTGTGTGTGTGTGTGTGTGTGTGTGTGTGTGTGTGTGTGTGTGTGTGTGTGTGTGTGTGTGTGTTCTGAGGCGGGGCACACATATGCTCCTTTCTGTGAGAAGGGGAGTGATTGACTGGTCTGAAATTATGCACGGCATCGCAGCCCACATTCCACGGCAATGTCTGTAATTTAGGCAAAAGGGTCTCCCATTTCTCTTGTGACTGAGCAGAGGTGTGTGCGTGTGCGTGTGTGCGTGTGCATGTGTGTGTGTGTGTGTGTGATGGAGGGGGTTGCATTAGGGATGTAACTGAAGCATTTGAGGAAGGGAAGGTTAAACCAATTTTCTTGCCTGCATTGTTTTCCTGTGAGTCCCACGGCAGCGACATTAGACCAGTGATGTAGGTTTGTTCCCGCTGACAGGCCCAGTTCTTTCTGCGCCCCGCGATGTCAACTGGATCAGATTATTGCCTACCAGATCCAGATAATGTCTGCTATTGATCAGGCCATTTATCTTGAACTCCGACGGCCCCGGCCTGCTTTCAGAGACCACAGGGAGATAAGCAGATGACATTGTCTCTCCAGGCTTTTAACAACCGGAAGAAATACTTTTTCCGCTGCCTTCCCGGCTGGCATGTGATGCGAGTTTCGTATCTCTTGGCTCAGGCAGCTTCATTATGTCAAAAAGGGTCTGCTTTTAGAGGTATCGTCATCAGATCGGATCAGATAGGTGCTTTCAGCCCTGCAGGAATGAGTCCAGAGATCTGGAAAATGAGTATTTCTGCACTTCAGGTTCCCTCGTCTTAAAGTCAATTGATTTTTTTTGTTTTTTTGTATGTGTAGATGCCTGAAATAAAGTGATTAAAGCAAGCTCAAGAGATTTTAACGTTTTCAACAACAAACAAAATAAATAGGTCAGTAAATACGTGAGCGTGAGTTTGGATGCTTTTACTTAGTGGCTTAACAAGTGGCTAAATGAGACCACAGAACACCCTCACACCAACGTGTCCACCTTCACAGACTCGCTGTGTATATAGACCGCAGTGTAGTTTGTTTATAGTCTAACCCTAACACTTTTTACTTTGATTGCATTCACGCTTCAAAAATCCTAAATGTTCATACACAGGTGTTTGCCATAGAGCTTATTTTCCACACTAATCCAAAATCCAAGGGGAAAAGCCCATTGGCTTCTTGTTAAGAGAACCAGTGCGATGCTAACTTTCTACAAAAAACAGGCATCTCTGCAGCACGCTATGCCAACCGCATCCTGTGTGCGAATAAGTGGGCGAAGATATACAAAGTAGAGATTAATTTTTGACATTGTCATCTACAGGATAAATATTGAAAAGCATGTCTATGGCAATGCTGATGGAAGTCCTTAAATCTCTCATGCTCTGTCAGGATATTTGATTGATGCAGTTTAAGAGAAAACACTGACAGCTTTTCCAAAGGCTTTTTCCACTTTTGGCATGCTATGGTGTCCCAGTTAGTGTACGGTTTCTAATGCTGGGTACATTTGTCTTTGTCTGTTTGCATGCACAGCCGTGTGTCATCCCCACATTAATACTAGCAATGAGTGACAGATTAATTTATGTCTGGCTACGTGTCTGAGGAATTGGGAAGAAAGGGCCTGTCAGTGCTGCTTGTCGGTAGGGGGTAGAGATTAGAGCCAGTTGTCATTGACAACCCAGTGCAGGCTCGGAGAGATAAGGTCAGATGTAATGACTGTAAAAAGAAAGAAAGAAAGAAATACAATTAATTTCCAAAAAACATCCTCACTCAGCCATCGAACGGCTGGGGGAAGAGGAGATGTTGGTGTTTCCAAGTGTGTGGGTTTATGTGTGTGCGCAATTAGAAATATTTCACAGTTATTAGACGGCACTGCAACATTTGGACATTTCAGATGTCAAGCAACAAGGAGGGTGTGATCTAATCCCCGCCCCCTCTGAGGAGGAGAATAGAATGTGTTTATTTTTTTAATCCTTGTAAAACAGGTTTCATTTTCTTTGAACTGTGTGTTTTTTGATCCAGCATTATTTTGTTAATTCCAAATTATTATTATTATTATTATTGTGTGTAAATAGCCACTGGAACACGATGAGACATGGGCCTCCGCTGTGTGCCGGCCTCTGTCCTTCCCTTAGCTGATAATCCCCAATATTAACCAAGCCAATATGGAAAATGTGTTTGTTTTTTGTCTGAAAAGGTTGGACATACATGACTTATTTTAAGAAACACTAGCGGCGTGGCCATGTCGGTCAGTCGACATTCATGGTCCCCAGAGGACGTGACTTTGCTGATCCTAGGCACATTCAGCACCCTGTCGAGCTCAGGAGTATTTCATTCTCACAAACATGTCACTGCGAGCTGCAACTGTCTCTGAAATACTCCGCCCACCCGAGATGACTGCTGTTCACCACTCATGAGGACTCTGTTCAATGTCATCTAGAAAAGTCTCTTTCCATTTCCTGGCCTCTGAATCCAATCCTATACTTTGAATCATGAGATATTTTTTTACAGTCCTTGAAAAGCAAAGGCAGGGCCCTGAGTCAACAGGCAAACGTAATAAAAGCTTTTAACATATTACATTGCCAGCACTCATGTTACACTTATCTGTAATATTTTAAACAAGGGCAGATTTGGCATAATGGCAGGAAGGCTCATAAAGGCGAGCCGGTCCCCTGTGATTGTAATCTAGGAGAGAGTTCCTGTCAAATTAAACCATGGTGGTGGGGGGAGAGGCAAACATGCCTCTGGTTTCTTTGAAGTGGAGAATCAGCATCCAAAAAAAAGGAATAAAAGATGACAAAACGTCAGTGTGAAGCTGATGGTCTATAGACAGAACTTGCGTGCCCAGACAGCAATTACTGAGATACATAGCATACATAGAGCTATTGTGTTTGATCTCAGCGCTCCATGCTCTCCCACAGGCAATGCTTTTTTTTTTTCTCCACATGAAACTGTGCAGGGTTCTCATTTTTTATGTGCGTTTATCTCTGGCGTTGTTTCATTTGAATTAAAAATAATGTGCAGTGAGAGATCCGGACGGCGATTGTTTGGCAGCATGGCTGTAATCACAGACTTGTGGTCGCTCTCAAATCTGATAATGGGCATTTAAAATGGAGCACAGCGGCTCGCTCACGGCTGCTCGCGTACAGGCCCGCGAAAAAAACCGACTGGGAGCCATTTTCTGCCAGTGGCAGACATATAAATACATATCTTGAAGCCGGCCATGTCATGCTTTTGAAGCCAAACCACGATACGCTCTTGATGCTTCATCGCAATAACCGCTTCAAACACAAGAATCCCTGTGATCTAATTACATGCAACCACAGCTGGTACATTTGCAACTAATTTTAGATGTGATTTACTGCATTTGCGTTTGCATGAAGTGTGGCACTGCACAGCTCCATACTGTCGCCGTCGAGCAGCATCAAAGATGTTTTCCCACAGCCTATGAGCAGCAGCGAGCCAGAGGCTTAATCACTCCATTGGTTGAAGTTGTTCAATGCACAGTGCATACATCTGTGCAACGCACAAGGGGCATAGCAGGAACCTCCAACTTGATGAACACACGGCCACGCAGGCTGCTGCGTCTCCCAGGCCCTTTTGTGACCACCGCCTTTGTCCTCTGTAACTGAACCAAGTGACTGGACTTTAAGCGGCCACCTGAGATCCAATCCCTCCCACCCCCTGATGGCACTTCACTGGGTTTTTTAAAACCTGTGTGTCCTTGAACAGCTATGCCAAGCCCATTGTAACTTGATATGGATAAACACTTTTCTGCCAAATGTAAACTCCTCCGTTTAACCAGCCCGAGCATCTGACTGCAGTTTGCAGAAAAGGGCTGTTGTGTGGATGTGTGAGGATTTGTTTGGCCTCCCTGAATCTCAGGCAACTGTATATCCCATTTCCCATGACTTCATGTTTGTATGGCCGGTCCCAGCCAGCCAGCCGGCCAGCCTGCCAGCCAGCGCACCCTCGGCCTCTCCGTTACCGAGGGACGGATTAGCATCTCAGCTATGAGCTAAGTCTGTTTTCTGCTCTGTGGTGGCTTGGGCTGAACTGGCAGCGGGAGACTTTGCAGTGTGACTCTATTGTACAGCCATTGACCTCCCAGCCAGCGGGGTTAATGCTCATTAGACAGGCTATAGGACGCTCAGGGTCTGCGCTATCAAGAGGATTTTTTCAGCGATGTCCGGCATTGGATCAGGATTCACCCAGTGAGATGAACCGAGGCGAAGAATTATGAGCGCCGTTGCTTCTCGGGTAAATGTTATTTTCAGGCCTGCAGTGTGAATCCCAACAGGATAGTGTCCCATCTTAAATCTGCGTGGTCCTTTTTTTTTTTTAATACACGCTCTGCGGCATCAATACTGGGAAGCGACTGGGAGGTGGTCCCTTGGAGCAAGACGCTGAGAGCTCTGCCAGCTCCAGCATTGGCTTGGCTTTTCTGTGTGACCCTGGGTGGGCAAGCTTAAGAAAAATCCCTCCAGGGCTTTGGTTAACAGAATTATAAATGTGGTAGTCATGATTTATGTCTGCAGTGTCAGTGAAGGAAGCTTGTTGGGTTTTTGGTCCGTCAGGGTGGGCCGGGTTTAGCTCATATTGAAGGCTGACTGACCCAAAGCTGTTCTATTACCAGCTGACCTCCCTTCAGGCCAGTGGATTGGGACTCCAGCCAACAGGAAGACCAGCCTGTGGGCTGCAAGGAGGTGCATGCTGCTCATAAAGGAGCGTTTTGTTTTTCCTCCCCTCACGGTAGCAGCACCCAACTGGGGAATTCATTAGGGGCTGACATCATCTCACTCAGTACAGTGAGAGAAAGAATATCTTTCTGCCTCAGCTCTCCCCCTCCCTCCTTACTTCCTTTCTCTTCTTCTCTCTCTCGCTCTCTCTCTCGCTCTCTCGCTCGCTGCCTCCTTATCTAGCTCTGGTGCGCTGCCGCCTCTCCTTTTGCGCGCCATTTACGCAAAAGGTAAAAGCGCGGATGTGCGCCTTTGCAATCGAGCTGCCCGCTTTCCAGAAGACCCCAAAAACACGCGTGTGTTTGTCTCCTGAAGGAGAGCGGCTGTGGTTGAATTAAGTCCGCCTGGAAATCAGGAAGTGGGAGGACCCGACCGTGGAGGCAGCAGCACTCCGGCAGTCAGTCGCTGGATGAATGGGAGTTTGTCTGGTTCTTGGTAGCGGATGGGGAGAGGCTCTTGTGCGCCCACGACCGGGATCCGTCAGAGAGCGTTCGCTGCTGACCACACGGCAGCGGCAGTGAAGTTGTGCTCTCCGCTTGTGTGATACAGAGGGGAACCGGCCGTGCGCTTTGTTGGATTGGTTTGCTCCGTCGGACGCAGCCCTCTCTCTCTGCGCACCGACTCACAGACCCTCCCGGATCCTGGTGCTTACCTCTCGGATATTCCCGACAGGAGAATATATACGTGAAAAAAACAAATCTCGAGGAAGGAAAGAAAGGTCGATCAAGGATTTTTTTTTCTCTCTCTCGTCGCCTTAGTGCTGTTGCAGAAGCTCTCCGTGGCGAGACACATGGTTCCCTTTGTCCAAAAGGCGCAGTAGCTTTGTGAACGGCTTTGGATTTTTTTTTCTTTTTCCTTTTTCTTGGAAAGGCTTCTTCTCTCCGCATGGCTGTCCTCGATCCAACCGGAGTAGACTTCGCCGCCTCTCGTGTGGATTATATCATTTGAAAAGCAGAATGTGAAACGAGGCCATATTTACCAGACCGAGAAAGTAACACCCTGACTTCCTTTCCTTCTCGCTAACCTTGCCACATCAAAGGTATGCGCGCTGGCCCCGAGCCGCGCATAATCTCAGATTGCATTGTGTGCGCGCGTGTGTGTGTATGCGTGCGTGTGTGTGCAAAATGGTCTCAGTGGAATCTTTTCTTTCTATCTTCCTCCTTTAAAGCATGTCCATGTCACCGCTCGCGCTGTCATTTATCCAGCAGCCCTTGTTTACGTCCTGTCAGTGCTCGTGAGGGACACCGCTTACGTCCAGCAGGAGAGCAGCATTCATGCAGTGGTCCGGGGCACTTTTTTCATAATTTTCATTTTGTTATTCCAATACTTGGCTGGTCCTGCAGCGATAACACCAGAGCTCAGGGGATATTGCATGAGTCGCATAAGCTGTCACTGGACGCCGATTTAAAATATTCAGTCATAATACCACACGAAAACACAGCTCTGCTGTTAGAATGTAAGGCCTTGACATCATATTTAGTTGTGCATAATTGAGCATTAAACGAACCCGAGGTGAGGAATTCCACGTAGCCAGTTGCAGAAATTAATTTTATTCAGACAAACCTGTCTTATTCCCATGAGCAGCCCAGCGGGTGTTGTCCTCTGGCAGCTTGTAAGTACTTAGTGATAACAATAATACATCTTTCACCTTAATGTCGTGAAATACATTTAATCTGTGACTGAGTACTTTCACCTCTGTAAGCCTTTCTGTTGTATTATTATTATTATTATTATTATTATTATTCCGGTTTAAATCTCATCACTGCACGTTGTATTCTCCCACCGTGATGCTGAGCAGGAGGGATGGAGTTGCGTTGTCACGGAGCAACAGCGCCACCAAGTGGCGTGACTACGAAGAGCTACTTGTTTTGTTTCAGTCCTAGAGATCCAATATCGAATTGGACCATGATGCTCAGGTTGCCCAACTAATTATGGTCATCTTTTTGGGCATGACGGGATGTGGAAGTGGACATGTCATTGCCTAAATTTGGTTGAATTTTACCTTGAAGATTGTTCAAATTGAGAACATATATTAAATGATCAGAGAGCCTTATATTATAAGCACATCATGAATTCAAGGTTTAATGTTTCATTTTTTACATGACAGTTTGGTGACTTGCGTGATGATTATTTACCATAACCCAGTTATGCACTGTTCCCAGGAAAGCTCTCTAAGAGCGGGTTTAGACATCTTGGTGTAAAATGTTATGTCTCTATGATATCAGTCTAATTCCAGTCTCCTCTGTTTCAGGTCTCCGATGCCAGCTCAGAGAAATTCTTCAGCACTGCTGCAGTTAAAGGTACAGACATTTTGTCTTTCTACGGTGCCCAAATGTTGTGGATGTGATGGTGCAGGTGTTCTGCCATTCCCCTTGGTGTTATTACCGTGTTGAAATTGCTATGCATTGTCCCGGTGCGGCGACACATTTATGTTTGGTCGTTTAAGATAATGCAACAGCAATAACGCAGCGCATCCATAAAGCTGATCCAATTTACCCAAGGTGCACAGATATGAAATACGGCTCAGTGCTGTCTCGACACCAAGACGTGAGATGAAAATATCTCTCTCTCTCTCTGCCAGTATGTCATCAGATGGAAACATAAAAATGTGCAAACTTAAAAAAAACAGGTCATGTAGGCTGCTGTTACAGATGTGTGACATGAGGCAATGTTCCCTTTTGGTGACACTTTGTTGCAAATGCGCTGAGAGGCACCAGGACTTGTGCAGAGGTCGGAGGAGGAAGATGTACTAATGCTGCAGGGAATGAAGGAAGGGCCGGAGAGGCATCTGTTTATGGCCTCAGTGTGCCAACACCACATGTGACCTCATTATCGAGTCACTAATTTGCTGTTAAAAGCAGCCCCATTTTCTCTGGCTCGGGGATAATGGTGGTCCCCCCGCGGGAATGGACATTCCTCTGTAATGGGGGGAGTTACCATGCAGGGCAGGAGGGAGGCTCAGAGACGAGGGTTATGACCCCTTTAGGGCTGTGGCAGGACCGGGGCTGACTGCGATGAAAGGTCCTTCAACACCCCCGCTCGCTTCCTCCAAGCGCTGCACTCTCCGCCGCGCAGACCTTCGAACACATTTCCCATATTCTGGCCTTTGATTCCCTCCGGGGCTTGATTTGTGGCGTCCATTGGGTGGGGGGCTCAATGGCCATGCTTGACGGGGAGGTTTCCTTTTGAACGTGCTTCTCTGTGGACTGATTTGGTTCCCTTGAAAGGATTAAGGCCCCCTTTGTGCAGCCTAAATCAACAGAGCCCCCCCACCCTCTCCCCCTCCATGAAAGGGCCTGACTGGGGAAACAGTACACAAAATACGCTTTCTCTCTGCTGCATGATAGTCCACTCTCATGGCCCCTATCCCCATTTGAATAACCCTCTTTTCTTCCCTTTTACCATCTCCACCTCCTCCTCTCCTGCCATATGCTAATGCCTGCCGCCATTGCAAAAGGCCAGTAAAAGAATCCAGGTGCAGGGAGAGCCAGGACCACTGGTATTTTTATGGAGGGTGGTGTTGAGATTAAAAGAGTCTGGTGTTTTTTTTTTAAATAGGGGATTACCATTGCTCTAATGCAATCACACCCAGGCACAAGCAACAGCTCCGACAAATCCGTGGAGAGAGGCTCGTTTGCGGGGCGACGAGTGTCAATATTTGCACAGAAAGGCAGGTGCAGAAGGGCTCCGCTGGTTTGACTGTGCGTGCACTCGTCTTGTTGATGCACATAAAGAGCTCATTGGGCTGCAGTTCAGCAAGATAGCCAAAAACGCCCTGAACAAAGCTACGGCGAGGTCGTTATATTGAGTTCTGCAATGAAGCAACAGTCCTAGTGAAACGGAGCAACTGGAACATTTGAGTGGAGAAATCTATAGACAGTGGTGTAGAACACAGCTTCACTCACGATTCAGAATATTTTATAAATGTGCCAAATATCAAAAGCTGGAAAAATGGCCTTTGATGAATAAATCAGGCTTTAGTAAGACATACACATATACCAAATAGCTTGATATTTCTATGACACAATGTACATTGTTTTTGGCAGGTGAGCCAAAAGCTCATTTCAGATTCAGTGCAATTATTATTAATAACATTGTGACGGATTGGGACAAAAGTAAGACACATGAATATATCTTAAACCAACAGAGCACAGAGGCCATTGTAATTCAGCTGCTGTGCAGCTTGGGTAATGACTGACTGTTGGCTTTTATTCTCTGCAGCAAGAGTGGAAATCAGCCCAGGGCAACCTCAGGTCTCTTTGAAGCCGTAGTGCTGGTCTCTCATCTTTTAATCTCACAGCCTTCTCACCTACTCAATAATTACAGTGTATTTTTCATGCTCTCTCAAAAGCCATACTGTTTTCTCTCTCTCTCTCTCTCTCTCTCTCTCTCTCTCTCTCTCTCTCTCTCTCTCTCTCTCTCTCTCTCTCTCTCTCTGTCTTCCTGCCCGGGGCCAACCCTGCATTTTGAAAAAGAGAATCTAACTGATGAGCATGTAGCTTTTGGGTCAACAGACATTGATTTGTTTTCTTCCCCTCGTCTGTCGCCGTCACCTCCACGCCAGACAACCGTAGTTGTCTTAAAGTCGCCGTCACCCTCCGCTTGCCTCTCTGTTTTCCTCCCTCCTTCCTGCTCGCTCTGGGTTCAGTGTACCCAGGAATGGATTCCATTAACTAAGAGTCATTAAATGTTAGCTCTAATTACCACGCTTGTCAATGTGCCCCGCAGGTGTCAGCGCCAGCTAACCTGATTCATTTGCTGTGCAGAGATTAAGCACCCTTCGAAAAGATGGCGGTGTAGTAGTCTATTTGCCGCCGGTGAAATAAACAACTTTTGTAAAGTCTCCGCTGCTTCCCAGGCGGCGTGGGTGGAGGTCGGTAACCGAGCCATGTTAAGACAGTGACTGCAGTCCAGGGAGGGGATTGAAGTGCTGAGTTGCACCGATACTGATGATGAAACCAGCTCGCCGTGTCACCACAAAGGCCTGCAGACAGATCTATCAGACGGTTAAAGCGCCGTCCCAGGGCAGTCATATCTCGTCGCCCGGTTACATTCCCATCCTTTATGAAATTGTCAATCCACAAGCCGTCCAAAAGACTCCACTAAGTCTTTGGAGAGCAGAGACTAAAGCTCACTGTGCATTGTTTGGGGAGCTGGGCCCCAGCAGCAAGATTAGGATAATGCTGGATGACATTTAAAAAAGCTCTGCAGTGCCATTTATCAAGAGAGGGTTGGAAAACGTTCTCATCAGTGAACTGTTGAGTGTGTGGAACCTATTTAGAATAGAAAATACATCTAGACAATAGAATAAGTAGTGCCACAATTCTCTAAGTATGTTGAATGGCCTTTTACCTGAGTTCACATGACCACAGTGACATAGAAACCATGGTCGCAGTTAGTTTTTTCATTTGAAGGCCGGTAATCTTGAGAAACAAGTGAGCCTAAGTTACATAAAAAAAATGATCCAACCTAAAAGCCAAGCCCAGTGTTGCCAACTCCTTTCCAATGAAAATAGCTAGCCACGCTAGCTCCAAAAGTAGCCGAGTAACACTGACAGTCCGTCCTTTCAGGCCCCCCCTCCAAATTGATCACCATGAATGTAAAACCCTGACGGGCTTCATATTGATTGCGGTTGGGATATAATGAGTATTTCAACAAATATAGGAAAAATGTTTTAGAAGCTACCGATTGTCGAGGTTTTCATTTGGTAGGTATATCGGTGAAGCTAGTCCCTCAAGACATCTCCTGCAGCGGTGTCTACAATGTGAGACCGGGTTCAGTGTGGGGGTGAATTGAAGTGCGGGCCCTCCCCCCCACCAGCACAACACTGACTCCACCATGCTTTACTAGAGTTAATGTGAAAATGAAGCGGTGCTATAGCGAGACTCGGGGCCGTCACCGGCGTGAAGAGCGCCGCTGGTGAAGTGTGTCAGGCTTGAGTGCGTCTGTCACCGGGGGAGAGAGTAATGTGCGATGTGGAAGGGGTAATTTGCAGTGCTGATGGCATTGTTTAAAAAAAAATAGAGAGAAAAGCGGAGGTGAACTTTTGTGGCGGATATCAGAGCTGAAGAGCTCCCTGGATTGTCATAGAGAGCTCTGCTGGCAGCGAAATTGCCTGTGAGCATATTACTGCTGTGTGGGAGGCAGCTGAGGGCTTGTTTTTCTCTTTCTTCGCCTCATTCTCTCCCTGTTTCCTGAGAGGTGGACCGCTGATGGAGCCGCGTGCACTTCTAGGCAGTGGGCCGCCACCTGCTATAATCTCAAGTGATATAGAGAGCAGCAATCACGCCACAAATCACCCAGACAGCTCCCTAACTCATTCAGTGGGCTGGAGAGAGAAGGTGGGTCTTTCACAGCACCAGTGTTGGTTTACGGCCCCAGGCTGACCTCGCGCTGACCTCTGCCGTCTGTGTGGGTTTGTGTGTCACGGAGTCAGGGCGGCCTGTGGAAGCTGGCCCGGTGCACAGTGGAAAGACGACTTGACTGTCGGCCATTCCTGCGTTCTGGGGGGGTCACAGAGAGGTCGCTGCCCCCTCCCTCATACCTGCTGGAATAAAGCGTTGTTGTTTTGGCTCAAACACAAGCTTAATTAAAATCAAAAGCCTCTTTTGATATTTAATAAGTGTTCATGTTTTGAGTAATAAGTCAGGGATCTGAAGGATTCAGGTCTGAGGGATACATCACTGAAGCAGACTCCAGTGGTCCGTTGCTTATGTCGGTTACCCGTCCCCCGCTCGGAGCAATCTAGTGTATCTCTAAGGGGGTAAAGGGAAGCTCAATATCCTGTGCTGCACAGAGGGAAGGCCTGCCCCTTCTTCCTCTCCATGGCTGTAACTACAGAGAGAGGCTGTAATTCATGACCATGAAAGGGGCCGCTCCAGCCATGCCTCATCTGCTGACACAGACAAACAAAGGTTAACAAATCAAGGATTGCACAGGCTGATTTACTGCCTCGCTGTGGCAAACAATGGCCCGGGCCCCATGCCTCCAGCTCACATTTACTGTGTCTGTCTGCAGGCAGAGATATATGGCAGCACTGTACATATTTCCAAATCATTAAATGAACTCATCAGTCCTGGTCAGAGCAGCAAAGGGTTGGTCTTCCAGACCTCTCGGTTTGGTTTTACCTTCACTTGACTTTTCTGTGACGAAGAGATTCCATTAAGTTTGTAGCCAAGAAAGAGCACAATCAGACCATTATGCATCGTGAATAATATCTTCTTTTTTTTCTTTACCACAATGCATGTCTTATTTAATGTCAAAACATATGCATTCAAGTCTTATTCTGGATTTTCTGGTAGATAACTCGGTTAGGTAACTACTGTATGCACAGGTCTAGTTGGTGCCCAAACAGAGGTTAGTTGATTGGGGATCTGTTTTGAAGGAGATGTTGTGAATGGGTCTGTTGGTGCGCACGCACACACACACACCCATACATCAGTGTGGGCCAGTCTGCCATCCACTCCAGCAACACAAAGAGGTCATTCAGAGTTTGTTCCCCGAGTCCCGAGGTTAGAGACTAAGTAAATCCATCCATCTTAATGCACTTATTTCAGCACCAGGAGAGCTGGAGGGAGACTGTGTAAACACGGCGATATCCGACATGCCACGCTAAACCCAAAGAGCCTGGAACCCATCAGCCCCAAAATGAAAGGTCTACATCTCAAACACAAACATTTAAATGGGCTGCAGTCCAGAGATCAAAGTGAAAGGCCTTAGCCTCGAGTCTGCCACACCGAGATATGCGGCGGTCTAGCAGCCAGTCGGCGTTGAATGATGAGCAACTGTATACTGCACATGTCTGTTTCTGTCCGTTCGCTGAGATAGCGTTCTGTGGCATGTTTTTTATAGGGCTAGGTAAAGTAGAAGGAGAGAGAAAGACACCAGATTTATTTTTCTAATGGTTTTTATTGTGAGTGTTCTTGTGCATCACGTTTTAGCTTCACCTAAATGCATTTTAATTGTCAAATAAAGGGTTTTGGCAAGGCTTTAGTTTAAAGGCATTAACCCAAGTCATTTTGAACGTAAGCTTCTTTCTTGTGTTGTATTTATTGTTGCCGTGTCCTTGACGCGTGTTTCTCGATGGAGATGCTACAGACTTATGGAAGTGGACGGTTGGATGGAGCTGTTGAAAGCACCAGTCTCCTCTTCCCAGAAGAGATCCTCCCCCATCACCATCACCAGCACCCACTGATGCAATGTGACATCAGCCACTCTCCTGCCAACTTTGCAGCATTAACAGGGTCAAAACACCACACACACACACACACACACACACACACACACACACACACCACTTATCAAGACCCAGCCATTCCCAGTGCACTGTTGGTGTGTTCAGGCCAATTATGCCTGTGTCAGTCTTTGGTCCCTGCAGTAGGGGTGACATTGCCAAAGAGGGAGAGAGAGCGGGCCGCCTTTAATGAGGCCTCATGGTGGCTTAGAGGCGTATGTGCAAAATACTGTGTGAGCACATGTGTGCGTGCACAACAGCAGGAGTGCTGGTCTGCTATAATCCACTCTTCTGTCTGTCTTTTCTCTTCTCAAGGTCTCCACCCCCCCGAGTCATTTCCACCTCGCCGCCTTTCCAAATCTGTGTTTTTAAGTAACCACTGCTGTCTGATGATGTTATTGTAGCAAACTGATTTGGGTTCTGAATAACTTGAGAGCCAGTGTCCCAGAAATGGAGCATAGCAGCTTTGCGGGAACACGTTCGAAAAAAATAAATAAAAAATGGGAGATGGGATTAACACAGTGGATAAGATGTAAATGTTCACTGTGAAGCGATTTACCCCGGAGGTGCTCCTTCGCGCAGCATGAAGCAGGATTTGGTCTCTCTTTGAAATAAAATGACGAATGAATAACGACCCAAAGTTTATAGAACCACCCATTTTGGATTATATGGTCATGGAGAGTTTCAGACAAAACAATGCCGGAAGGCCACCCATACTAAAGATGTTTAATTGTAACGCATCAAAGAATTAGTTGGATTCTTCAGACCCTGCAGGGCGTTGCCATGTTTTTTTTGTTGCATCAAATAAATGGTCATTGCTGCAATCTCTGTAATCCTCAGATGTAGGAATCATGAATGTAAAAGCTTCGAGTCAAACGTTGTGGTTCAACAACATCTTCTGATGTTTGACTGATTTCTAAAAGGTCTGGAGAAGGATTCTTTCTGTTTCCCTCTCCACTCCCTCGGTACCAGACAAGGGTCAATGCTGGTGAGGTGAAAGCCTTTAAGAGACACAAAAGGCTGGGAGAGAGACAGAGCATGAGGACTCTGAGAAGGATTGATGATAGCAAGGCTTTAATTGCTCCCACAAGAAAAGAGGTTATCTTTTTTCCCTCCTTCTCACCCTCTCTGAGCCTCATAAATATGCAGGGCAGAAGGAATAAAAAAAGCCCAGATGAGCCGCAGGGCAGATTAGAGAGGACTATAGAGCAGGATCCCGGTTTGTTAGCAGCAGTTTTCAGATCCCTTGCATGTGTTTCTGCTCGGCACTCACATTGCCTGGCTTTCATTTGTCTCAGCCCGATTCCACGGGCTACTGACTGCTACCAGCGGAGCTGGGCTGTAGGAACGGGGCAGTCCGACCTTTAGTGCAACATCGCTCCCTGGTGTTGGCCGTGACCTCTCGGTAGATGGCCCTTTTTTTTTAACGGAGGACATTTTGACTAGTCACAGTAGGAAAAGATCTGGTGTGATGAAATGGATGATGGCTGAATTCCATTTCGCTCGCTTTGAATTCAGGGACCAGGTATTGCGCATGCTGGCCCACTGTCACTGGAACACTTGATTGATTAGCACCGAGCCGCTATCAGTGATATTAGTAACACCTGTGCTTTTCCTTACTAGCACAAGTCAAAATGTCTGCTGTGAAAAAGGGCTATTGTGACCACTGAGTCGAGTGGGTGGACAGGACGTGGTTACATGGTTGTGGGTGTTGTGCGCGTGTGTATCAGTATTGTATTGTATTTGATTAGTGTCCTCGAAAGGAAATTTGAAAGCATGTGCATTTTATCTCCATTCCTCGGTTCGTCTCTGGCCTTTGGCCGCTGTTCTTTGAAGCCTGCCCAAACCATCAACGTCCGTCGGACTGTCACCATCTGTTATGGATTGAGCTGCTCCTGGGGGGGTTGATGTCGGGGTTCCAGCATCCCCTCTTTATTCCACGGGTCAGGTTTTACTGTAAACACTGTTGTACAAAAACCCAAATCCCAAAAGGGATTGCTTATTCAGGCCTTTCAAGCCAAGAGCAAACGGGGCGTTGCGCCGGTTTTGGGCTGCACGTCTGGTTTAGCTCTCAGCACACTGAGACGGGGCTCTGCTGGGCCATTTAGAGGCAAAGCTGGGAAGCCGTGTTTGGAAGCTTTTTCCCTAAACCCCACTGTGCACTGTGGTGTTGTGATGTATGAATCCCATGGCCATGCCTGACACTGGCGAGCCTGTCTGAGCTCATGTCTTCACCGAGTAAGAGGCCGTGGACAGAGGCCGCATTGTTCGCCTAAAGTAACCCAAGCTCAGGGCGGCTGCTGTCCAAGGGAGGATATCAAGTTGTTCTCTCCCCACCGACAACACAATCCTAGCTTAAGCTCTGAGGCTTGACGAGGGAGCAGAGAGGCAGCTGACTGTTTGGACGACAGTGCAGTTCAAATAAACAGCTCAGATCCCAACCAGCCTCCCCTACACTAACCCTCCCCTGCCAAGCATCGCGGCCCCACAGCCATAGCTCATCGCCCTGAAGCTCGCCAACAGCTCTCGGCTAATTTGTGGTGTTATTTTGAAAAGCATGTTGATGTGGCTGCACTGAGGTTTCCTGAAAAGGAGGGCCGCGAGTAGAGGGAGGCGGGTGAGAAATTAGGCCTGGTTACATCTGCCTGCTTCCCCTTTTGTGAGCGATGGGTATGTTTACCACCACCTTCAACAGACCACACAGCATTTCCAGGCTTGAGGGAAAGAGGGATGAAAGTAAGAGTGGAGAGGAGAGGCGGCCATTAACAGCTTTGTTTCTGCCGCTTGTGTTCCGCTAATCCGACTGCAGTGAAACCTGAGCACGGGGTAATGAGACAGCACTTGTCACGTACGCACACACATGCACGTAGACGCATCGGCTGCTTCTGTAACGCCGATGAAGACTTAAGAGGCAAAAGAAGGCTACATGCAAATTGATACTTCACCAGATTTTCAGACATTTGATCCACGCATTCATTGCCCTCTCTGGAATGACTCTCCTTACACCGTTTTAACACTCGGTGCAGGCTGCACTGAATCTGATCCGTGCGAGCAGCCGCTGTGTATGTGTGCACAACCGGTCGGCCCCATTTGGAAGGAGGTTGAAAGAGGCCCAGACCGATGACTCTCTGGGGACAGATTTCTCTATCCAGCTCTCCATGCCTCTCTCCCCGGTGAAATCATGGTGGTGTCAGTGTGTCAGCTCGGGCTGTCACTCTCCTTATTGCTGCGAGCCAGTTACTCTCATACCTCATGCCTCCTGGCTGAAGAGAGGGACGGGGGGAGAGCAGCAGCAAGAGGGAAAGATAACTGGGCTTCTTCTACAGTGGCCACAATTGCTGAGCAGAGCATCAGCACCACGTGACACAATGGAGTCTCAAAAGAAAAGAAGGATAGAGACTCAGAGAAGTTAGTGCAATTGAAAGACTCTGCCCGTCCCTGTCTACTGGTTTGGTACAGTCCGCTGAGCCTAGCTGACAGGCTCACAGGGCTTCATGGAGGACAGGCCAACACTGAACAGATCTAGGCAGCGGACATACAGTAGAGCAGTGCATGCACCTCAACCAGAGTGTCATTGGACCTGTTGAGAGTGTGAGTGTGTGTGTGGGGTGTGTTATGAGCATGTGGCAGTAACTGAGATTTGGGCATGTCTGTGTTTGAAGTTTTGTTGGCCCAACAGGCAATTGTCCATTGTTCCCCTGACAGTGACTGACAGGAAACACATGTGGCAGCCAGTGGGTTTTGACATACTTTCAGTATCCTGACTTCCTGGTTGTTGTTTTCCAACTAATCCATGTTTGCTCTGGGTGAGTGATTTGTCACGTTACTGGAGTCAACACTCCTCAGACACTGTAAAGGCGCCTGCACATTGTACTTATCACATTGCCTTTGGTGGGTGGGTGCATGTGGTACCACAGGATGTGAAGCCGTGTTTAGGCCAGGAGCACGAGGCAGTGTTGGATCATAATGGCACGTCTTTGAATTCCCATCACATACCAAGTCAAATCATTTCAACCCGTCGCCTAAATTTAAAAGCACCCTGTTTTCATGAAGGATAGCTGGAGGATTGGCTCCTCACCTTCAACACATAAATAAGAGACAGTTCTATTCGTCAGCCCTGAGCAGGAATGCATATCAGCAGCTGAGCTTTGCAACGGTGCGCGCTAAACGTTTTTATTGACAAATGGGAAATGGGTTTATGCTTCTGAGTTGTGGCCCACAATGCCTTTCAGCTGTAAATGTCTGCACGTAGGGATGAGGGATTTAAGTTCATAAATAACATCAAAGTACCGTTGTTTGCTGTTGTTTGCACAAGTCTGCACTTTGCAGGACACTGGACCAATGCCTCCCCAAATAAAATTTAACAAAGCAAAGTTTAGATCTAAGATTTTTTTGTGTGCACTTAATACACTGTTGGTTTCACGGAGAAAATACTACTTCGTAAAGGTACCCTGTTGAGTTTTGGATCACTGCTACCACTATGGAGCAATGTTTTTATGAGTGGGCCTCCGTTGCTGCCAGTTTCACATCACTCCGCTGATGGACGTATAATGGCAGTGACAAGAAATGTTGCAAGGTGCCCACTATGGCAGTAAATAACACAGCTGCAGGCTAAGAAACATGTCCGTAAACACTGTCACTGTTTCATGAGGGGGGGTTGTCAGTCATTTTTAAATGATTTGGGAGCATTATCCATGGTTCTGGTTAAATGTGCGCACTGCTGTGACGGTGACCGGGCGAAGGGGTGACAGAGTGCAGCGGCTGCTGAGAGGCCCACCGTGCCGTATACATGTCAGCAAGCGTCTCACTTCACCGGCCGTGTCTCTCTGGGGAACAACATGCACCCAGAGAACGAACACCTACCGTTTCTCACTCGTCACCAGTAGAGACATCGGACCCGGTGAGAAGCCCCATCAGCTGGCTTACATACATGTGACGTGTTTGAGTTCAGATGGTCCGGCTCGCTCCACAGCTGCCTTTTGTCTCTCGGTGTAGTTTTACACCACTGTGATGGTGTGCGCTGACCAAATGCTGTGCATTGGCTGGATCCCCATTACACGCTGCTGTTATTTCAAAGCCTCAGTGAGCCCAGGCATGACAGCCAAACCCGCAAAGGATCTGTCAGCCGCGGGCAGCGAGTGTCCCCCTGAGGGCTGCCCTGCACAGGCCCCTGGCATGAGAAGGCTGGCCCCTTGGCCGGCTTTCCGCCCGCCCCTTCTGGCGGTCCACCTGTGCCAGCATGCCCGTCATCGAGGCCCTGACCCAGCTCTTCTCCCGTTACGTTCGCTCCAGCCTGACCTCACACCCGCAGGGATATACAGATACAAATATACAATACAAATATATATATATACAAATATTTATCCATAAATATTTGGACATTGACACATTTTTCATTATTTTGGCTCTGTACACCACAACAATGGAGTTGAAATGAAAAAATCAAGATGTGCTTTAAGTGCAGACTTTGAGCTTTAATTTGAGGGTATTTACATCCAAATCAGGTGAACGGTGTAGGAATTACAACAAATTCAAATGTGGCCACCCTCTTTTTAAGGGACCAAAAGTAATTGGACAAATTAATATAATCATAAATCTAATTGTCACTTTTAATACTTTGTTGAAAATCCTTTGCAGTCAATGACAGCCTGAAGTCTGGATTCCATAGACATCACCAGACGCTGGGTTTCGTCCCTGGTGATGCTCTGCCAGGCCTCTACTGCAACCGTCTTCAGTTCCTGCTGGTTCTTGGGGCATTTTCCCTTCAGTTTTGTCTTCAGCAAGTGAAATGCATGCTCAATTGGATTCAGGTCAGGTGATTGACTTGGCCATTGCAGAACATTCCACTTCTTTGCCTTAAAAAACTCCTTGGTTGCTTTCGCAGTATGCTTCGGGTCATTGTCCATCTGCACTGTGAAGCGCCGTCCAATGAGTTCTGAAGCATTTGGCTGAATATGAGCAGATAATATTGCCCGAAACACTTCCGAATTCATCCTGCTACTTTTGTCAGCAGTCACATCATCAATAAATACGAGGGAACCAGTTCCATTGGCAGCCATACATGCCCACGCCATATCACTACCTCCACCAGGCTTCACTGATGAGGTGGTATGCTTTGGATCATGAGCAGTTCCTTTCCTTCTCCATACTCTTCTCTTCCCATCATTCTGGTACAAGTTTATCTTCGTCTCATCTGTCCATAGGATGTTCTTCCAGAACTGTACAGGCTCTTTTAGATGTTTTTTGGCAAACTCTAATCTGGTCTTCCTGTTTTTGAGGCTCACCAATGGTTTACATCTTGTGGTGAACCCTCTGTATTTACTCTGGTGAAGTCTTCACTTGATTTTCGACTTTGACACAGATACACCTGCCTCCTGGAGAGTGTTCTTGATCTGGCCAACTGTTGTGAAGGGGTTTTTCTTCACCAGGGAAATGATTCTTCTGTCATCCACCACAGTTGTCTTCTGTGGTCTTCCAGGTCTTTTGGTGTAGCTGAGCTCACCAGTGCGTTCTTTCTTCTTAAGAATGTACCAAACAGTTGATTTGGCCACACCTAATGTGTCTGCTATCTCTCTGATGGTTTTGTTTTGATTTTTCAGCCTAATGATGGCTTGCTTCACTGATAGTGACAGCTCTTTGGACTTAATATTGAAAGTTGACCGCAACAGATTCCAAACACAAATACCACACCTGAAATGAACCCAAGACCCTTTTATCTACTCCTTGTAAATGAAATATCGAGGGAATTACACACACCTGACCTTGAAACAGCTGATCAGCCAATTGTCCAATTACTTTTGGTCCCTTAAAAAGAGGGTGGCCACATTTGAATTTGTTGTAATTCCTACACCGTTCACCTGATTTGGATGTAAATACCCTCAAATTAAAGCTGAAAGTCTGCACTTAAAGCACATCTTGATTTTTTCATTACAACTCATTGTTGTGGTGTACAGAGCCAAAATAATGAAAAATGTGTCAATGTCCAAATATTTATGGACCTAACTGTATATATATAAGATTTGATCTCTAAAGGGGAGCTGGAAATGGGACACCCCGCTGCCACTGATCCCACCCATACATCCTCATGCGCACGTAGAAGATGGTGATGGTGTTTTTGTTGGGGGGTGGGGAGGGGAGGCAGTGTTAGGGGGAAGGTGTTCAAGCATTTAGGCGTCAGGAGCTGTCTCAGGGAGCAGCTTTTCCACATGATGGTGGGGTGAGAGCAAACCAGTTAAGAGCCATTACAGGAGCAGCTGTCATCAGAGCCTCCGTGGGTGGAAGAGCGCTGTCGCTGCAGCTCCCCGTTAGTAAATGGCTTCATTATGACGAGAGAGAGGGAGACAGTGCACACTGGCTCTACCAGACAGAGTATGAATGGAGCACGGATGGATACTAGCGAAGGTAGGTCGCTGTGCTGTAATGTAAACATGTGTAAGTGCTTGTACCCAGCGGTCTGGCAGCCGCTCCTCTATGGCGCTGCATCTGTCAGAAGAGCTCAGAACATTCAGTGGCGTACTAAGCCCAATTACCCCCCGATTGCTACCATTTCACAGAGGATCACCGTCACATCTCAGGAGAGGAGCCAGGAGTTTATGTCTCGGTTAACCGCGCACACCATGACATCACAGCATATACACACACTATTTATATTTACGTACGCACTTGCTTTGACTTTCCAGCTTGTAATACAAAATTCATAAACCAAATGAGACAGGCATGAAATATAGATGTTAAAAGGGCTGGCTTAACAGCACCCCACCCCCCTACCCCGCCTGCTTTTGGCCTTTTGCTCAATCACCGCTTGTTAAAGCAGCGGTTTGTGTTACTGAGGGGATATCGGCACGCTCTGGTGTTCTCACCAAAAGACTACACATGTCACGCTCTCGCAGCCAGAATAGTTGACCCGCTCACCTAACCCCCAACCCCATCTTTAGTTCTGTTTGGCTTCCCACTCCCCTTCCCCGGCCACCCCTGGGAGTCTAGCACTAATAAAACAGCTCCAGTCCAAGACCCTCCACACGGCAGGATGTCCAGACTGTGTAACCCAACACCCCTCTGGGCTCGAGCTTAAGAGAGCTGCTGACATGACGGAGAGTCTGGGAGGGCCAGCAAGGGAGCGTCCATCATTGTCAGGTCCCAGCGCCCTGAGCTCCCATCTGGGGCATGTCCAACATGCATGCCTGTGAGCTGTGAACTCATTGCTGTGAGGTGCTCTGGCAGTCAGGAGACCAGAGAGGGTATCACAGAGTGTGGTGTTACTGCTCTTAGAGCCGCTAATGCTGTTAAAGTCTGCAGGCCTGAAGAAGGGAGGGATAAGGAGCTAATAGACTGGGGATTCTCTGGAGGCTTTGGCTATGAGATCAGGGAGAAAGCTTCCCCGGCTGAGGTTACCAACACAAGGTTTTAACTTCTCTGTGAACTGATATCAGACCAAAGTGCAAGTCTCAGCTCTTCCACTCATAAACATTACATTTGTAGGCATTTGCGTGGAGCTTTTAGCAAGGCAGGCAAAATAGGCATCTACCATTTTATGTAAAGCTTCTGCAGATGGACGGCCCTTACTTTAAGCACCAGAGAGGAATATTAGAACATCTGGGTTCTCGAAGCACCTTCCAATCCCACAGATGTGGGAGTTGAGCTCAGATGTCATCCACTAATGTGAACTTCAGGGTATACCACTGAGCTCCCAGAGCGGGAAGAGAAACGCTGGAGAAAGACAGACCCGAGTGTGTGAGCACCGCAGGTTTAAACACGGGTAGTTTTCATTGAAAGGGCTATTGTATTGGACTGCATTCATTACAGGGTGTCGTTGTACCTAAGATTAGATTAGATTAGATATTCCTTTATTAGTCCCGCAGTGGGGAAATTTCCAGATAGTCTGTCAAATTACTGTAAAGACACAAAACACATGGCAAGAAAAAGGAAGGACAGTGTGTTATATGTTGGCTCTGCGTCTTTAGTGAGCATGTGCGAGCAAGCAGCCTGCTGTTTATTGTTCTCCTCCGTGTGGGAGGAAGATCTGTTAAAGATGTCTGCCATTAATGCGACTGCAGGCTCCATTGAGAACAAATAATCAGCCTGGTCCCTCACCGAGGAGCTTTTCGGGGAGCACATGCTGTCTAAACCACTACTGAGGTCAGACCACTGTCAACACTCGCTGCTCAATTACAACTCTAATTTTGTTGTCAGACAAAATATGGAGATAGAATAGGGCTGTGTTTGCTGTGTTTTCCTTCTCTTGTTTTAATCGGGGACTAAATGGGTTCCAGACTAAGCCCTGAGGCAAATTGTCTTTGAAAACAGTCATACATAACTGGGGACAGTGGATATTGGGGACAGGAGCTTTTTCTTCCCCTAGCTTCTGAAAGTCCAACACAGAGGGAGATCCTGATTGTAATTAATGTTTACTGAGACATACCAATGCGAGATGGAATTTCCAATGAGGGCCACAAAGTAGTTCAGCACAGTGTGCATTTTAATTGATTCAACTTGAGCAAACAGTCTGTCTCCCTGTGTATTTTTCCTGTTTTCTGAGGAGATGCTGGGTGGTGATGTGTGCGGAGAAAAGGGTACACAACAGTAAAACAACTTCTCCTCCTCCTCCTAACCTCACCATCGTTACCTGCTGCAAATCCAGCCTCAGCGGCCCACACAGTTTTAAAACCATTGTCTCTGGACCAAATTAATCAGTTTCTCGGGATTCACTGGCGTCTTGGTGCATTTTTCTGCAAATGCATTGTGTTTGCTGGAGTGTGGTAAAACTGTTGCCGCTGGAAGAGCGATGTGATCCATGAGAGGTTTGGGCATTATTCTGCTTACTGCTGCACAACAGGGAGCGTGATAGAGAATACCAGATGGAGATGGAGAATAAGAGCGACAGTGGGGCGACAGTGAATAAGTGCAACTTGGAAGGTCTCTGTCAGTTGTGACAGACAGCTCTGGGTTTAGGAGTGTCAGTGCTTCTCCTTAGAAAGCCTTTATATATATATATATATATATATATATATATATATATATATATATATATATATATAAGATAAGATAAGATAATCCTTTATTAGTCCCGCAGTGGGGAAATTACAGGATTACAGCAGCATTGCTCAGTACGTAAAGATAAAATAAAATCAAGTAATATAAATAAACAGTAATAAACAGTAATAAACATAATACAAAAATAAACAGTAAAGAAGAAATTGAATGTACAGTAGAATATGGAATATACAAATTACAAAATATTACAAATATTATATATATACTAATTGGCTCACATCTTAAATTCATACACGCTACGACTTGTGCGTGACCAAAAACCTGCATGTAATGACATTCCCATCAGCCTCAGTTGTACTTTGGATTTAATGCTAATTAATACATGGCGACCATAAATAGTACACCTGCTAAACGTTAGCATGCTAACATGAGCATCTTGAACAAAGCACCGCTGAGCATAAGTACAGCCTCACAACCCATTGGCTGTAGACTGTACGTCTTGTTGCTCACCCCATGTAGCTGTCTCCCTCCCCACCTGATCGTAGTCGTAACAGCTAGTGTTGCAGCACGACACTGGCACGGGAAAGGCCGGCGGTCAGCACCTAGAGGTTACCTACTATTGCATCATAGCCCCTGAGTCCATAACGCAGAGCAGGCTGCCCTCCCTCCAGACCTGCTCCTCCCTCCTTGTTGGCACCTGTTTCCTGGATGCGCTCAACAACAGCCTCCCTGATCCGCCCCCGGCCTGGTCTGCCTTCTATTTATGACTCTAACACTAAGGTTACAGGCACTGATGTGTTGGTACATAACAGACCTTAAATTGGTCTTATCAAAAGGCAAACCATCATTTTGATTAAAGTATTTGTGTACTGCTGGTAGCCTTTGAAAATTTAATTGAAGTACCTAAGCTCAGTTTGATGTATTTGTACTTGATTTCTTTCCATTGTATGACATTTGTATACTGTTATTTACAGTGTGGTTACTAGTTTCTTTACTCGGATCCAGTGAAGAATCTGAAAGCTCCTCCTACCACTGCAGTGTTCCTCATTAGAAAGGTGAATAAAGTGAGAAACTGAGACATGGCGGCTACTTCCATCTCCTGCTGCTCAGCATGTCTGGCTTTGATTAGTACTGTTTTCTGGTAGTTAGGCCAGACGGCGGCCTCGTCTCTGAGCCTCTGGCATCGGTGTGTTTCAGAGCTCAGCCCTCTCTGCATTTAACCTCAGCTGTCAGTCTCGTGGCTCCTGCTATGTGTTAGGTTGTTGGTTTTGTGTGATTGAAGCTATGTGACCCCTGCACGGATGAAATCCCATAAATGAGTTTGAGGGTCTAGAGCGGCGTCGAGGCGCTATTTCAAGGAAGATGAGACGAAAGGGGTGACGGCAAGGGGCGAAGGCTCGGGATGTCGCCGAGGTCTCAACAGCTGTCAATTTGTCAGCATGTCTCCAGGTCCGGTTGCAGGCTGTCACGTCCACCGATACGCATGAGAGAGAGGGAGATTAGCAAAGTGGTTTTGGCGCGATTTGGACGCTAATGTATTTTTTAAAAGGGCAGGTGGCGGCCTGCTAGTCGCACCTTTTAAAAAGATGACGTTGTTGGCACTTGATTGTTAATCATTTATATGGGGCCCGGCTGTATCCAGGGAAGACAACGAAATATAGTGTGCTAAATAAATCCCCCCATGTTCTGCAGTCATGACCTGACACCATATTAAACTTCTTAATGTTGTGCATCTCGTTTGTCTCGTGCATGGTTGTACCAATCTGAATACCTCGCTGATGAAGGACCGTTAACCAACCAATACACAGGCCTATTAACCCTGCAGGCTCAACGTGATATTAGCAGCACATTACAGTAAATACAGCTGCATGGCGCTAATGAGCTGTGGGCCAGACAGTAACGACAAAGGGGAGTTGAAAGGGAACTTGTGTCTTGTGGCGGTTCTTGCGAACATTTTTCCTCTACATTCCTCATACTGTGTTATTGATACTGGTATTTTCATGTTATCACATTATACCAGATCAGAGTTGTAGCCCATCTGATGATTACATGCTGCAGTGTAGCTTTCACCACATGGGGAGACACAAATCAGGAGTGGTGGTGTTTGTGTGTGTGAACAGAAGGAGATGGCTCAGCCCGGGATAATGAGATATCCCCCTAAGCCCCTCGCTGGGTCCCCTGACATCCAGCCTTAATGAATGGCTTTCCTGTGCACACACACAGCTGACCCTCACAAAGCCCTCCTGTACCCCCTTCACCTCCTAAATCTGGCCTCTAGCTTTTCCGGCCTCATTCTCCGCTGCAATGCTCCGCCGTCGTGTGTCACTAGTTACAAGCTGCAACACTACTGACACGCTGAGAAACAGCAGGGCTCTGCATTTTGAGCAACCCAAGCGGGAATTGCGCTTATTTGTTTCCAGGGATGAAGAAGACTGACAAATGAACCCTCGCGGGAGGGGAGGCTGGCGCAGACGCTCCTCTTCTCTCCTTCCCAGCTCCGCCCGGCCCTGGAGTCTTCATTATGACCAGAATAGACACCCCTTTTTTTTTAGCGTGTTAGCACATTCTCAAAACAAGCCGTGGACCTCGGGGACTGAGAGGTGCAGCAAGAGACTTGAGAAGTGGGAATTTGCCCTCTCCCCGTCTGCTGCGGTGAAGTTGTTTGTGAGAAGCAGTCTCTTTTGACCGGTAATAGCATTTGTAAGTGGAGAAGATTGACAAGGGTGAGAGGGATGGATTTAAGGGCTGCTGGGCTTTCCTGTTCGGGGATGTGTTTTGTGTGCGGACTGCCAAAGAAGAGATATGGTTTCTCCCTAAGGATTAGTTAGCTTTGAAAACTGCCTCCTCCCTGCATTATGAGGGGACTTCTCTTATTTGTAATTGTCAAAAGTCGACCAACAGAGCCTATTACAAAAACACTTCAACCTGGCAAAGTGGGCCTTTTGTCTCCTGGCAGACTGGCAGATGTCCCTTTAAGCTCTCCACTCAGAGCAGGACTCAATAGCTGTTATTGTAGATATTGATTGCAATTTTCCACTAGGAATTACCTCCTCTGACCCTAAACTACGATACCACATGCACCGGGGACCGCTAATACCTCGCTTTGCATTGTAATGCTAATGGCCCACGGTTCTGGCAGGGCCCTGTTAGCTCAGCCTGCTCCCGGTGGGGTTGGTCTGCAGGGACTAGTGTGTCAGGGAGATGGCAGCCCGCTGTGACAGGCTGCAGCTCTTGAGTGCAGCCCAGGAGAACCGGGTCCCATCTAGACCTCGTTGGCAGGTAAAAGGATTTAACAGGCTTTCCTGAGGGGGAGGAGGAGCCCTCGATCCTGCCCCTAAACCCCCCGAGGCTTCGGGAGAGTTAATTACAGTTTATGTATGCACTGTCATCCCCCATGAGCCTCTTTCCCTTGGGAGCAGCCAAGCTGACTGCTGATGTCTGAGCACTTTGTTCTGTAGGAGAAGGTCCCTGCTGAGAAATACCCTGGACGGAGCTTATTAGCTATTGTTCTGTGCGATTTCATCATTGTACAGTCGTTATTATTCATTCTCTGGAATAATTCACACTTTGTTCTTAATGGAGCCCAACAGGGCTTCTAATAGCAGATAATTGCTGTTTTGGGCAATTACTGAAAGTCCATAAAATGTCTCCTCACCTTGTCAGACGGAAAGCTAAATGCTCAGCCATCCTTCATGCTACATGGTGAAGGGAATTAATGCATGAAGCGTTCTTATCCCGCAGCGTCTTATCCCGCAGCGTTTAATAGGCAATATAATAAAGCGGTCATCACTCTTAAGCCTGTTTGCATTTGGTAAAGTAAAAACAAAAGATGATTATTACTGAAGAATTATTGTGTAGTTTTTATTTGGATGAAGTGACTTCTTGACCGTGGGAGAAGTGAAAGTCAGGTCTGTGTGTAGTTTGAATGAGTCTGCCACAGTTTGTTTCTATACACAATAGATCTGAGCTGCACCGGTGGGAGGCACATGCTCAGGCCTCGTGAACAAATCGGACCAGAACACATTTAATTTGTCCGGCAAATGGAAGTTCTTTTATCCAGGCGGGGTGAGAGTAAAGAGAAAAAAGAAAAAAGCTAGAACCTTGAAATGAAGGTGACGTTGTTTTGTGTACGATATAAACTGATTCAGCCTGAACAAGAAAAACACATTTCAGCTGTGTAGTTTGTCCCCAGGGACGGTGTTAAAGGCTGCATGAAAGGGCTCAGGAATTGGTGCTTGTGCTGGCACAGCTGCAAACCCCAGAAGGGTGTGTCGGTAGGAGGAGTAGGAAAAGATGTGTGTCAGTTTGTCAGCTCAGAGCGCATACACTCAGCAAGATGACGGTTAGAATGACCAGGATCTATAAAAGGCCTGTAGCACACACACACACACACACACACACACACACACACACACACACTTACACACTTTGTGAGAGCTGGGAATGTTTCTGCACTCAAAGCTGAGCATCTCTGCTTGGTGTATGTTTACTGAAAGCCACAGTCTTGTTGGGTGTCAGCAGCGTCTAATCCCGCACATTACGTGTTTGAATGGGCCACCAGCTTTGAAACTAAAGATGTTTTTTTTTCTCTTTCTGTTTTACACAGTTCCAGATTTTGGCATCCATGTGCTCTCCACCAATGGCAGCCAGGAGCCTCACGGGCCAGGCCTCCTCCAGGTGTCAGGCCTAGAGCGCAGTCAGGAGAGGAGCCAGGAGACCTGCAGGGACCCCCAACCCCCTGTATCCAGCACCCCCAGTCAGCCTCTTCCCCCCCAAGCCCTCCCCCTGCCCCAGCCGTCCGTCCCCCGGCCCCTGACCCCTAAACGGACTCAGACAAACGGCCCTACCCAGGTTCCGGCCTCCACAAACCTGCCCCCACGCTCAGAGGCTCTCCCCAGGCCTCAGACGCCCGCAGCCCTGCCTCTCGCCCAGGGCCAAGAGCCCTCGCCACCTCCCCCTCCCCGGCCACAGCACCAGCCCGAGCTGCTGTCCCACCCCCGGCATCCGCCGACGCCCAGCCTTCACCCACACCCGCCATCACCCGCCCTCCCCACCCATCACCCTCACCAGCAGCACCCCAGCCAGGCCGGGCCCCACCGGCCCCCATCACGCTGCCACCCCCGGCCCCTTTCTGCCTACAACGGCCTCAGCCTCAACGGTCACAGGTAAGGCTAATAACAGACAACCATACACCTCGCCGCATCACTGTGTTATAAAAAACACACACGTCCCTCCTGTCCTCATGTCCTCATGCACTCTGATGCAGAAAATTGTGTGCAGCGCGGTGCCTGCAAAACCTCCATATTCACACACACTTGAAAATACTAGAATCCCTCTTGAGCTGGAAGTACGCATGATGCCCGATCAGTATGTAAATTGCTATCAGGGAGAGCTTGAAGTTCCCTGAGCCAAACAGTAGCACTGATTATTAAGAACGGAATAAAAGGGCCATACTGCACCCTGAGTGCCTGTGATTTATTAGCCACCCACATCGTCACTGACCCCCCCACATTATACTGGCTGTATGTGCGATAGCTTAGTGCAACCTTGACTTGTATTCTTGTGCATGAGAGCAGGGCTGAAAATGGGCTGAAAGGGATGATATTCGTCATGGAAAAATATGAAATACTTCCGATTTCTGGAAGTTTTAAAGAGCCGACAGCGGTATTCCACATTGTATGTTCAAAATACACCATGATCACTCATTATTCATATTATAAAAACAACAACAGCAGAGCTAGTCGGTTGTCTGTCTGTTGAGAGCCACTGAGCCCTATGAAGCTCTTTCCATTAATTTACGACTCCTTCAGAATCCACTCATTCCCAACAACAGCTCTGCCTCACAGGCTCTCAGGATTTGGCTTTGCCTCCCTCTCCCGGTGCCAGCCCTGCCAGTCCGCCAGTGCACCAGCAGGGCCTGGCACCCGCTGTGAATAATCCCGTCCGGGGCCCACAGCGGAGAGAGCGCTGCAAAGGAGCTTTTAGGCTTGGCGCTGTGGAGCTGTGGAGACGCGAGCTCTGCGACTGCCCCCGGGGAAAACCCACACACACTACAAAAGACTGTTTGCTTACACATGCACACACGCCCTCGCTCCTTCTCATCCCATTTCCGATGCACATGTTCCCTACCTGGCTGTGGAGGAAGTGCCTTAAAAGAAGCCGTTCACAGACAGATGCACGTTCTGTTATTCTTGCCAGCGGTGGTTATTTTGCATGGAGGGTGTTTGTGAATGTGGTGTTTTCACAGATCATGTTTTCCCTGGATTCTGTGAAGCGCGAGGGAGAAGCAGGGAGGCGTTTGTAAATGAGGGACAGTTAAGGTGTGAAAACACTGTGCTGGGAATTGAGCGTCGGAGCAGATGGAGCTGAAGGGATGCGGAGAAACAAGTGTTAATTTTGAGTGATCACGCCTGGCTTAACCTGGCTCCTTTCTCCATCTTTCTCTTTTTTTATCCCTCTCTTTACAGCAGCAGCAGGAGCAGCACCCCAGGCACCAAGCCCCACGGGCCCCCTGCTCCCACTTTGCACCTCCCCCATCACCCGCCTCCTCCTGCGGCGGCAGCAGCAGCAGCCTCCACCTTCCCGCTGCCCTTGGCGGCTAACCAGAGCACCCCCCACAGCTTCCCCCCTGCCTTGCAGTCCTCGCCGCACCCACATCACCCCAATATGTTCGCTCCTCCAGCGGCCTTGCCTCCACCACCACCACTTACGTCTAGCACCCTGCCAGCACCCGGACATCCTGCTGCTGGGAGTGCCTACTCAGGTAAATAACACAGGCTGCTTCCAAGCATCCCCACATTGCCCCCAAGTGATGTGGCAGAGGATTGCACATTTAGCTGACAAAAAAACAACATAAAGCAGACTCTTATTTTAGCCAGTTGTTGCATCAGGTTGCCTGGAAGGTCGAGACATATGAGAAGTATATACAAGGAATAATTTCAGCAGTATTTGAGATGCAGAGATGCATTGAATGTTACCTCTGTAATTATTTAAAGTAACAAGCCACCGAGTCCAAGAAATGCCACGTGTACTCCCTGCCGGTGTTTGGTGTGTTTATAGTCGTGTGAACAGCTCACACTCTTTCTGTCATGCTGTGATTGATCGACTCTCTACACACCAGTAATATCCACCAGCAGGTCAGGACACATTGCAAACGCGATTACAGACCTTTCCATTTCCACACAGTGCCGTCAAGCTAAATGTCAGGGTCAGTGTGGGAAGAATAAGGTAGGGGGGGGCTCACCTTTTAACAATGATCCCAGAACTTCCATTTTCACCTTGAACAGTGTTCATGTGCGGAAAAATCAATTTGGTCAATGCGAAACGGCGCACGTTGGATTTTGTTCAAAAGATACTAATGAAATTTTTATGAAGAGAAAATTCCACCCCACACCCAGCCCAATAAAGCTTGCAATGAATGCAGAACAAAATATTGTGGTGAGTCACTGTGGAATAGGAAGGATAAGGTTACCCTGGAGCAGATATAATCTCTCAAGGCATGTTTTGTTGAATTTAGAAGAAAAGCCAGCGATTACTTGAAATCCATTCCTTCTCCACAGGCTGTGCTGAGGTTATTAGAACAACAGATGTTGTGGTCTCAGAGGGCCTGTAGTGTGTCAGATCACAGCATTGGACAGTTCCAGCAGTCAGACACCTCTAATCATCTCGGGCCTCGCTTACATTGAAAATGACAAGCTGATCATCACAGACATTTCCTGGTGCTCTTTTGTTTTGTTTTACTTTGACATGGCTTCCTTTTTGATGACATACGTGGCTCTGACATTGGAGTCCGGGGCCCTCCTGTGTGTCTCTGAGGGACTTCTAGCGAAATTAGGAATACTGCAATTACACTGTAAACGTATGATTTAGAGACACATAGACAACAAGTGGTATTATATTTGTGTCTTGACCTACAGCCTAGCTTAGACGACTTGAATGTGGCCTACCCGTCATTAACAAACCCAGTCCTGATCCTCCGCCCTCCCTCCCCCCTTCTCCAGAGCAAGAACTTCTGCGCCAGGAGCTCAACACCCGTTTCCTGGCCTCCCAGAACGCCGACCGTGGCGCCTCGCTGGGCCCTCCGCCCTACCTGCGCACCGAGTTCCACCAGCACCAGCATCAGCACCAGCACCAGCATCAGCACCAACACACCCACCAGCACACCCACCAACACACCTTCACGCCCTTCCCCCACGCCATCATGCCCACCCCAGCACCGCCCATGGTGCGTACCCCTGCCAGAAATGTGAGGATAAGTAGAACACACCTGTCTGGGGTTGGAGGGGGTCGAATCACCGTAGACTAAATGCTTTCATGTCTTCTTTTAATGAGTTTTACATGTGTGGAGGAGTTCTTACCTTGTGGTTTTGAGAGTGAAGATGTGATACAGTTCGTGTGTGTGTGTTTGTGTGTGTGAGCGGCGCACTGCAGCCTGAGGCTTTCTGTGGCTGCCTTTTCAATGATGACCATGTGTGTCAGTCCACACTATAATCATGCCTTTATTTTCCCAGAAAGCCGTTCTAGTGTTTTCTCTGGCATACTCTACGACTCCAGACTTGAGTCGCCGTTATTTTCTAAATTGGCAATAACTCGCCCGAAGCATGTTAACTTCAGAGCCAGCTTTTAGAGCATAATACACTTAATTCATTCTGAATTTAATGACATCATTTGGTCCCGTTTGGGGGTTTTCATTACTGGCAAATGTCTTGCATTAAGAGCCCCGCCGCTTGTTGGGGGAGACCACAGGCAATGGGCGGCTTGACCTAAAACTCGCACAAACACACACACACACATTCATAACTGTCTGGCCCATAGAGGGTTCCCTTGGCTCTGATGATACCTCAAAGGCAGCATGGCGAGGCCTCTGACAGCTAATGAGGCCATAAAAAGGCTCTTTATGGCTGCAGTGTTTAGTCTTGACTGGGGAAATGTTCGCCCTGAGCCTGCGCTGCAACACTAAAAGGACCAAATGAGACGCAGAACCCACAAAAAGGTCCTCAGATGATCAGGATGAAAACAGCCTGGTTCGGGAAGCTGCTAAACCTCGAATCTCAGTTGACATTTTAGCTCTTGAATCATAATGTCAATCTCTAAGCATGTTTTTAGTCCTAAAAATACACTTTGTTGTGCATTTTGTGTCGGCCTGAAATGAATGTAGGAGGTCAATGCTGTTTCCCTGCAACTTTGTACTGAGCTCTGTTTCATTTCTCCTACAGTTTGAAAAATACCCAACAAAAGTGGACCCCTTCTACAGACACAGCGTGAGTTTCCCATTCTGCCATTTCAGCCCATGCAAGCTCCCATGTGTGTTCCGACCAACCCCGGGTCAAATACATGTTGCAGAATGTATTTCTTCGCTGTTGTTATGATAGCGGCAAATCCCCTGAAGCCATTTCCTCTCTGTAAAACATTCTGACATCTTAAAACACAATGCACGAGGAGGAACACATTTAAAAACCTCGCTGCATCTCCTCAAGCGCTTCTAATAAAAACCCATCTTGGCAACCCAAGTTTAAATAATTCTGTTGCACCATCCATGATTAAAGCGATGCAATCATGCTAGTTCAGAGACATGAAAAACGTTCTCCGCTTCCACTAAATGTTCATTTGATTGACAAGAGCAATGATAGTGAGTGTTGATTACCTCTCTGTTTCTCCACAAGACAGTTTCATGGAAGCCTTGAGCACTTGTTTGGTTTACGTTGGTTTTTGCTTGTATTACAACATTCTCATTTTCACATCAAAGTAGTGTTTTTCCCCTTATTTAAATCCACCGAGAATGAGCAGGGAATATTTTATAAATTGCAGTTTATAAAACGTGTAGGCAATAATTTGTAACTTTCCCCATCAACGCAGTGTTGAGGTTGATCCGTCACTGTAACATGTTTGTTCCATCTCCACTGCCCTACTTAGCGGTTCTGCATTTCCCTCACAGACCCAACCATCCTCACACCTCCTCTTCCTCTTCTCTCCCTCAGCTCTTTCACTCCTACCCACCGGCCATGTCTGGCCTTCCGCCCGTCATCCCCCCGACCGGGCCTTTCGGCTCGCTGCAGGGCGCATTTCAGCCCAAGGTAAGACACACGGGGACGCACCCACGTACTCTCACACACACACACACACACACACACACAGCCATGAAAATGGTTAGACATGAAACTGAGTTATTTACAGAGATTCTTGTTTCCATCTGTGTCTGGTGCTCTCTAGACCTCTAATCCACTTGATGTGTCCACAAGACCAGGAGGCGTCCCACACACATTCTTACAGAAGGACCCCAGGGTAAGAGCACACACACACACACACACACACACTGACAGACAACACTCACAGTGTAGAGGCAGCCTTTAGATATTCTGTTTATGTTGCATAAGTCTCTGAGTCATCAGATGGAGGTTTTCAACACCACATGATGTCATTGTAAAGACTTCATATGCTTTTGGTTTATATGGGACCGACTGTCATATCTATATCTATCTTTATGTCATGTCTGTATGCGTTTGTATACAGAAGGTCACAAAGACAAAGCCATGTGTTATTTACTCCTGAAATGCTTCATTTTAAATGGAGATTTTAACATTTTACTTTGGTTCATAATGAACGCTGCACACTGAGACTAATTAGAGGTGAGTTGATTGACAGCAAAATAACTCCACCTCTTTCTATTCCCTCCTGTAGCTAACGGATCCATTTCGGCCCGTTCTCAGGGTGAGTGCTCACTCCCTGCAGTGTCTCCTGCAGCCTCACACACACACATGCCTGATAGGGTTTTTGCTAATGGCAAGATGGTGTCTATATTTAAATGAGCACTGCACTTGGAGGCAGTGTGTTTTAGTTTAACCACAACAAAGCTCAAAATGTGAAAATGCTGTTAATAGCCATGCATTGAAATCACAGCTATTATCATTATTCTTCTGTCACCTGCCCCATCACCATCATATCTTATATTTAAGATATATGTGCTGAAAGGTACCCTATTTAAGCTGCCAGTGCATCATTGTCTGGTGACATGACTGTAAATCTATGAGAATGCTGCTGTGTTCATATCATTTGACCATTTATATGACGTATGAGGGTCAATGGTAATTGACACGGTTGCACTATATCCATTAAATGTCTAATTACCTTGAACAACAGACATAGGTTGATGTGAAGATGAAGTAATGTCCTCGTTTTCCTGCTGATTAAAGAGTTTTTGTCTTGTATCTACAGAAACCAGGGAAGTGGTGCGCCATGCATGTCCACATCGCCTGGCAGATATACCACCACCAACAGAAAGTGAAGGTGAGGACTCATCTGATTCCTAAAAAAAAAAGATAAAGAACAAGAAAGAGCAAATGTCAAAGTAATAATAATAAGAATTGTGTCTGAATAAAATGTAAAGTTAAGTGTTTTTTGTACCATTTGAGGAGTTTTATCTGCAACTATCTAGTCGCTGACCTACAATAATCCTATATTGTTTATCATCACCCACCATCCTGTATAAAGGGGTTTTACATGTGTTCCTCTCTGTTGATCTGCCGTCTTCTAGCAGCAGATGCAGGTCGACCCTCACAAGCTAGACTTTGGCCTCAAGCCTGACTTCCTGAGTCGACCACCGGGCCCCAGCCTCTTCGGAGCCATCCATCACCCCAACGACTTGGCCCGGCCCGCCACTCTCTTCTCCGCTGCAGGTGAGTGTGTGTCAGGTCTGGGTAGAAGATGGATTGATGGTTAACAACAGTACCCTCTGACATACAGCAGCAGTCGGTCAACTCAGTGTGTTGCTTATAGACTTACAAAAACGGTTTGTAACTCCAGTTGTTCTGGAGCTTTCAACCACATCTCGTGGTGTGAGGAAGAAGTTTGCAGCGCTCTTTCTTCCATTAGATGCGGTTGACATTGTGACGGAACCGAAACCAGATGTTTGAGGCAAACAAAAACACAATGATGGCCCCATCCATCCAAAGGTTCACCCAAAATAGGGGAACAAACAATATTTAGAAATTATTACTTTGAATACTTTTTTCACTATTACTATTTTTTTGAAATTTTGACCAAAAAGCCTACAAGACGTTGTAGACTATTGAATAGGTCTCACTTTTCCTGGGTCCTGCAGCATCATCCCAGTGCATCAACCTTAAAAATCTACAGTGAACAGTTACTCCCACTTTAAGTTCACTAGAGAAAGTTGGAAAGACTAGATTTATAATTTTTTTCGGGTTCAACATCTTGAGAAACTCAAGCTATATACAAACTCTGATAACAATGAAATGAACGTTTTTTTCTTTACATAATCTAAACATCATTTATACGGGCATCCCTTCAATTTTGAAAAAGATATATACTGAGCTCAATGTTTACAGTTAAAAGAGCTACCTCGTTAGTGCTCTCTAGTGGACAAACTATGTTATGGCGACAACATATTTAAACTGCCTCACTTCTAAACTACAGTTTTTGTCAGTCAGTCAGGCTGTAGTTTATATAGAAAAGGTAAATAAGTGGACTTTGCAATATTACTAAGTGTACATGTCAAACAGTAGTTTAAAAACAATGCGTTGGTGCCCCTCCCCTCTCAGGTCCCACTCACCCATCAGCAGGTCCTTTCGGTCATCCGTCCCACCATCCTGGAAACTTCCTCGCCCCAGCGTCTCACTTAGGTATGAGCTCAGTGCTTCTCAGTCTCGATCTGAAATCGGTAAATGAAGCTGTGGTTGGATTCATGGTAACATGCGGTGTCTCCCTGCAGAACCCTTCGGGAGGCCTGCATCGTTTGGCGGACTGGGAACCCTGAGTTCATCGGCCTTCGGGGGACTGGGCAACCCAGCACTAAGTGAGTTTCAACCTCATGAATGAAGCAGTTACTGCCCGACCTGTCATGGTTGCTGTTGTAATGTTTCATGTTTTAGAGTTATTGTTTCTCATGCTACATCAGAGCATCAGCAGAATAGAAGTGGAATGTTGATATTCACCTGTGCAAATCATCCGAGATACGCATTTAACTTGTGTCCTGCCATGTTTTTCCACGTGTTGAATCCCTAACAGCGGCCAACGCCGTGTTCGGCCATAAAGATGGCCCCAACCCACAGCAGCACTTCAACAGCGGCAGCAACAGCGGCCACCAGGAGCCGTGGAACCGCCTGCACCGCACGCCGCCATCCTTCCCCACACCGCCGCCCTGGCTGAAACCCGGAGACTCTGAGAGGAGCGCCTCAGCCAGCTCGCACGAGAGGGACCGGGACTCTGACAAACGGGACTCGTTGGCCAGTAAAGACGACAAAGACAGGTTGGTGCTGCCAAACGGGAACATGAATAGATCAAATGTTGGTCAATTATGATCAATTAGGTTACATTACATTTCATTTAGCTGACGCTTTTATCCAAAGTGACTTACATGCTATACAGTAGACAGTAGACACAGCAACGGTGAGCAATTAGCGTTAAGTGTCTTGCTCAAGGACACAACGACATGGACTACCGGAGCCTGGGATCGAACCACCGATCCTCTGATCGAAAGACTTGCTAACCGAGCCACAGTCGCCGTTATTTTTTTTGTTTTTCTTTGTATACTGGATGTTTTAGCTTATTATTTAAATTATGAATACAAATGGAATAATCAGTTAGTTGCTGATACTGATGGAGGGACTTTCTTTATGTTTTTTTAGGGACTCTGTAGAAAAGCGCCATTCGAGCCATCCGTCCCCCGTCCCTGTCAACCCCATCAGCCTCCTGGGCCACACCCGGCCTCCGGAGCACCACAGGAACCACCTGCCCCCTGCTTCTGGAGAGCCTCAGAGGGAGAAGGAGAAGGCCAAAGACAGGGAGAGGGAGCACTCAGACTCCTGGAAAGACAACGGCACAGATGACCATAAGCTCAAAGACAACCAGCTCAGCGACAAGGACACACCTGTCATCCACGATGGCCGAGTGTCAGAGGACAAAGTGTCCAACAGGGGGACGCCGTCGCCCTACATCCGGCAGACCAGCCTCGAACGTCCCAACGGGGGGCTGAGCAGGGAGGTCCTGGAGAAAAAGGGAGAGCTGCCATACGAGCACCAGAAGAAGAACAGCGAGGTGAAGGTGAAGGAGGAGCGGAAGGAGGAGCAGGACGGAGCCACCGAGAGGGCAAGTGAGCACCCAACACAGGCACCCCCCACGCCGAACCTCCACCCTCCCTCCTCGATGCCTATGCCCATGAGCATGGCTGGCGTTCACCCCATCAACAGCATCAGCGGTCTGGAGAGAACTCGAATGGTGGCGCCCTTCATGGGTATCAGCCCCATCCCAGGAGCTGACAGGTTTCCTTACCCTGCCTTCCACTGGGACCCAATGAGGGACCCCTACAGGGGCCTGGACATTCACAGACGGGACCCTTTGGCCAGGGACCTGTTGCTAAGGAATGACCCTCTGCACCGGCTGGCAGCGCCTCGCCTCTACGAGGCTGAGCGCTCCTACAGGGACCGTGAGCCTCACGACTTTAATCGTGACCACATCCACCCTCTGGCCCTGGAGCAGAGGAGGGAGCATGAGCGCGCCCATCTGGAGGAGCGCGAGCGCCTCAACATGCTCAGAGAGGACTATGAGCACGGGCGCCTCCACCCCGCCATGCACCATCCTGCCCTTGACGGACACCTGCCACACCCGGCCCAGGGCCTCATGGCCCCCGGACTCCCAGGCATGCACTACTCCAGGGTGAGTCCCTCGGCTGCAGCGGCGGCCGCAGCAGCCGCCGCCGCCCATCAGAACGGTATCCTGAACAAAACACCGCCCACCGCCTCTCTGAGTGCCCCGCCCCCTCTCATCCCCACGCTGGGTGCCCGGTCTGGCTCCCCCAGACGGACTACTCCCCTGGCCACAGATATCAGAGACAGAGCTCACAAAGACATCGAGGCACGGTGAGCTGAGGCCTCACACACACTGAACTCACACCCAGCACTTAGCTTTGGGCAAAGCCAGACTGTAACATAGCTGTGAATAACTTATGTGGCCGCAGAAATGCCCTCACAAGGAATTGTTTTTGTATTAAAACTTCAAAGAGACAATAATCATGGAACAAAAAAAAAAGATTTTTCAAAGATTTTTCTTCCGGTTTGCTCCAGCTTTTTGTGTGCATTCTTCCTCCTGTAGGGACGTGACACGGTGAGAATGTACAGGTACTTCATCACTGACAGACAGCAACGTGTGTAGATAATGTGTACAGTCGCTGTGCTCACTCTGTATGGATTCAAAATCATGGTACAAATATGCAAAAGGATGTTTTGAAAGCTTTACTTTGAACACATGTAAATAGAGGAGTATTACAGCAGTGATTCAGAATGTGCTCTTTGCTATTTCCTTTGTTTTTTCAGTTGACGCAGCTGATTAGCATTGTACCAGAGACCCCGTGTTCAACTATGCAACAAATGTCTCGGCTCCCTTTCTGAAAGCTGGCCTTCTCACTGACTGTGTAACAATACCGGACAACCAGCTGTATTCTCTCCACAACTCAGACACACATTGGGTCCACGCAAGCAGATACGAGCTTTAACCGGTCGCAGTTTGGAATAAACAAAAAGGTTATGTCTTGAAAAGTCTTCTCTCTCAAATATGGTCAATATATTCTCTCTCAAATATGATCAATTGTACTGACAATCCCAAACAAATTAAGATGAAGGACATATTGCATTTAAAGGTTTTCAATGTAAAGAAAAGGCAGCAGCACAAATGTCAACTCTTTTTGTCCCCGCTCTTCCTGGTCTCAGTTCTGGTTCGGGGGAGGATGCAGCACATTGACACCATGGCGGCCCATCGGCCTACTGAAGGAGTGTAAAGTACATGTTTTGGTTCTGCTGGTCAAACAGTGTATTAAAGTGCTTTCCTGAGTTGTTGTACCTACAAAATCAAAAGACAAAAAAGCAAGTCTAAACTATGGACAGTTTGTTTCTAATGAGCAGAGATCTATTTTAGTAGTCCACTGAAAGTTTAGTTGTGCGCTTCAAACTCTGTGATATCATGTCGTGCAGTGTTTTTTAATCCAACATAAAAATGTCCACCGGAGCCATAGTGGTTAGTCCATGCGTGTTGCAAAAAGATTGTTAAATGAGATTTTTTTCTTTTCTTTTGTTGCTGTTACGATGTACAGGGAAAAAAAATGAAGTCTTTCTAGATCATGTACAAAAATGAGAAAAAAATGAAGCGACTGAATCTTCAGCATGCTCCTCATTTAAACTTGTGTTATGTAAATTGTGCCATGTTATTAAAAAATGTGTACTAACCCTGTCTGTGGGGCTTTTATTCCTACTAAGGTGAGGAAACAGGCCATATTTCTTTTATGACACTCATCTTCCATAACTAATGACTTTCCGCATTAGACCCCCATGGAGGATAAACTACCTTGTGTACCACTCTCGCTTGCATCCTGAGTATATGCATTTAAGAGAGCTACTGCTTATGTTGTTAACGCGTAATGCTTCCATCTCTTGATAGTCACTTCTCATCATGCTTCAGTTCGTCTAGAAAATAAGCCAGGAGATGAAGCGTGTCTCGTTTCTCTTGTTTCTCACCCCCCTGCTGCACCAGTAGGTGCCGACTGACTAGAAAATAGCTCGCTAACGTTTAAAACCGTGGAGACGTCATGCATCACACCACATCAGCTACTTGGACAAGTGTTGTTGTGTTCGGTTCAATAACAGCGCTTTAAACATCAGCAGCCGTCACTGGTGAGTCATGGGACGGTACTTGTGTATTCATCAGAGGATGCGGTGGTTATTGACGTTCCCATTACACTGAATAACCACAGCATCCGAGCACCCGTCGCTGATTGATGTTTAGCGCTGACGCACCCAGGTCATGCATCAATCAAATGTTGGCTCCATCAGTCGGCGGTGGGAAATGTGGATTGTCTGTATTTTTCCTCCTGCCAAGTAGATGCCTCCTGCTCCAGGGACCAACACTAATTTTCCTTTCAGAGCTGCAGAAGTGCTGTTTGCTGTAGTACAGGCTGTGGACCAGGAGAGGGCGCCAAAATGCTGCATAACTGCTGCAAGATTAAATGTGATGATGATACCATAATCTAACCTTGTTTTTTTTAACCAATGAATCCCGCTCATCAATTGTGAATATTAATTGGTATTCTTACACTTATACGATGATTAAAAAAAAGTAAGTTAAGTAATCTTCACAAGGATTAAAGGATTTGATTGTGTTTCTCTGTGATAGAAGATCTTTGGACTTTGGCCTAAACATCACTAAGGGCTCTCTGGGATTGATTATTTTCTGATATTTTACAGACCAAATAACTAATCGAGAAAATAATTAGAACATTAAATCATCGGTAACTAATAAATGGACATTGGTTTCAACCCTATTTTTTTTCAATAATTATTAATCAGCTGCAGAATAATTTCATCATAATTATCAGAAAACTAGTGACAATGTTGATCATTTCTCTTGTGTTAAGTTGACATTGTTTTTGTCATGTCCAACAGTTTAAAATAAAAAGATGCTTACTATCATAGAAAATGAAGACTATAGGAAATCTTCCCATTTCAGAAGCTGGAACCAGAAATGTGTCAATGAAGGGAATTCTGTCGCAGACTAGTTTTCTGTCAATCATACTAATTGATTTCAGCTCTCCTCTCACCGCCGCTCTGTGATGGCCCTCCAGCCTGCTGAGCCGTTCAGATTGCATCTACATGCAGGTATGTCTTTGCTCGGTCACGAGATCCACCGCCCATCTCTGCATCGCAGCCACTGCTCTCCCTTCAGCCACAGTGCCGGCTGCTTCTGGCAGCTATTTCTGGATCAGCCTAATCTAAGCACCGGCAGAGGAAATCCACAACTGTCGCAGAGTAAACAGCTTTTGGATGTTGCTACAAATCCTTTCTTCCACTGGACAGAAACTCTGCTGCAGGTTTAATGTATCTAAGCTCCTTCCCTCAATATGCCTCGTCTGCCACATCCTGCCAGGGCACCGGGACAGCAGAGGGCCGGGCGATGCTCAGAGGGAAGCCCGCGAGTGAGAAACCACACAAGAAGACTATTGTTAGGTATTGTTTAGGTATAAAACATCTACTGACGCATTGAAAGAACTACTGGAAATCCTGCAATACTCATTATTTATGGGGAAAAGGTGAACAAATTGAGCATCCAGTCAGTGTTTTCACACCAATTTAATTTAGCTGGAAGTTACGCATTCAGCCAGAGTTATAATTACCCTGAACTGCAGCCAGATGAAGTCGCTATCAGGAATCACATGAAGTAACTGCCTGAAAGCAATAGAGAAGCATTAGTCTGCAGAGAGACTATCAGTGTGCTGACAGACAGCGGCTTCAGAGTAATGAGGTCTGACAGCCGAGCGTCTGATGGGGGTTCAGTGCAAATGGGATCCTGGGAATGCAACTTCTTTATCAGACTAAACACTGACAACAGACATGAAAACAACACCAGAGAGGACGGATGAGACGAAACACAACAAAGCCACTCGGCTACTCTGGAGCTCTACCGATCAGGAGGTGATGGATGTGTTCACTGTGTGGATTAGAGGTGCTCTGAAGTGAAACACTCTCAATTAACTTGTTAAAATGATCAAATAACCAACTGATAATAACTTATTAGAAGGCACTTACACAGCAAATACTTTTCTTGAATAATCCCTCAGAGGAACAAACCTGCAATGAGATGGAAATGTCAAACTGGTTGTTCTCTCTTTAAAACCATAACATTTTAAAGCTACAAGATTCTAAAATATCAGAGAGCTTGGATTGGTAATATTAATGTTGTATGGTATCAGACCAGTCTTGTGTTGTTTAAAGGTGCCAATTAGGTTGTTTTGAGGTATTTTGAACAACATGAATAGTAATTCCAAAATAAGGGTACTGTATCTTGTGTTATCTGTCAGTGTTATTGTTGCCTTTCTAGGCCAGGGAACAGGTGAGATATGTTTCTCTGACAATAAGGAGAAAATGCCCATTGCATTTTTCCACAGCCCACATGAATGTCTTCACATCACTTGTTCTGTCTGACCAAAGTTTTCCATTTTCAATCCTAGAAGACTGAGGAAACCATCAAATATTCCAATTTGGAAAGCTGAAACCAGTTCATTTTTTGGCTTACACTTTTGGAATTTCCTCAATTATAAATCTTTCTATGAGAAGAGTTGCAGATGAGTTTCAGTAGAATGAATCCTTTCAGCTCTACTATTGTATTAGAAGTGTTTGCTGCAGCTATCAGGTTTAATGACCAGATGACTTGTGTGTTGTGCTTAATAAGGTGTGTTGTGTTGAAAACAACTATCAAGTTCAATGTTTTGAGAGACAACATTCTCTGAATGGCTTTAGGGGATTCCCTGAGACGCTGAATATGGTGTTATTGTTCATAACTCGACCATGATGCTGTTACACAGTGAGAAACTTCATTTGCCCTTATTTGCTGTGACACCTGCACTCTGAGCCACGTTCCTCTGGTCATGTGAGTAGCTGAACACAAGGTGGCACCAGAGTACACTCCAACTCTGTGAGGCGAGACAAAGAGGCTCAGTGGAGGGATGCTGTACAGCAGGTAGCTCACAGTGGCAATGTCATCTCTTTGACCTGAGAGAGGAGAACCAGTCTGGCAGGTTGACTTCCTCTGACACACGCTTGGTATTTACCGGATGAAGGGAACACCGTGGTCACACATGCTGCCAAACAGGAAGAGCAACAACGCGTCACCACGACACTCCTTTGGGTGTCTCATCGTGTGCTCAGCTCAGCCAGGAAGCAAACAAAGCCACGGTCCTCGCTCGTCAGCTGTCTGGACCCTGAAGCCTGGAATTCAGCCCGGTGCCGAGAGCCATCGTCTCACAACTGGTGCACCTCTCTGTGCTCACGTGATATCGGCAAACAAGAACATCTCACGCCTCAAAGCTATTGTAAACAAACGCTGTCTCTGGGAACTGACTCATCTCTGGGTTATGCAAAACATGGAGGATTATATAGACCATAAGAGTAAATAAAACTATCTGGGACACATTCCATATCCCTTTCTGTGCACATCCTCACTATCACCTTAATGATGTGCAGTGCAATGCTCTGGCCCCGACTAATACACCACCTGAGAAAAATAAACAATTATGTGAGGATGCTCAGTCTTTTCTTCCTGCTGACAACAGTTAATCTCATCCAAACAAACACACTGAAACGCTCCTAAAAATACTTTCTTGTTAATAAATGGGAAGGCATCCCATTCCCAGTGGTGTTTCCGCTCTCCTGAGAAAAAGCCCATAAACACAAGTCTACCAGTACCGCTATTGGTTCCCTACTGGGATTAAGCTGCTGCTCGGGCCTCCCGAACACACAGTTCAGTCATCATTAGTTGATTCATTGAATGTTACATTCTGGAAGGGATGAGATCAAAAGAGCAAGAAGTGGCCTCAAATATGAAACGCTGTATTAGTACACAGAGTGGATCCAGCAGACATACTTCAGACGTATGTATCCCATAATCTCACAGTGGTCAGAAGGAGACGAGCCCCATTCTGAGGGGAGATGAGGCATATTTGCTTAAACCGCTATGTAAACCTTTGCTGACTCCAGGTTCAAGCCACCTGCAGCTGCACGGCCCTTTTGTCAAAATACAGATATTGACTTTCCTAGATTCTTTTGATCCTGTGTGTCAAAGACACATGAATGCATACAGCAGATGGAGAACAACATTTGGGCGCTGCCTTTCTGTGGGCGGGAATGAAAGCAGGAGCGTTCTCACACAGCCATGACCTTCAAAAGGCAATCGCACAGCTACTATGTGACAGAGGAAAGCAGAGGACGACTGATGTTCATCCCTGATGTTCATTAAGACAACAGCCTTCTGTTGAGCAGTGCTGTGGGGCCCTGCAGACATGTTGCATTGTACTCCTGCTCCTCCAACCGGGTTCATCATGCTGACCCAGATCGTATCGTGAGAACAACGCACCTTAATCCTGAGGTTTCATTTGGTTTCCTTTTCCCCAGCAGGGTGCTTTCAGACAACCTTTCCAGCCTCATTAGCCGTGAGATTCAAACAGATCATTGTGCCCCGATAGGTAGTATCATATGAGGTAATATATGAATATATGGCACAGTTCAGGCCATCCCATTGATTAAAAACAACAACGTTGGTGCAGTAGAGCAAAATGTGTTCATGTTAAGTTAATGTGTAACAAACAATATCAAAAATAAACCCTTATGGCTTAAGATTTCCAAATGTATCTCCTCCTACAATGTTCAAACAAGCACTCCAAGCTCCATTTTATTAAAATACATGATTCAGAGTAGTTATTTTACATGATGTTCTCCAGGTGGACGGAGACCAGAGCCTCGCTAGTCCATGTCGATGTGTCCTTGAGCAAGACACTTGTTGTCATTATCACACGTTCTGGAAAATATGAAGTAGTCTACTTCAGCAACAGCACCACAGCTAAATACAGCTCGTACTGCATTAGTAATAAGCAATATGACATGATTCAAAGTGCCATATATTCAGGATTCAGAGTATTAATATAGCAGCAATATCTTCTATATCTCCCATTTTTACAGTTAGTGACGTCATGGACAAATTTGTTGCAAATTCATGCAATTAGAGTGCAACATTTACATTTTTTCCTTCGCTATTTTCTTCGCACAAACACAAGTCAACAACTACAACTGCTTGAATCTGCTACTCAAAAATGGCAAATTCCAAAAGCTCTCACTTCTGAGGAGTGTCTGCTCCTGAATCTACAAATACACAAATCGCTTCTGCTCCACATTTCTTTGAGCCAAGTGGTGCAAACATGAGAGCGATTTTCTGATGTGCAGATGTTGGTAGTACAGGTGTGTCAATGTGTTTAGCACCATATTCACTGTCGTAACTGCAGCTATAAATGTGAGCATGTGATTTTCACAGTTTGTGATTTGTAGATCATAATCACTCCCAGAAGGCAGAGGAAGTTGGCCCGTGTTATAATGGTTCTGCTGGATATCTAAACTGTGGCCAAGCATTCAGTTGACGGCTAGTTCAGAAACCGGAAAAACTCATCAACGGGGACACTTTTCTGGTGTGGAAGAAGGCATGATGCTCCCCACCAATTTTTCAGCCAAAATTGCGGATGCTTTTGATCTCATGTTAAATCATGATTAGCTCCTCATTCACAAGGTCTATTTGAAAACTTTAAAAACCTATAATATACAGAAAATCTTTGTGAAGATAGATAATAGGGCCATATATGTGTTAGTGGTATATTTGTTTATGATAGTACACATACAAAAGAAAAGTTAATTTTTGTTACCTTACACATCATACTATAAAATAGCTCAATATTGTAGGAGTGTCTGTGCGAGGTTTGGCTGTGATTGAGTGAAGTTAAGTATTTTTAATAATGATTTTAGTTCAGACATGTTGAGAACTCATGTCAACTCCGCTCAAGCTTGAAAGTTCCCACAGTCCTCGGTGGTCCCTGGACGGGGCTCGTTTCACTGCAGCATGGTGCTCCGTGGCCTTAGCTGTGAGGAGGTAGCAGGAAGGCCTGCAATATTCATATTTCAGCCATAAGTAAGTCAATTTTCATATTTTTTGCTGGACACAAATTACATTCTTGTGCATATCTTTGCGGTGCTTTGTGTGAGAGTGGAATGGTGAACTCTGTAGGCTCTAAGGAGTCCAAAACCATTGAGTTTAGCTTTCTAGCTAGTTCCTAACTTTTTTAATCAGCATTTTTTCAAAACGCAGGGTGCATTTTGAGTCGGTTTTGAGTCACTTTAAGTCATGCTTATCGTTTATGTTTATAATGATTGTGTAATAGTGTTATAAACATGACACAATTAACTTATATTGACAGGGATTTGACATTTTTGGGTTTTTTTGTTTTATTTATTTGATTTTTTCTTATATTACTTTTTATATGCTCAGTTCCAGAGGCTAAACCCAAATTTCCAAGATCGGGCCTGATGGGGGTTGTATATGTCCTTTTTGTATTGCTAAGCAGTTTACTGGCTTTTACAGTGACAGCCATGTAGCCAAGCAGCCCAAAATGGCCTACAATGCATCAGATGATCAAAGGAGGTAAATATGTCAAACATAATACACAACATCTTATATTTTTTGAGGTTTGTATTCAGGAGTAGGGCTGGAAATAACAATTTCATTCATTTTTGATTACTCTGCTGATTATTATCTCAATATGATGACACATGTTTTCCAAAGCTCAGGACTTCCTCAAATGTCCTTGTTTACACAACTTGAAGGTTTTCAGTTTACTGTCATAGAGCAAGAAAACCGAGAATATACATTTTTAAGATGCTGGAACCAGAGTTTTGACTTTTATTTTTTTAAAGATTAATCGTAGTAGTTGGCAATTGATTTAAATTGAAATCATCTCCATTTATGAGCTTTGAACAGTTAAGTCAGAGCTATAACCTTTAACAACAAAAAGCATTAAGGAGACGATATCCAAGTGGATATTTTTGAATGTATTTTACTCACTAATGGTAGGAGTAAAACTACATTCTGGTTCAGTCTTTGGTAGATTAAATAGCATTTGTGGATACGCAGTTTACTGAATGTAGACTAGAGCATGATCAAACAATTAAATCTCTATCCAGCTGGTCCATCTGCACTGCTTTGTGTCTGCTCATCTAACCTGGTGTCAAACTGAGTGTCTGCTGCAACCCACAGGCGGCTTGTAAAAGGAGGACTTGTTGCTGGTCCCTCAGGGCTTCAATCTCCCGTTGCATATCGCCATAGTGTTCACATCCACGACTACACTGCAACAAAACTCATGGTCCTCGACCGGCTACACCCCCTCATCCGGTTGCCAGATGACCTGCTCCTGCTTTTACACCCTGTGAAATTAGCCGAGAGCTACGATGAGATGATGAGCGCATGTAACATGATGTGTGTTTAGTGGACCATTTGATTTACAATTCCATTATTCTCAGACATGCCAAAGTTCCTGGTTTGTGCCACCAGCCCTGGCCTTCTGTACAGGGGGAGTACTGGGATTTTGTGTGTTTTATCCTAATCCAAATCCTTACACTCAAGAGTTATCTGACTTCCTCTTTGACATGTAACATAATCACAAACACACACATTACACCAGTGTGCTGGTCTTTCTCGGATAGGAAGAGAAAAAAAAACACAACGTTGGCTCATGTAACATTAACAGACATGATGCTAGGCCATATGCTAGGCTATATGCTAGTCTATAGGCTATATGCTATAGGCTATATGCTATAGGCTATATGCTAGATTATAGGCTATATGCTAGGCTATAGGCTATATGCTGGGCTATAGGCTATATGCTAGGCTATCTTTCGCCCGTTTGCAGGTGCGTGCAGGTGAAAGTGCGTTGACAATTTAGTGCATGTATTTTCACTGTGCCAACAGACCGGCAAGTGGTAACTAGCAACTAGGACAGTGGAAACATTTAATCAGCGGACTAAAACTCCTCTGCTGGTGCTAAGGCTACTCACCAACCTTGCTAAATGATTATTGGGGTTTTGTCATCCAAGTGTCGTGACCTACACGAGCACAGGGTGAAGCTCGTCACACGATGGCTGACAACCTTATGAGAGTTGTGACACACTATGTATACAAGAGACATTCTTAGCAAAGCAAGACTTGGGAAAAACTAAACTCTCTCAATGATGACTTTCATTGTGCTGAGGAGTCAACAACTGACCTTGGCATGGGAATAGTCAGAGGGAGGATACCAGTTCTATTTAATATATGTATTGATGATCTGTCCAAGCAGTTGAACTACCTCGGTGTCTGAGATGAGGTAAAATATCTTGGACATTTCATTACGGAACAGATGACTGATGATGATGATATTTACATGCAATGTTGTAGGACGTATGCATAAGCAAACATTCTCTCTCACGCATGTGTGCTGTGTGTACAGATGGAGTGAAGACGTCTCTGTTTTACGGCACACTTGTGGTCTCATTACAAAAAAAAGCAAGCCTACCGAGGCTTATAATGATGAGAATGTTACTCAAGAGGCCGAGGCAGTGTAAGTGCCAGTGACACGTTTGTTGTCAATACTTTCCGAACCGTTTTACCAGATCTTATGAATTAATCTATTCGCCGGGTTAACGACTATAATTAAATTATCTAAGTTTTATCAAACATAAAGTTTAGTACTACGACACCAGTCAGCTGTAGGGACATTGGTACAGCTGTTTTTTTAAGGCATTGGTAGGTCTATGAATATTGTAATTGTTCTTTTCTATGTATTTTATTATTTTTATAATTTTGTATTATCTGGACCTTGAGTCTGAAATAAAGTTTGATTGATTGATAATATCAAAAACCTTATTTAATTTCCTTGTTAAAACGATGAGAATCAATTACAATAATGCAGAATGCAGGTGTGGGATTATTAGAAAGGTAAGATTGCAAAGTGCAAATTAAATAAACTAGACCTTGCTGTGATTTATGCAGTGACACATCTTTAACTGTGCACCAAAACAGCAAATAAAAAGAAAAGAGAAAAACTGATATTGAATTCATTTTCAAATTTGTATTTCATTCAGGATTTATTAGGTGGGTTAAAACAAAATCACTCGGTGGAAACCCACACATGTACCTGCCCTCCACAGCAAAGAGGTTAAGGTCCACTTCTGAACCCTGACCTGGATACTGCGCGGCCACATACACACCGTGTGGTCTGAAGTTCAAAGTTAATAATTAATGTGGGAGATAAACCGAATCACTTGGAAGAATCTCATGCATGAACGTGCCCCTCAAGCAAAGAGGTTAAGGTCCACTGCTGAACCCTGCCCTGGATACTGTGAGGTCACATACACACACCTGTGTGGTCTGAACTTCAAACCTTTTTTTATGAAATCAATTAATGTGGGAGGAAACCAAAGTACTCGGAGGAAACCCACGCACAGTCGGGCCCCTCACAGCAAAGAGGGATGGGTTCTGATCTGAACTCTGATCTTGATATACTGTGAGGCCACTGTTCCCTGTGCCCTGTGAAGCCCTAAAGCCCCAGTTCCCCAGCGACTAGTGTTCGGGGGGGGGGGGGCCTTCTCCATGTGCGTCTTAACCACCTTGATTAAAGACGCGCTGAAGCCTGGATCCTTGGGATGAACTATTTTTGGCATGTCTTTATACACGGCCATGGCAATCTGAAACATAAAGTCTTTTGTTTTGATGATGTCCCAGTTTTTAAGTTCATCCAAGATCTCTTGCGTCAGGGCCTTGATGGGGGTCCGGGTGTCATCCTCGGACATTTCCAGTGAGGATGCGTTCACTATGACCACGATATGTCACCAGTACTAAGCAGCTATCCCACTGCTCTTCTGGGGCACATTCTGCTTTAGCTTCATATTCAGCTTCATCTTTAGCTTTAGCTTCAGCTCTAGCGTCAGCTTTAGCTTTAGCTTCTCTTCTGCTTGCAGAGAGTGGTGCCTCAACGATTTGAGAAAAATTGTCACCCTGCCTTGATTGGTTAACCAGATTTGAGTGCCGGATGAGATCAGACGACGTGTCGCTGTCAGTCTGACCGGTGCTCACTTCAGCGCTCTGCACAGTGGCTTGAGTCGCGAAAGTGCTGGTGTAACTAGAGCAGGCTTCCTCGCTGTGCACCATGGCTTGAACTGTAAACGTGTTGGTCCAACCAACGTTCAGTTCATCGCTCTTTACAGTGGCTTGAAGAGTGTAAGGTTGAGCAGAGCTCACCTCCTCAATTACTGTAGTCAATTTATATATTGTGAAGTAGTTCATTTTTTATTCACACGTAACCGTGGTCATTTTTATATATTTGTACTGCAGTATTTGATTACATCATATTGAATGAGGTTCCCATTATATTGTCCACCACAACCACATTTGTGAAACCTAGATACTGTAGGAAAGGAAGTGGGACCCTGTCTGAGACAACAAAATGTCACGACCACTCTATTCTCTCTATTAGAATATGATTATCCTCTGTAGAAGAAAATCCTGCATGCAAATCTAGATGGATGATCGCTGTGGGAATTTGGACAGCAATTCATAACTAGAAAATATAATTTATGAAGAAACGGCTGCTGAAAAGTTGAGGATCTATGAATAAAGTCCCACCAATTCGGCCCCATCCAGAGCCTCAGTTGCATTCGACAGCCGTGACAGCTGGAGAGCTGCACGAAGGGGAGGGTTCAGTCTGTGAAGGTGGCCTGAGCTACGTGTCCAGCATGAGGAAAAGACATCGTCTAAATGCCGGGCTGGAAATAGCCTGAGATGGTGGGATGGTGGGTCTGCTTGGGATGAGGGAAAAGGGATTGCCCCGTCTTGTTAAATGTTCACCCTGACCTTTGCCCCCTCACTGTGGCCACAAAGGCTGATGCTATACTCCACATGGATACACACGACCAGCACTAATACATATGAACACATACATGGGGAGACGCCAAGAGATACACATACAATATATCACTGACATCACTGTGGTAATAATAGAGATGACCCCAATCATCAGAGGGAGAAAAAAAAGGGGGGAGCCTGAGCCCCGTTCCCATGCCAAGGCTAGGTTTTTATTGCCGTCCTCTATTGTGCCCTCCTGATGACATGGCATTGGAGGATGATCCCCGATAATGGAGTCCGACCGAGGTGCAGATTAAAAGTACAAATCACATTGTAAACGACTGAGTTAGGCTGCACTGTGTAACCTCCATCCTGGTCTGGAGGGTATGGAGGTTTCTGCCATGGAAGATAGATAACAGAAGATCAAAAGAAGTGTGTGAGAGTGTGGGGGGGCTGGCTATAGTTCACCACAGAGAGGATATTAATCCAAGTGGGCTGGACTCTGAGCCATGTTGTGTCCTCTCCTTTGTCCCTTTCTTTCAACATGGAAGCAGATGGACGAGCAACTCGGATGAATTTCCCCTTGAAGTAAGGGGTGTCTCCTGTGGTAGAGCGCTAAGTGCTGCGCTCTCTCCTTGCCTCCCTCTCTCCTTCTCTCGTGCTATGCTCACGTTCCCTCCAGCGAGTAAAATGTCACATCTGTTGATGGGCGTCACCTCACTGATCCATGAAGCTCACCAGACAGAGTCCCGCCAGAGAGGAGGAGGAGGAGGAGGAGGAGAGGGGTTTGGAGGGAAGGCGGGGGGGGGGGGGGGGGGGGGACATGATGTTCTTGGACTGGAGTGTAATCTCGGCGTGCATCCACCGCTGCTTCCCCACTTCTCCCTTAGAGCGCGGAGGGGAAGGTCATCCATCAAAGAGTCACATGTGAGTCATAGGAATGTGAGCAGCGTGGGGGTCGGAATGGTGACCCCCAAAAAACGGCGCTGAGGTCGGCCCTGAACAGATGACTCCGTATCGACCAACGGGGAGACGGGGCAGGTGGGTACCAGACTGCTCTCCTCCTCTCAGACGGGGAGATGAGGAAAACGGACATGAGTGCGCAGCAGCTGCGGTAGGACTCCTGAGAACCGGGCCGCCCGCGGGCGCAGCAGACGGGGATGACTGGCTCCGGTTTGGACTCGACTTGCGCGTCCCGCAGAACCCGTCCGCCGTCTCCAGCCGCCGCGCGCGGGTTGTTCGAGGCGACATACGGTTGAGTGCCGTGAGTGCTGGCATGGTGACACATTGATGCTGAGCCTCCTCCTCCTCCCTTTTCCTTTCACGTGGCACAATGACGGCACATTTAAAGTTCAGATGTCAGCTTTAATTTGAGGGTCGTCTCCGACAGACCGGGTGCGCTGTTATAATTACTGCAGTCGTCCAGGCGTACTACCCCACCTACCACGTGTGATATTAATATTATGATCATTAAAGTAGGATGATGAATTGAAAACACGAGAGCATTGTTGCACCCAAATGTAGGACTTAAGGATTTTTAAGAGCTCCACTGTATTCATCTAAATGCTACTGGGCCGGACACAAGAGGGACCGTGTCCAAAAGAAAAAGGCTGTAGCTCCTCAGTTAATTATCCGATGTCCCAGTGAAAAAGCTCAGAATTCACGTCGTAATCTGTGCCATTTTACATTCAAAGAGCTAAGAGCGCGAGCCGCAACTATCTCATTATTATGAGATGCTAAGTCATAATAATGAGATACTATCTCATAATTATGAGATGCTAAGTCATACTTATGAGATACTATCTCATAATTATGAGATGCTAAGTCATAATAATGAGATGCTAAGTCATAATTATGAGATAATATCTCATAATTTCGATTTAGAAACTGACTGGGGGAGGGGCTCAACAACGCAGAGCAGGGAAGCTATGGTGAAGTAACAGTGAACCAGGTGAAGTAAAGGTAAGGTTTCAGTTAACAGCAACTTGAAGTCACTGTCCCTGCAATACACCTTTGCAGGTAAAAGCCAATGAGAGGAGGCGAACGGCCGCTCAACAACACGTAGAATAGCGCTATTTTCTGCTATTTTAACCGCGGTGTCTCAGTAAGTTTTACTTAACCACAGCGCGCTGGTTAAGCTAGCAGCAAATCGTTGTAAAATATGCTGAAGCTGTCTGTATGTGGCCTATATATTCAGCTAACAGTTTGGAACATTGGCTGTCTTAAACAATGGCAAATTCGCATTAACTCAGCTACCGACTGCGACGGCAGCCCCTCCTCTCAACCTCCGGAAACATTTTAAGTTTGTGTCCGGTGTTACGGATTAACAGGCGACCCTGTTAACTGGCGACTTTCGGTCAAAAGCTTCTACTGTTACAGTAGATGTTGAGAATAGCGAGAGAACACGTAGCTGTCCTCGTGGGTCCGTGTACGTTTTATTCGTCTGTTTTTTGGTTCATTGACGAATAAAACGTACATGGACCCAAACCTTCTCGTACAGTCTCTGGTCAAAACATAACGGAATTGACGTTGTTGTGTCTTTTGAGGTAAATCCATTTGGGTTGAAACGTTGCTTGTTTGTTTCTTGAAACAGGAAGCTAGCAAATTGCCTTTCCTTTGAATTAAAGTTGGTTAAAATAACACATAATCGACCCTGGAGCCTGTTTTGTGCAAACATGTGTCACGTAAATTAACTCTGTGATTTATGCCACATTACCCATGTGAATATGACAAACTTAAACTGAACATTACATTACATTTAGCTGACGTTTTTATCCAAAGCGACTTACATGCTATACAGTAGACCGTAGACAAAGCAACTGTGAGCAATGAGGGTTAAGTGTCTTGCTCAAGGACACAACAATATGGACTAGCGGAGGCTGGGATCGAACCACCTTTTGATTGAAAGACTGACTTACTAACCACTGAGCCACAGTTGCCAACAGATGGTAAATGATCACATGCAGGTGTAATATTTGGGTATACACTTAAGACTATATATTATAATGTGTTTTTTATTTTTACATGGTTTACGTGGCACATATCTAAGCCCAAGGGCTGATAACATAAATGGAAAATTAATCTTAAAAACTTTGCCCAATTCCTTTGTATCAAATGCTATTAGTTCACCTTGAGTGTGCACCATGCTTACATATTGTGTTGTGATTATGTTTTTTCCCGTATTAAATTCAAGTGAGCTCAACTGTTTGACATCTCTGTGTTCTTGTCTGGTTGAAACAGCCGCCCATCTGCCTAAACTGCTCCGTAGTTCACGTCAACATACTCGATTATGTGTTATTTTAACCAACTTTATTTCAAAGGAAGGGCAATTTGCTAGCTTCCTGTTTCAAGACACAAACAACAAGCAACGTTTCTACTCGAGTGGACTCTTTCTCTCAAAAGACACAACAACGTCAATTCCGTTATGTTTTGACCAGAGACTGTACGAGAAGCTTTGACATGAATTTCCTGAATTAAACAATACGGCATTCACGAGGACAGCTACGCGTTCTCTTGCTATTCTCAACATCTGCTGTAACGACGACGACACACTTTTGGCCGAAAGTCACCAGTTACCAGGGTCGCCTGTTATCCGTAACACCGGCAATACATTACCACGTGTATGTATAGACTTTCTGATGTAAACATTACTGTTATGTTTAAAATATTCTTTAGTTCTCATCCTGTTTTGCATTTATTCTTTTATTTTACTTAACATTTTTTATATAAAGTGCTTCCTTAGTAATGAAAAAGAAAGGTTTAGGAGAGGATGGTTCATGTTAGCAAATGTAGACTGAACTACCATGAGCCATAAGAATAACATCTGTATTTTTTTATTTAAAGGTGAAAGTTATCCTGATAAAACTACATGTACACTATACATAGGGTACTTCATAGGTCATACTACACTGTATGATTGCATTTTCAAATGTCGGCATGCTCCAAGATTAAGAAAAATTTATTTGACCAAGACTTCACTGCAGTTACAGCAGTAGTCTGTCCTGAAACTAGTTAGACCTCAAAACAATATTTATTGAGTCGCCTTTTATATAAGCTACATTTACAGTATACAACCTGTATTAGCCATGGTGGACTGCAGAACAGAATAGTGGTGTCACAGATTTAAAAAAAAAAGAAATCGTACAAATGCAAAGTTACAATGCTACTCCACTCGCAAAATAACTCATCTGTAGCCCAAGACTTGTTGTGTATATATGATGTGTCTGATGATACCCTCCAATAACTTTTATAATGCATGCTCACAGGATGGATAATGGATCATCTAAGTGACTTTTTGAGACAGAGACATGTTCCTGAGGAAACAATAGAGACCCTGGAGCATGAGAAGGTATTTAACTGCAAAAGCAGAGTATTTAAGTCAAACAACTGTTCATAGACACTTTGTATTCCTTTTAAATGAATGAACAAATTATTATCAAATATGATTAGGTTATCTAATCAGGATTGCTCTTCTTTAAACAATGTTTCCATGTTTAGATTGATGCAAGCGCCATACAGCTGATGACAGATGAAGAATTAAAGACTTATTTGCCATCATATGGTGATCGCCTAGCAGTGTTAGGATTTTGCCGACGGAAGGAAAACAACCACAGCAGAAATCTGAAGTGCTGGAGAGTTTATCTGGAAAAAACGAAGAACAATCTGGCAAGGTGTGTCTGGAAGGCAGGAGTCTAAATAAGGGCTTGATTAGTGATCAGAGGCAGGTGAGTGAACAGGTCAAGGGAGTTAGACTGACGAGGAGGGTGTGGAGCTGAGCTGTGACACTTTTAGGTAAATCATAAAAATGTTCTTTTACTGTCAAAGTTTTGAAAAATGTATTACTGTTACGGTGTATATGGTGCTAATTTTATGTAGTCAGTACTGTCATGTTCTTTTATTGACAATGTTTTGAAAAATGTATTTACTGTTACCATATGCATGGTGCACACTTTTACAGATGCATCCATATGTTGTCATTTTCTTTACTTGAAAAGTTTGGAAAACTGTAGTACTGTATTTGTATGTAGGTGGCTGGGTTACGCATATATATATATGCGAGCCTGAGGTGTAAATCATTCAGCACAATGGACAGTGGCCTGCACAAGACACCTGAAGTGCGTTTGGAATAGAATTGCTGGTGTACTTTGATTTTATTAGTTTAGTTTAATATAACACCGCCGATAGGCACATTTAGTCATATTTACAAATGAATTACATTTTATTTATTTTTTCAAATCGAGTGATTATGCTCCTTAACCACTTGCAAGTATTGCATTTCATTATGAAATCAGAAAACCAAAAGACTTATTTTAAATATTAAAAGAAAAAAGTAATACAATTAAATAATGCTCCTTTTCTCCTAATTTGAGGAATTTAGAGCACAGTAAAGGGTTTTGTCTCATTTAAACATGAAAAGACTGAAGAAGCTTGAATTCCAAAACTACAAACAAAAAAAGTTTTTATAAAACTGTATAGATGTATGTTTGATTTAAGGTCACATTTGACCTATACTTTTATTCATCACAGGTGCAGATGTTCTTTGAACTGAAAATATATGAAGTTTTGTATGCTGTGATTGTTTAAATATCTGAATAAATTTTACTCAGTTCTTAAAAATAGTCAAGGTAAGGACAACAAAGTACTTTGTGTGTACATATATTAGCTACAATTATATTTGCATCTATCACAGGCTGTAACTCTAAGTTCTAATTGTTTCTGAAAAATGAAATATGACACAGGCACAGAAAAGTTAATGATCTAGTTCATTGTTTATGAGATGTCTAAGTTCGATATACAGGTTCACTGTTTCAAACACATCATTTGTTAGTTTCAGATTATACTCTGACATTAGGTCCACACAGATATGGAACACATCTTCATCACATGGGAAATCCTTGAACACACTCTTCAAGGCAGACTTGAACCTTCTCCAGGCCCACAGGGTGCAAACAATCTCTGCCTCCGTACAGCTGAGGGACTGCATGCAGTATGGAGGGGCGTCCATGAGGTGATCGTGAGTTGTGGACTTGACGGACTCTATGGTTGTTCCAAGTCAATACAACCTCATTAAGTTCTTCCTAGGAGGCAAATCATATTCAGTCACAAAGAGTATATTACAAAAATGCCATTACAAAGATAGGTGTGCATTTTCCTGCAATAGCTGCGAAATTTGCTGCAATGAAACAGATGTTGCAATAATATTGAACAGCTATCAAAATGTGGTCGAAGAACCCACAAATAAAAAGAGTCTTTTCCATCATATGTCATGCCATGTATTACTCAATTATCTGCACAGAAGGAAATGACCTTCTTACACAAGGTCATTTGTGGCTCTTAAAAATAGTATTGTGCAATCACCTGTATATGTGTCAATTACCTGTATCATTTGAAGAAAACAAAACTGGATCAAAGACTTGTCCAAGAAGTTGTCTGAGAAGTAGCCATCTGCTCTCAGTTTGTCAAATAGGTCCATCCAAAACTGGACACACTCACTTCGCAAGGTCAGTCACCATCGCTCAATCCGCTGGTTTCCAGTGCTTGGACCAAAGGTTACACTGTCTGTCTCAGCTTGGTTCTCAGAGAAATGCAAAATCTTCTGCATTTCAGCCATATGTCCATTTTCTGTTCCTAAATCAAGTCTAAGTCTGGCAGGGGATCCACCAGCATTGATCACAGCATCCATAAAGTAGCCAGCGATGATCTTTGGATCATTGTTTGTTTTGTAAGCTTCAAACCATATCATCTTTCTGGAAAACCCATCAATGCATCCACTGATTGCAATTCCAAATGGCTTAAGCTTGTCATAGCCATCAATGTGCCAGACATAGTTTGGACCACAGCTGTGGTACACATGCCTCCGCAGTCTGTTTCTTGACCTCAGATCAACACCTTCGCCATCCAATAACTTTAGCAATATTCTAACTGTTTCTCTGTCAGTCACAATTCCATGTAAGCAACACTTTTGGTGCATCCATCTATAACCATGACACTGACCAGATGTTTCCAGTTGCTGTTCAATGAAGTTGGCCACCTCAGCCACATCGGTTTTATTCTTTCTACGCCAAAGTTGCTTCTTACTTAAAATCCTTTCAAGGGTGCGTTTACTTAGTACAATCCCATGTGAATTAGCAAGCAATTGAAGTATTTCATCTGTTGTAAAACCACGTTTAATGTAGTCTTCAATGAACTCACATTCCATTTCTAGAACTGCTTCTGACTGTTGTGGTTAAGTATCTCATAATAATGACTTTTTGTCTCATAATTATAACTTAGCATCTCATAATTATGAGATAGTCAAGTCATAATTATGAGATACTATCTCATAATTATGACTTACAGGATCTATTTTTTTTATCCCAGTGGCGAAAACGGGCTTCCATACCTCCAAGACTCGTTTGAGAGAAGAACTTTGGCGGAGAAACTGTGATGACGCGCAGAGCTTCCTCTGTGAGATTGGCTTTTCTGTTGTTGCCTCTCTCAAAACAAAATACAGATCGAAGCTCAACTTTGAGCATGAATTGAGAGTGGCCGTATCAAATCTACAACCCCGTTTTACAAAGATTTGTAGTGGAAAGCAGGCTCATATCTGCACTAATTTAGTTTTGACTTACATTTTCTTTGTTCTATTATTAATAAAAGCACAGATAGAGGAGTCACAAAATGGCGTTATTTCAATAAAAATTCAGCATGGACCATTTTGTTACAATTTTGTAGGGGCGGTGGGGCCCGAACATTTTTCGTCCTCCAAAGTGGGGCTTGACAAAAAAGGTTTGAGAACCACTGGCTTAAGACAACAGACTGGCCTGAAACGGCCACACCACGGACTGTTTGGCTAAGGTAGCTGCTGGATGCAGTCCTGCTAACACCGTATGGGTTGGCTAAGCTAGCTTCAGTCCTGCTAACGCTGTATTTGGCTTTCCATGATTGCTTTTTAAATCGACGGGGACAGAGCCAGCATGGACAGATATGGGAGTAAGGGACATGAAGCACTTGAAGTAAAATAAAGACAACATGAGAACACCAGGACACTCATGGATAACTCCATCAAGTTAGCAAATCAGGCTAAGGCACAAGGTTAGTTGTTATAAATGTAATAACTAAGTTTTACGTAAATTAGTGTTGGCTCTGTGTCTGTATGATATTAATGCGTATTTGTAGGTTTCGGGTCCTTTTATTCTGAAGAACTTCCGGCGAGGCCGGAAGTATATGCAAATACGTAACGTTCGCGGATTTCAAACCTGGCTTTTTAATTCTGAGACCCTCTGCGCCAGAAGCTCAAAAAAATGTAAGTAAAACAAAACAAAAAATCCACATTTGTTTTTGATTTCCGTTGCTGAGAAAAATATGTTTTGTGTTCTGAATATGTCAAGTTCTCTAAAAAGTATACATTATACTAGTGATACATGGTCCGAGTGCTTCTGCAGTTAATGAAATCATGGAAGAGTGCTTCTGTGGTTTATGTAAAAGTGCTGTGCTCACCTATTGCATTGCACACCATTCATCATGACTTAATTACAGATGTGAAATAATTATATAATTAAACTATTTTGTTGTATCTTTTTGTGCACATCTCATATGTGTGCAAGCCAACCCAGCTTTAGACACACCCAACCTCCATAACAGAAGCCATGATTGTTCAATGCAAAATTCACGTTTAGACTAAGAGGTGTTTAAAAGTAGTGCGATGTTAACGAAATCTATTGTACAGAATTATATTACAAATCTCAGCAAATGTTTTTGATTTATGCAAAAAGAGTGTATATTAAAACATTTTTCAATACTTGTGACCTTTCCTCTAGTGCCACATCTGCAATTAATTAATTTACAGTACACTGTACCAAGATAACTGTATAATTTAGAGTAACTTGCTGGCAGCAATTAGCAAGTAAGTAGCTGTAGTATAGTTCACAGTATGCTTACTGTAAAATGAATCACAGAACTCTTGGCACACTGTAGTCATTTTTACAATAATAATCCCAGTACTGTCATTGTTATTACAGTAACCGTGTACAGTTTACAGCAAATCCTAAATTACTCTAACATGCATAACTATTCATTTTAATACTTTAAATGAATAACAGTAAAATTACATATATGTGTTTTAACAACACATTTTCATGATATTCTTCAACATAAAACATTTCAAATGTTCCTCTTTCTTCAAGTTACTATGACAACTTAAACATGTTTTAAAGTAATTTGACATTAAAGCAATAACATATTTAGGTCAAGGGGGAAATGTATACAAACTATTTGAACTGGAAAAAGTGAAATTTCAAACAATAAAATGTGCATGACTGACTTTGTTGTTACTGTATTGAACTGGAATCCTCTCCCTGGGCGGTCGTCTTCTCCATGAACTGAAGTCTCTTTCTGAACTGGTACTGGGATCTTACCAAGCACGATGAGCCTTGGAGTACTCGGCACGTACACCTGGGCCTGCAGCACAAAATAAACAGACAATAGTACCATATTAGTAGAATAGACATGAAAGAAACCCTTACTTTGGTGTTTATGGTCAAATAAATGTGTGAGAAGATAAGAAGCATTGTTTAGTCTGCAAGGTGTGCTTCACGTGGGGGGGGGATGAGCACATGAAACAGGATAGAGATGGGTTCCCATAACAAAACACCTGCTTTTTTTGTTTGAAGTTTGAACTGTAACTTTATATATGGGGCTGTGAAGAGAGAGAGGGGGGAGGAATGTGATCAGCAATTTTAAATGTTCAAATGTCTATTGTTGAGGATATCTTCACAGGTCCGATGTAAAATACAATGTTGATGATTGATTCATGTTGTAAATCGGTCAGATTTGACCAGAACACGACAGGAGGGTTAAGCTAGCAACGATGTATCCAGGTTTATACTAGCTGCTGCAGTCTGCCCTGTCATGTAGCTCATAAAACACACACCATGTTGTGCTGTGTAAAGGTCTGACTGTTGTGGCGTTCTGGTTCACCTTCAGTGGTGCTCAGTAACGTTACCAGTGTCACATGGTGCTGCATGTTAGCTAGCAAGAGAGAAAAGAATAAAATCTTCTCCAAAAAGAGCGAGCCTTAACTAACGTACGTGAAACAGTAAGTCATTCAAATGAATAAAAATGACCTCACATGTAATGAGAATTAGTGTTGACGAGTTCTGGTACACTTGAAAGCTGTGAAGTTAGTCATTTTTTTTCAGTGTTGTTTATTCATGTGGGACTTCTTTGTGTTTCTGTGGCCGGAAGTACACATGTTAACATGAATGTGCATTACAATATATGATAGATGCACGTCAGTAACATGCATGCACATACTGTGGATATTAAGGTTAAACATACGCAGTGAAAGAACAGCACAGACCCGGGGGCTTCATTTGAATCACGTGAACGCGCATACACGTGCACGTCTCCGCTGGGTAACGTTACTGAGGAACGCATTAAAGATGCACGTAGTTTATAGTCATGTACATTAACTGCTCCACATTTATGTGACAGAAAGAGTTACTAATGAGCTACTAGTTAGTTAGCAGATTGAGGTTATCATGCTAACTAATCATTGATGGTGTGTTATTAGATTAAACTACCAGCAGCATATTAAAACGAGTATAAGTAATTATACTTAACGTTTGTTTTGATGCTAAACTTTAATACATTCCTTGAGTCATTTATTTGAATGCAGGACTTATATTTGCTAAAAACAGAGCCGATGTTCAGCACCTTGAACAGCATTAAAAATGCTGCAATTTCATTGTCTGTCAGTGAGTACCAGCTATACATGACCGGCCCCCACGGAATACCTGCATATTTTCTACAGGAAATTTCAACCTACAGTCCTCCACTCTACCAACTGAGCTATCAAAAAGACCAAAACCTCACATGCCGAACCAAAGTATGTTTCCAAAGACTCAACAAGACAGAGTCAAACGTGATAAACAGCCAACTGCTCTGTACGTAACTCATCTTTCAAAACTTTGTGCAAAGTTACTTAGTAGCCGCTTACAACAAAATCCCTGTTAATTTTTTCATTAAAGATCGTCGCACTATTCACATCTTTCCATTCAACTACAATAAATTCATCCGGGGTTGAACCTGCGACCATAGCTACTAAAGGAAATATATCAGCTTACAGTCCTCTGCTCTACCAACTGTGATATCAAAGGGAACTAAGCTTACTTGTTTCAATCGAGGCTGAAACTAATGCCAAAGCAAAGTTTGTTTCCAAAGACTCAACAAAACAGAGTCAAACGTGACAAACAGCCACCTGCTTTGTACATACCTGCTCTTTTAAAATGTCTGCAAAGTTACTCAGTAACCGCTTACAACAAAAATACCCTGTTCATTATTCACTTAATGATCGTCGCTCATCTTTCCATTCAACTACAATAAGTTCATCTTTTGAGCCAGAGTTGAAACAGCGACCTAAGGGTGCCTGCATAGTTTCCACAGGAAATATCAGCCTACAGTCCTCCCCTCTACCAACTGAGTTATCGAAGGGACCCAAAACCTCACATTCTTTCAGCGTGCATCGAAGCTGAAACTCATGCCGAACCAAAGTATGTTTTCAAAGACTCAACAAAACAGAGTTAAACGTGACCAACAGCCACCTGCGTTGTACGTACCTGCTCTTTTAAAACGTGTGCAAAGTTACTCAGTAGTCGCTTACAACAAAAACCCTGTTAATTATTCCCTGAAAGATCGTTGCTCATCTTTCCATTCAACTACAATTAGTTCATCCTTCGAGCCGTAGTACAACCAGCGACCTAAGGATACCTGCTTATTTTTCACAGAAAATATCAGCCTACAGTGCTCCGCTCTACCAACTGAGCTGTCAAAGGGAGCAATGGGTGCTACACCACCTGAGGACCAACTTGACTCAAGTTGTAGCCTGGTGGACTCAGAAAAAACAAAAAAATGAAACAATGATGCCTTCCAAGATGAGCCCAGGAGGACGGGGTTGGGTAACCTCCGAACATCCCAAGTGGAAGACACTTTGATTTGGGGAGATTACAAGTCAAGTTAGCCGCCACTAGGACGTTACCGCGGACCACCGCGAGGAGGTCTCGACTCAACCGACTGTAACGTCGGATTCCCCTGGTACGCACCCTAAACTAAACTAACCCTAACATTAACATTAACTCTAAACTAAACTAAATGACATGCCATCCAAACTATGCTAAACTATCCGGCAGAGTACCATAGCCTCAGATTTGGAGGTACGAACACAGCTCCTACTGCAGGTAGTACAGGGACCGAATGGCCCGTTGCAACGGGTCCGGCACCCCATACTCCTGCAGCACCCCCACACAAACCGCAGAGGGACCTGGTCGAAAGCCTTCTCCAAGTCCACAAAGCACATGTAAACTGGTTGGGCAAACTCACAGGTCTCCTCCAGTAGTCTTGTGAGGGTAAAGGAACGGAATCCGCACTGCTTCTCTTGAATCTGAAGTTCGACAAACGGTTGGAGCCTCCTCTCCAGCACCCTGACATAAGCTTTCCCGGGAGGCTGAGTAGTGTGATACCCCAATAGTTCGAGCACACTCTCCGGCCCCCCTTTTCTCAAAAGAGAACCACCTTCCCGGTCTGCATGTCCATGGGCACAGACCCCCATGCGACGTTGAAAAGGCAATCCAAGACAGCCCAACAACGTCCAGCGCTTTCAGCATCTCAGAGCGAATATCATCCACCCCCGGCGCCATGCCACCAAGGAGCTGTTGGACTACCTTAGCGGCCTCTGCCAGGGATATGTGGGTGCAACCCGCCCCAAGTCTTCAGGCGCTGCCCCCTCTCCAGGGGACATGTTGGCCGGGTTTAAAAGTTCCTCAAAGTGCTCTTTGAGGCCAACCGAAAGCCCTTCTCCGTGGCCTCCTCGAACTCCTCCCCTAACATTGACCCTAAACTAAATTACATAAATCCGGCTATGTCATTAGCTTAGAAGAATTGTTCCATCCGTTCTATGTACGCTGACCATTGCACTCACTAGCACTGACCCGTGGGTCTCTCCTTCCCTGCGAGAACGTAGAGTTTTTACCCTCATTGCCAGTTGCTGTGGTGTATTCACGAAGCAGATGCACATGTTCGTTACTTTTTTTGGCTATTGAAGAACTCTCAAGTCAGTAGTGCGCATGCATGCTACAGAAGGACCGAAAGTATTTCTACTTATTTCTACCATATAACTAAATGTGATCAATATACCGCACTAACCCCTAAACTGAACCGCTCTTAGTCTGGACTCTCCCCCGAGACCTGTTTGCTTGTTGGACAACATAGCTCCCAGGATCAATGAGCCACTCAAACTCCTCCACCACGTTAAGGTGGCGGTTCGCGGAGGAGACCCCGCCCCCGCCCCCTACTAAGTCCACTAAGCTAACAACTTCAGTAAAATTGGTAGTCCTCACATGGGAAGCACCGCTACCTCTGTCTCCAGTCATCTTGCGCTGTGTACATCAGAGGACTATCACAGCCAGTCCAAGCAGCAAAGCGCCTCCTCTTTGCTTCTTGGTCAGGCTGTGCATAGCACTGTGCCAGCAAGAACAGACAGACACACTAAACGTGTCTGTGCCAGAATACTAGCCAGAGCTATCAGGCACACTAGGCAGCGAAGAGTAGGTCTGGCCCCACCCTCCGCTCCTATGTGCCCGCAAGCGCAGTTGCCGGTGCCGCAGTAGTCAGGGCCCCAAGACAGCATAGCCACACTAGGAGCGAAGGACGCACAGGCCATTTTTTCCGATCTTTAAGGTCCGTTCTACTGACTCCGCCAGTCAAGCCGAACCCTATTATTTTTTCTTTTTTGCCGGCTTTTTTGCCGGCTTTTGGGGCCTGGCTTCTCTTCGCTCCACAGTGACTATGAACTGCAACGAGGGGGGCTGCCACTACTGACCCAGCTACCACGCTGCACTGCAGCTGTCATTGCTGTGCACCTACAAGATGACTGGTGCTACTGTGGTAACTCAGTCATCTAGAAGGTGCCAGCAGTAGCTATTAGAGCACCATCCAAGTCATCATCAGAGGAATGTGGGCCACCTCTTTGAGACATTGGATGGCAATAGCTACTGTTGGCACCTGCTAGATGATTGTGCTACCACAGCACCAGGAGCATGCAGAAGCAACGGGTCTACACAACCTGAGGTCCAAATTTGACTCAAGTCGTAGCCCGGTGCACTCCAAAAACATCTTAACAAAAAAATGAAACGATGCAGCCTTCCAAGATGAGCCCAGGAGGACGGAGGTGCATTATCTCCGAACCTCCCAAGTGGAAGCCGCTTCGTTTTGGGGAGATTACGAGTCAAGTTAGCCGCCACTAAGGCGTTACCGCGGACCACCGCGAGGAGGTCTCGACTCAACCGACTGCAAAGTCGGATTCCCCTGGTCCGCACCCTAAACTAAACTTACCCTAACTCGGATACCCTAACTTACCCTAAGAGCGGGTCATTGCGAAGGTGTTGAATCCGATTTTGAGCCACCTTTCTCGGGTAAAAGTCAACGACCTTTACCCTCGGAGAAGAGTGGGTCATTGCAAAGGTGTTGAATCCGATTTTGAGCCACCTTTCTTGGGTAAAAGTCAAAGGATTTTAAACCCCGGAGAAGGGGGGTCATTGCGAAGGTGTTGAATATGATTTTGTTTTACTTTGCATGGCGCTGTACCAGCTACTGACATTAACACTAACCCTAAACTGAACCTCTCTTAGTCTGGACTCTCCCCCGAGACCTGTTAGCCAGGGACTGATGACCCGGACAACATAGCTCCCAGGATCACTGAGCCACTCAAACTCCTCCACCACGTTAAGGTGGCGGTTCGCTTTCAGAATCTCAGAGCGAATATCATCCACCCCCGGCGCCATGCCACCAAGGAGCTTTTGGACTACCTTAGCGGCCTCTGCCAGGGATATGTGGGTGCAACCCGCCCCAAGTCTTCAGGGGACATGATGGCCGGAATAGGAGTTCCTCAAAGTGCTCTTTGAGGCCAACCGAAAGCCCTTCTCCGTGGCCTCCCCGAACTCCTCCCCTAACATTGACCCTAAACTAAATTACATAAATCCGATTTTTACATTACAGAAGCTTCGATTTGGGGAGATTACGAGTCAAGTTAGCCGCCACTATGGCGTTACCGCGGACCACCGCGAGGAGGTCTCGACTCAACCGACTAATGTCGGATTCCCCTGGTCCGCACCCTAAACTAAACTAACCGAATCCGATTCTGGGCAATGTTTATCGGGTAAAAAGTCAACGGGTTTTATCAGTCAATGGGTTTCAACCCCGGAGAACGGTGGGTCTTTGCTAAGGTGTTTAATCCAATTTTGGGCAATGTTTATCGGGTAAAAATCAACCGGTTTTATCAGTCAATGGGTTTCAACCCCGGAGAACGGTGGGTCTTTGCTAAGGTGTTTAATCCGATTTTGGGCAATGTTTATCGGGTAAAAATCAACCGGTTTTATCAGTCAATGGGTTTCAACCCCGGAGAACGGTGGGTCATTATTGCTAAGGTGTTTAATCCGATTTTGGGCAATGTTTATCGGGTAAAAGTCAACGGGTTTTATCAGTCAATGGGTTTCAACCCTGGAGAACGGTGGTTGCTAAGGTGTTTAATCCGATTTTGGGCAATGTTTATCGGGTAAAAATCAACCGGTTTTATCAGTCAATGGGTTTCAACCCCGGAGAACGGTGGGTCATTGCTAAGGTGTTTAATCCGATTTTGGGCCACCTTTCTCGGGTAAAAGTCAACAACTTTTACCCTCAGAGAAGCGTGGGTCTTTGTTAAAGTGTTTAATCTGATTTTGGGCAATGATTATCGGGTAAAAGTCAACGGGTTTCAACCCCGGAGAACGGTGGGTCATTGCGAAGGTATCAAATCTGATTTTGGGCCATGTTACTGGGGTAAAAGTCTCCTCAGTGACTGCAAGCGCCGTTGCTAGTGCCGCAATAGTCAGAGCTCCAAGACAGCATAGTCACACTAAGAGGCCATGTTCTTTTTTTAGCCGGCCTTTTCCCGACTTTTGGCCTGGGTCCTCTTCGCTCCACAGTGACTATGAACTGCGACGAGGTGCTGCTGCTGCTACTGACCCAGCTACTGACGCTGCTGCTTTTCAGGCAAAAGTCAACTGGTTTTACCTCTGGAGAACACGTGGGTCATTGTGAAGGTTTTTAATCCGATTTTGGGCAATGTTTATCGGGTAAAAGTCAACTGGTTTTATCAGTCAATGGGTTTCAACCCCGGAGAACGGTGGGTCTTTGCGAAGGTGTTGAATCCGATTTTGAGCCACCTTTCTCGGGTAAAAGTCAACGACCTTTACCCTCGGAGAAGAGTGGGTCATTGCAAAGGTGTTGAATCCGATTTTGAGCCACCTTTCTTGGGTAAAAGTCAAAGGATTTTAAACCCCGGAGAAGGGGGGTCATTGCGAAGGTGTTGAATATGATTTTGTTTTACTTTGCATGGCGCTGTACCAGCTACTGACATTAACACTAACCCTAAACTGAACCTCTCTTAGTCTGGACTCTCCCCCGAGACCTGTTAGCCAGGGACTGATGACCCGGACAACATAGCTCCCAGGATCACTGAGCCACTCAAACTCCTCCACCACGTTAAGGTGGCGGTTCGCGGAGGAGACCCTAAATTAAACTTACCCTAACATTAACATTAACCCTAAACTAAATGACATGCCATCCAAACTATGCTGAACTATCCGGCAGAGTACCATGGCCTCAGATTTGGAGGTACGAACACAGCTCCTACTGCAGGTAGTACAGGGGCCGAATGGCCCGTTGCAACGGGTCCAGCACCCCATACTCCTGCAGCACGCCCACAAAAAAAAGAGGGACCTGGTTGAATGCCTTCTCCAAGTCCACAAAGCACATGTAGTCTGGTCTTGTGAGGGTAAAGGAACGGAATCCGCACTGCTTCTCTTGAATCTGAAGTTCAACAAATGGTTGGAGCCTCCTCTCCAGCACCCTGACATAAGCTTTCCCGGGAGGCTGAGTAGTGTGATACCCCAATAGTTCGAGCACACTCTCCGGCCCCCCTTTTCTCAAAAGAGAACCACCTTCCCGGTCTGCATGTCCATGGGCACAGACCCCCATGCGACGTTGAAAAGGCAATCCAAGACAGCCCAACAACGTCCAGCGCTTTCAGCATCTCAGAGCGAATATCATCCACCCCCGGCGCCATGCCACCAAGGAGCTGTTGGACTACCTTAGCGGCCTCTGCCAGGGATATGTGGGTGCAACCCGCCCCAAGTCTTCAGGCGCTGCCCCCTCTCCAGGGGACATGTTGGCCGGGTTTAAAAGTTCCTCAAAGTGCTCTTTGAGGCCAACCGAAAGCCCTTCTCCGTGGCCTCCTCGAACTCCTCCCCTAACATTGACCCTAAACTAAATTACATAAATCCGGCTATGTCATTAGCTTAGAAGAATTGTTCCATCCGTTCTATGTACGCTGACCATTGCACTCACTAGCACTGACCCGTGGGTCTCTCCTTCCCTGCGAGAACGTAGAGTTTTTACCCTCATTGCCAGTTGCTGTGGTGTATTCACGAAGCAGATGCACATGTTCGTTACTTTTTTTGGCTATTGAAGAACTCTCAAGTCAGTAGTGCGCATGCATGCTACAGAAGGACCGAAAGTATTTCTACTTATTTCTACCATATAACTAAATGTGATCAATATACCGCACTAACCCCTAAACTGAACCGCTCTTAGTCTGGACTCTCCCCCGAGACCTGTTTGCTTGTTGGACAACATAGCTCCCAGGATCACTGAGCCACTCAAACTCCTCCACCACGTTAAGGTGGCGGTTCGCGGAGGAGACCCCGCCCCCGCCCCCTACTAAGTCCACTAAGCTAACAACTTCAGTAAAATTGGTAGTCCTCACATGGGAAGCACCGCTACCTCTGTCTCCAGTCATCTTGCGCTGTGTACATCAGAGGACTATCACAGCCAGTCGTCGCAGCAAAGCGCCTCCTCTTTGCTTCTTGGTCAGGCTGTGCATAGCACTGTGCCAGCAAGAACAGACAGACACACTAAACGTGTCTGTGCCAGAATACTAGCCAGAGCTATCAGGCACACTAGGCAGCGAAGAGTAGGTCTGGCCCCACCCTCCGCTCCTATGTGCCCGCAAGCGCAGTTGCCGGTGCCGCAGTAGTCAGGGCCCCAAGACAGCATAGCCACACTAGGAGCGAAGGACGCACAGGCCATTTTTTCCGATCTTTAAGGTCCGTTCTACTGACTCCGCCAGTCAAGCCGAACCCTATTATTTTTTCTTTTTTGCCGGCTTTTTTGCCGGCTTTTGGGGCCTGGCTTCTCTTCGCTCCACAGTGACTATGAACTGCAACGAGGGGGGCTGCCACTACTGACCCAGCTACCACGCTGCACTGCAGCTGTCATTGCTGTGCACCTACAAGATGACTGGTGCTACTGTGGTAACTCAGTCATCTAGAAGGTGCCAGCAGTAGCTATTAGAGCACCATCCAAGTCATCATCAGAGGAATGTGGGCCACCTCTTTGAGACATTGGATGGCAATAGCTACTGTTGGCACCTGCTAGATGATTGTGCTACCACAGCACCAGGAGCATGCAGAAGCAATGGGTCTACACAACCTGAGGTCCAAATTTGACTCAAGTCGTAGCCCGGTGCACTCCAAAAACATCTTAACAAAAAAATGAAACGATGCAGCCTTCCAAGATGAGCCCAGGAGGACGGAGGTGCATTATCTCCGAACCTCCCAAGTGGAAGCCGCTTCGTTTTGGGGAGATTACGAGTCAAGTTAGCCGCCACTAAGGCGTTACCGCGGACCACCGCGAGGAGGTCTCGACTCAACCGACTGCAAAGTCGGATTCCCCTGGTCCGCACCCTAAACTAAACTTACCCTAACTCGGATACCCTAACTTACCCTAAGGGCGGGTCATTGCGAAGGTGTTGAATCCGATTTTGAGCCACCTTTCTCGGGTAAAAGTCAACGACCTTTACCCTCGGAGAAGAGTGGGTCATTGCAAAGGTGTTGAATCCGATTTTGAGCCACCTTTCTTGGGTAAAAGTCAAAGGATTTTAAACCCCGGAGAAGGGGGGTCATTGCGAAGGTGTTGAATATGATTTTGTTTTACTTTGCATGGCGCTGTACCAGCTACTGACATTAACACTAACCCTAAACTGAACCGCTCTTAGTCTGGACTCTCCCCCGAGACCTGTTAGCCAGGGACTGATGACCCGGACAACATAGCTCCCAGGATCACTGAGCCACTCAAACTCCTCCACCACGTTAAGGTGGCGGTTCGCGGAGGAGACCCTAAATTAAACTTACCCTAACATTAACATTAACCCTAAACTAAATGACATGCCATCCAAACTATGCTGAACTATCCGGCAGAGTACCATGGCCTCAGATTTGGAGGTACGAACACAGCTCCTACTGCAGGTAGTACAGGGGCCGAATGGCCCGTTGCAACGGGTCCAGCACCCCATACTCCTGCAGCACGCCCACAAAAAAAAGAGGGACCTGGTTGAATGCCTTCTCCAAGTCCACAAAGCACATGTAGTCTGGTCTTGTGAGGGTAAAGGAACGGAATCCGCACTGCTTCTCTTGAATCTGAAGTTCAACAAATGGTTGGAGCCTCCTCTCCAGCACCCAGACATAAGCTTTCCCGGGAGGCTGAGTAGTGTGATACCCCAATAGTTCGACCACACTCTCCGGTCCCCATTTTTGCAAAAGAGAACCACCTTCCCGGTCTGCCTGTCCATGGGCACTGTTCCCGACCCCATGCAACATTGAAAAGGCCATCCAAGACAGCCCAACAACATCCAGCGCTTTCAGAATCTCAGAGCGAATATCATCCACCCCCGGCGCCATGCCACCAAGGAGCTTTTGGACTACCTTAGCGGCCTCTGCCAGGGATATGTGGGTGCAACCCGCCCCAAGTCTTCAGGGGACATGATGGCCGGAATAGGAGTTCCTCAAAGTGCTCTTTGAGGCCAACCGAAAGCCCTTCTCCGTGGCCTCCCCGAACTCCTCCCCTAACATTGACCCTAAACTAAATTACATAAATCCGATTTTTACATTACAGAAGCTTCGATTTGGGGAGATTACGAGTCAAGTTAGCCGCCACTATGGCGTTACCGCGGACCACCGCGAGGAGGTCTCGACTCAACCGACTAATGTCGGATTCCCCTGGTCCGCACCCTAAACTAAACTAACCAAATCCGATTCTGGGCAATGTTTATCGGGTAAAAAGTCAACGGGTTTTATCAGTCAATGGGTTTCAACCCCGGAGAACGGTGGGTCTTTGCTAAGGTGTTTAATCCAATTTTGGGCAATGTTTATCGGGTAAAAATCAACCGGTTTTATCAGTCAATGGGTTTCAACCCCGGAGAACGGTGGGTCTTTGCTAAGGTGTTTAATCCGATTTTGGGCAATGTTTATCGGGTAAAAATCAACCGGTTTTATCAGTCAATGGGTTTCAACCCCGGAGAACGGTGGGTCATTATTGCTAAGGTGTTTAATCCGATTTTGGGCAATGTTTATCGGGTAAAAGTCAACGGGTTTTATCAGTCAATGGGTTTCAACCCCGGAGAACGGTGGGTCTTTGCTAAGGTGTTTAATCCGATTTTGGGCAATGTTTATCGGGTAAAGTCAACGGGTTTTATCAGTCAATGGGTTTCAACCCTGGAGAACGGTGGTTGCTAAGGTGTTTAATCCGATTTTGGGCAATGTTTATCGGGTAAAAATCAACCGGTTTTATCAGTCAATGGGTTTCAACCCCGGAGAACGGTGGGTCATTGCTAAGGTGTTTAATCCGATTTTGGGCCACCTTTCTCGGGTAAAAGTCAACAACTTTTACCCTCAGAGAAGCGTGGGTCTTTGTTAAAGTGTTTAATCTGATTTTGGGCAATGATTATCGGGTAAAAGTCAACGGGTTTCAACCCCGGAGAACAGTGGGTCATTGCGAAGGTATCAAATCTGATTTTGGGCCATGTTACTGGGGTAAAAGTCTCCTCAGTGACTGCAAGCGCCGTTGCTAGTGCCGCAATAGTCAGAGCTCCAAGACAGCATAGTCACACTAAGAGGCCATGTTCTTTTTTTAGCCGGCCTTTTCCCGACTTTTGGCCTGGGTCCTCTTTGCTCCACAGTGACTATGAACTGCGACGAGGTGCTGCTGCTGCTACTGACCCAGCTACTGACGCTGCTGCTTTTCAGGCAAAAGTCAACTGGTTTTACCTCTGGAGAACACGTGGGTCATTGTGAAGGTTTTTAATCCGATTTTGGGCAATGTTTATCGGGTAAAAGTCAACTGGTTTTATCAGTCAATGGGTTTCAACCCCGGAGAACGGTGGGTCTTTGCGAAGGTGTTGAATCCGATTTTGAGCCACCTTTCTCGGGTAAAAGTCAACGACCTTTACCCTCGGAGAAGAGTGGGTCATTGCAAAGGTGTTGAATCCGATTTTGAGCCACCTTTCTTGGGTAAAAGTCAAAGGATTTTAAACCCCGGAGAAGGGGGGTCATTGCGAAGGTGTTGAATATGATTTTGTTTTACTTTGCATGGCGCTGTACCAGCTACTGACATTAACACTAACCCTAAACTGAACCTCTCTTAGTCTGGACTCTCCCCCGAGACCTGTTAGCCAGGGACTGATGACCCGGACAACATAGCTCCCAGGATCACTGAGCCACTCAAACTCCTCCACCACGTTAAGGTGGCGGTTCGCGGAGGAGACCCTAAATTAAACTTACCCTAACATTAACATTAACCCTAAACTAAATGACATGCCATCCAAACTATGCTGAACTATCCGGCAGAGTACCATGGCCTCAGATTTGGAGGTACGAACACAGCTCCTACTGCAGGTAGTACAGGGGCCGAATGGCCCGTTGCAACGGGTCCAGCACCCCATACTCCTGCAGCACGCCCACAAAAAAAAGAGGGACCTGGTTGAATGCCTTCTCCAAGTCCACAAAGCACATGTAGTCTGGTCTTGTGAGGGTAAAGGAACGGAATCCGCACTGCTTCTCTTGAATCTGAAGTTCAACAAATGGTTGGAGCCTCCTCTCCAGCACCCTGACATAAGCTTTCCCGGGAGGCTGAGTAGTGTGATACCCCAATAGTTCGACCACACTCTCCGGTCCCCATTTTTGCAAAAGAGAACCACCTTCCCGGTCTGCCTGTCCATGGGCACTGTTCCCGACCCCATGCAACATTGAAAAGGCCATCCAAGACAGCCCAACAACATCCAGCGCTTTCAGAATCTCAGAGCGAATATCATCCACCCCCGGCGCCATGCCACCAAGGAGCTTTTGGACTACCTTAGCGGCCTCTGCCAGGGATATGTGGGTGCAACCCGCCCCAAGTCTTCAGGGGACATGATGGCCGGAATAGGAGTTCCTCAAAGTGCTCTTTGAGGCCAACCGAAAGCCCTTCTCCGTGGCCTCCCCGAACTCCTCCCCTAACATTGACCCTAAACTAAATTACATAAATCCGATTTTTACATTACAGAAGCTTCGATTTGGGGAGATTACGAGTCAAGTTAGCCGCCACTATGGCGTTACCGCGGACCACCGCGAGGAGGTCTCGACTCAACCGACTAATGTCGGATTCCCCTGGTCCGCACCCTAAACTAAACTAACCGAATCCGATTCTGGGCAATGTTTATCGGGTAAAAAGTCAACGGGTTTTATCAGTCAATGGGTTTCAACCCCGGAGAACGGTGGGTCTTTGCTAAGGTGTTTAATCCAATTTTGGGCAATGTTTATCGGGTAAAAATCAACCGGTTTTATCAGTCAATGGGTTTCAACCCCGGAGAACGGTGGGTCTTTGCTAAGGTGTTTAATCCGATTTTGTGCAATGTTTATCGGGTAAAAATCAACCGGTTTTATCAGTCAATGGGTTTCAACCCCATCGAACGGTGGGTCATTATTGCTAAGGTGTTTAATCCGATTTTGGGCAATGTTTATCGGGTAAAAGTCAACGGGTTTTATCAGTCAATGGGTTTCAACCCCGGAGAACGTTGGGTCTTTGCTAAGGTGTTTAATCCGATTTTGGGCAATGTTTATCGGGTAAAAGTCAACGGGTTTTATCAGTCAATGGGTTTCAACCCCGGAGAACGGTGGTTGCTAAGGTGTTTAATCCGATTTTGGGCAATGTTTATCGGGTAAAAATCAACCGGTTTTATCAGTCAATGGGTTTCAACCCCGGAGAACGGTGGGTCATTGCTAAGGTGTTTAATCCGATTTTGGGCCACCTTTCTCGGGTAAAAGTCAACAACTTTTACCCTCAGAGAAGCGTGGGTCTTTGTTAAAGTGTTTAATCTGATTTTGGGCAATGATTATCGGGTAAAGGTCAACGGGTTTCAACCCCGGAGAACGGTGGGTCATTGCGAAGGTATCAAATCTGATTTTGGGCCATGTTACTGGGGTAAAAGTCTCCTCAGTGACTGCAAGCGCCGTTGCTAGTGCCGCAATAGTCAGAGCTCCAAGACAGCATAGTCACACTAAGAGGCCATGTTCTTTTTTTAGCCGGCCTTTTCCCGACTTTTGGCCTGGGTCCTCTTCGCTCCACAGTGACTATGAACTGCGACGAGGTGCTGCTGCTGCTACTGACCCAGCTACTGACGCTGCTGCTTTTCAGGCAAAAGTCAACTGGTTTTACCTCTGGAGAACACGTGGGTCATTGTGAAGGTTTTTAATCCGATTTTGGGCAATGTTTATCGGGTAAAAGTCAACTGGTTTTATCAGTCAATGGGTTTCAACCCCGGAGAACGGTGGGTCTTTGCGAAGGTGTTGAATCCGATTTTGAGCCACCTTTCTCGGGTAAAAGTCAACGACCTTTACCCTCGGAGAAGAGTGGGTCATTGCAAAGGTGTTGAATCCGATTTTGAGCCACCTTTCTTGGGTAAAAGTCAAAGGATTTTAAACCCCGGAGAAGTGGGGTCATTGCGAAGGTGTTGAATATGATTTTGTTTTACTTTGCATGGCGCTGTACCAGCTACTGACATTAACACTAACCCTAAACTGAACCTCTCTTAGTCTGGACTCTCCCCCGAGACCTGTTAGCCAGGGACTGATGACCCGGACAACATAGCTCCCAGGATCACTGAGCCACTCAAACTCCTCCACCACGTTAAGGTGGCGGTTCGCGGAGGAGACCCTAAATTAAACTTACCCTAACATTAACATTAACCCTAAACTAAATGACATGCCATCCAAACTATGCTGAACTATCCGGCAGAGTACCATGGCCTCAGATTTGGAGGTACGAACACAGCTCCTACTGCAGGTAGTACAGGGGCCGAATGGCCCGTTGCAACGGGTCCAGCACCCCATACCCCTGCAGCACGCCCACAAAAAAAAGAGGGACCTGGTTGAATGCCTTCTCCAAGTCCACAAAGCACATGTAGTCTGGTCTTGTGAGGGTAAAGGAACGGAATCCGCACTGCTTCTCTTGAATCTGAAGTTCAACAAATGGTTGGAGCCTCCTCTCCAGCACCCTGACATAAGCTTTCCCGGGAGGCTGAGTAGTGTGATACCCCAATAGTTCGACCACACTCTCCGGTCCCCATTTTTGCAAAAGAGAACCACCTTCCCGGTCTGCCTGTCCATGGGCACTGTTCCCGACCCCATGCAACATTGAAAAGGCCATCCAAGACAGCCCAACAACATCCAGCGCTTTCAGAATCTCAGAGCGAATATCATCCACCCCCGGCGCCATGCCACCAAGGAGCTTTTGGACTACCTTAGCGGCCTCTGCCAGGGATATGTGGGTGCAACCCGCCCCAAGTCTTCAGGGGACATGATGGCCGGAATAGGAGTTCCTCAAAGTGCTCTTTGAGGCCAACCGAAAGCCCTTCTCCGTGGCCTCCCCGAACTCCTCCCCTAACATTGACCCTAAACTAAATTACATAAATCCGATTTTTACATTACAGAAGCTTCGATTTGGGGAGATTACGAGTCAAGTTAGCCGCCACTATGGCGTTACCGCGGACCACCGCGAGGAGGTCTCGACTCAACCGACTAATGTCGGATTCCCCTGGTCCGCACCCTAAACTAAACTAACCGAATCCGATTCTGGGCAATGTTTATCGGGTAAAAAGTCAACGGGTTTTATCAGTCAATGGGTTTCAACCCCGGAGAACGGTGGGTCTTTGCTAAGGTGTTTAATCCAATTTTGGGCAATGTTTATCGGGTAAAAATCAACCGGTTTTATCAGTCAATGGGTTTCAACCCCGGAGAACGGTGGGTCTTTGCTAAGGTGTTTAATCCGATTTTGGGCAATGTTTATCGGGTAAAAATCAACCGGTTTTATCAGTCAATGGGTTTCAACCCCGGAGAACGGTGGGTCATTATTGCTAAGGTGTTTAATCCGATTTTGGGCAATGTTTATCGGGTAAAAGTCAACGGGTTTTATCAGTCAATGGGTTTCAACCCCGGAGAACGTTGGGTCTTTGCTAAGGTGTTTAATCCGATTTTGGGCAATGTTTATCGGGTAAAAGTCAACGGGTTTTATCAGTCAATGGGTTTCAACCCCGGAGAACGGTGGTTGCTAAGGTGTTTAATCCGATTTTGGGCAATGTTTATCGGGTAAAAATCAACCGGTTTTATCAGTCAATGGGTTTCAACCCCGGAGAACGGTGGGTCATTGCTAAGGTGTTTAATCCGATTTTGGGCCACCTTTCTCGGGTAAAAGTCAACAACTTTTACCCTCAGAGAAGCGTGGGTCTTTGTTAAAGTGTTTAATCTGATTTTGGGCAATGATTATCGGGTAAAGGTCAACGGGTTTCAACCCCGGAGAACGGTGGGTCATTGCGAAGGTATCAAATCTGATTTTGGGCCATGTTACTGGGGTAAAAGTCTCCTCAGTGACTGCAAGCGCCGTTGCTAGTGCCGCAATAGTCAGAGCTCCAAGACAGCATAGTCACACTAAGAGGCCATGTTCTTTTTTTAGCCGGCCTTTTCCCGACTTTTGGCCTGGGTCCTCTTCGCTCCACAGTGACTATGAACTGCGACGAGGTGCTGCTGCTGCTACTGACCCAGCTACTGACGCTGCTGCTTTTCAGGCAAAAGTCAACTGGTTTTACCTCTGGAGAACAGGTGGGTCATTGTGAAGGTTTTTAATCCGATTTTGGGCAATGTTTATCGGGTAAAAGTCAACTGGTTTTATCAGTCAATGGGTTTCAACCCCGGAGAACGGTGGGTCTTTGCGAAGGTGTTGAATCCGATTTTGAGCCACCTTTCTCGGGTAAAAGTCAACGACCTTTACCCTCGGAGAAGAGTGGGTCATTGCAAAGGTGTTGAATCCGATTTTGAGCCACCTTTCTTGGGTAAAAGTCAAAGGATTTTAAACCCCGGAGAAGGGGGGTCATTGCGAAGGTGTTGAATATGATTTTGTTTTACTTTGCATGGCGCTGTACCAGCTACTGACATTAACACTAACCCTAAACTGAACCTCTCTTAGTCTGGACTCTCCCCCGAGACCTGTTAGCCAGGGACTGATGACCCGGACAACATAGCTCCCAGGATCACTGAGCCACTCAAACTCCTCCACCACGTTAAGGTGGCGGTTCGCGGAGGAGACCCTAAATTAAACTTACCCTAACATTAACATTAACCCTAAACTAAATGACATGCCATCCAAACTATGCTGAACTATCCGGCAGAGTACCATGGCCTCAGATTTGGAGGTACGAACACAGCTCCTACTGCAGGTAGTACAGGGGCCGAATGGCCCGTTGCAACGGGTCCAGCACCCCATACCCCTGCAGCACGCCCACAAAAAAAAGAGGGACCTGGTTGAATGCCTTCTCCAAGTCCACAAAGCACATGTAGTCTGGTCTTGTGAGGGTAAAGGAACGGAATCCGCACTGCTTCTCTTGAATCTGAAGTTCAACAAATGGTTGGAGCCTCCTCTCCAGCACCCTGACATAAGCTTTCCCGGGAGGCTGAGTAGTGTGATACCCCAATAGTTCGACCACACTCTCCGGTCCCCATTTTTGCAAAAGAGAACCACCTTCCCGGTCTGCCTGTCCATGGGCACTGTTCCCGACCCCATGCAACATTGAAAAGGCCATCCAAGACAGCCCAACAACATCCAGCGCTTTCAGAATCTCAGAGCGAATATCATCCACCCCCGGCGCCATGCCACCAAGGAGCTTTTGGACTACCTTAGCGGCCTCTGCCAGGGATATGTGGGTGCAACCCGCCCCAAGTCTTCAGGGGACATGATGGCCGGAATAGGAGTTCCTCAAAGTGCTCTTTGAGGCCAACCGAAAGCCCTTCTCCGTGGCCTCCCCGAACTCCTCCCCTAACATTGACCCTAAACTAAATTACATAAATCCGATTTTTACATTACAGAAGCTTCGATTTGGGGAGATTACGAGTCAAGTTAGCCGCCACTATGGCGTTACCGCGGACCACCGCGAGGAGGTCTCGACTCAACCGACTAATGTCGGATTCCCCTGGTCCGCACCCTAAACTAAACTAACCGAATCCGATTCTGGGCAATGTTTATCGGGTAAAAAGTCAACGGGTTTTATCAGTCAATGGGTTTCAACCCCGGAGAACGGTGGGTCTTTGCTAAGGTGTTTAATCCAATTTTGGGCAATGTTTATCGGGTAAAAATCAACCGGTTTTATCAGTCAATGGGTTTCAACCCCGGAGAACGGTGGGTCTTTGCTAAGGTGTTTAATCCGATTTTGGGCAATGTTTATCGGGTAAAAATCAACCGGTTTTATCAGTCAATGGGTTTCAACCCCGGAGAACGGTGGGTCATTATTGCTAAGGTGTTTAATCCGATTTTGGGCAATGTTTATCGGGTAAAAGTCAACGGGTTTTATCAGTCAATGGGTTTCAACCCAGGAGAACGTTGGGTCTTTGCTAAGGTGTTTAATCCGATTTTGGGCAATGTTTATCGGGTAAAAGTCAACGGGTTTTATCAGTCAATGGGTTTCAACCCCGGAGAACGGTGGTTGCTAAGGTGTTTAATCCGATTTTGGGCAATGTTTATCGGGTAAAAATCAACCGGTTTTATCAGTCAATGGGTTTCAACCCCGGAGAACGGTGGGTCATTGCTAAGGTGTTTAATCCGATTTTGGGCCACCTTTCTCGGGTAAAAGTCAACAACTTTTACCCTCAGAGAAGCGTGGGTCTTTGTTAAAGTGTTTAATCTGATTTTGGGCAATGATTATCGGGTAAAGGTCAACGGGTTTCAACCCCGGAGAACGGTGGGTCATTGCGAAGGTATCAAATCTGATTTTGGGCCATGTTACTGGGGTAAAAGTCTCCTCAGTGACTGCAAGCGCCGTTGCTAGTGCCGCAATAGTCAGAGCTCCAAGACAGCATAGTCACACTAAGAGGCCATGTTCTTTTTTTAGCCGGCCTTTTCCCGACTTTTGGCCTGGGTCCTCTTCGCTCCACAGTGACTATGAACTGCGACGAGGTGCTGCTGCTGCTACTGACCCAGCTACTGACGCTGCTGCTTTTCAGGCAAAAGTCAACTGGTTTTACCTCTGGAGAACAGGTGGGTCATTGTGAAGGTTTTTAATCCGATTTTGGGCAATGTTTATCGGGTAAAAGTCAACTGGTTTTATCAGTCAATGGGTTTCAACCCCGGAGAACGGTGGGTCTTTGCTAAGGTGTTTAATCCGATTTTGGGCAATGTTTATCGGGTAAAAGTCAACGGGTTTTATCAGTCAATGGGTTTCAACCCCGGAGAACGGTGGGTCTTTGCTAAGGTGTTTAATCCGATTTTGGGCAATGTTTATAGGGTAAAAATCAACCGGTTTTATCAGTCAATGGGTTTCAACCCCGGAGAACGGTGGGTCATTGCGAAGGTATCAAATCCGATTTTGGGCCACGTTACCGGGGTAAAAGTCTCCTCAGTGACTGCAAGCGCCGTTGCTAGTGCCGCAATAGTCAGAGCTCCAAGACAGCATAGTCACACTAAGAGGCCATGTTCTTTTTTTAGCCGGCCTTTTCCCGACTTTTGGCCTGGGTCCTCTTCGCTCCACAGTGACTATGAACTGCGACGAGGTGCTGCTGCTGCTACTGACCCAGCTACTGACGCTGCTGCTTTTCAGGCAAAAGTCAACTGGTTTTACCTCTGGAGAACACGTGGGTCATTGTGAAGGTTTTTAATCCGATTTTGGGCAATGTTTATCGGGTAAAAGTCAACTGGTTTTATCAGTCAATGGGTTTCAACCACGGAGAACGGTGGGTCTTTGCTAAGGTGTTAATCCGATTTTGGGCAATGTTTATCGGGTAAAAGTCAACGGGTTTTATCAGTCAATGGGTTTCAACCCCGGAGAACGGTGGGTCATTGCGAAGGTATCAAATCCGATTTTGGGCCACGTTACTGGGGTAAAAGTCTCCTCAGTGACTGCAAGCGCCGTTGCTAGTGCCGCAATAGTCAGAGCTCCAAGACAGCATAGTCACACAAAGAGGCCATGTTCTTTTTTTAGCCGGCCTTTTCCCGACTTTTGGCCTGGGTCCTCTTCGCTCCACAGTGACTATGAACTGCGACGAGGTGCTGCTGCTGCTACTGACCCAGCTACTGACGCTGCTGCTTTTCAGGCAAAAGTCAACTGGTTTTACCTCTGGAGAACACGTGGGTTATTGTGAAGGTTTTTAATCCGATTTTGGGCAATGTTTATCGGGTAAAAGTCAACTGGTTTTATCAGTCAATGGGTTTCAACCACGGAGAACGGTGGGTCTTTGCTAAGGTGTTAATCCGATTTTGAGCCACCTTTCTCGGGTAAAAGTCAACAACTTTTACCCTCAGAGAAGGGTGGGTCTTTGCTAAGGTGTTTAATCCGATTTTGGGCAATGTTTATCGGGTAAAAGTCAACGGGTTTCAACCCCGGAGAACGGTGGGTCATTGCAAAGGTGTTAATCCGATTTTGGGCCACCTCGGGTAAAAGTCTGCTGCCATCGCTGCACCTAGTAGGAAAAAGAAGCAGCAGTTAAGAGGTTAGAACTTTGGAGAAAAGTGGGTCATTGTCATTGTAATTCTTGGGTAAAAGTTAACAGATGTTATTTGGGTCAGGATGCTTGCTGCTGCTGCTGTTGCTGCTGCTGCTGCTGCTGCTGCACCTAATAGGAAAAAGAAGCACCAGTTAAGAGGTTAGAACTTTGGAGAAAAGGTCATTGCAAAGGTGTTGAATCTGATTTTGGGCCACCTTTCTCGGGTGAATGTCAGTGGATTTCCCCTGAGCCTGGACGTTTCTTAGCCATTTGGAAAAGGGCAAAAATCAGGGCACTTTGCTGACATTTTAGAACGGATTTTGGACACCCTTCCTCAGGTAAAAGTCAGCGTATTTCACCCCTGGAGAAGGGTGGGTCATTGCCAAGGTCTTGAATCCGATTTTGGGCCACCTTTCTCGGGTAAATGTCCATGGATTTCACCCCCGGAGAAGAGCCAGTCACTGCAAAGGTGTTGATTGCAATGGTGATGAATCCGATTTTGGGGCACGTTTCTCGGGTAAAGGTACATGGATTTCACCCCCGGAGAAGAGCCAGTCACTGGGAAGGTGTTGATTGCGAAGGTGATGAATCCGATTTTGGGTCATTTTTCTTGGGTAAAAGTCAACAGATTTTACCCGTGGAGAAGGATGTGTCATTGTGAAAGTGTTGTATCCAATTTTGGGCCACTTTACTTGGGTGAAAGTCAATGGGTTTCCCTTGAGCCTGGACGTTTCTTAGCCATTTGGAAAAGGGCCAAAATCAGGGCACTTTGCTGACATTTTAGAACGGATTTTGGACACCCTTCCTCGGATAAAAATCAGCGTATTTCACCCCCGGAGAACGGTGGGTCTTTGCTAAGGTGTTTAATCCGATTTTGGGCAATGTTTATCGGGTAAAAGTCAACAGGTTTTATCAGTCAATGGGTTTCAACCCCGGAGAACGGTGGGTCTTTGCTAAGGTGTTTAATCCGATTTTGGGCAATGTTTATCGGGTAAAAATCAACCGGTTTTATCAGTCAATGGGTTTCAACCCCGGAGAACGGTGGGTCATTGCTAAGGTGTTTAATCCGATTTTGGGCCACCTTTCTCGGGTAAAAGTCAACAACTTTTACCCTCAGAGAAGCGTGGGTCTTTGTTAAAGTGTTAAATCTGATTTTTGGCAATGATTATCGGGTAAAAGTCAACGGGTTTCAACCCCGGAGAACTGGGTCATTGCGAAGGTATCAAATCCGATTTTGGGCCACGTTACTGGGGTAAAAGTCTCCTCAGTGACTGCAAGCGCCGTTGCTAGTGCCGCAATAGTCAGAGCTCCAAGACAGCATAGTCACACTAAGAGGCCATGTTCTTTTTTTATCCGGCCTTTTCCCGACTTTTGGCCTGGGTCCTCTTCGCTCCACAGTGACTATGAACTGCGACGAGGTGCTGCTGCTGCTACTGACCCAGCTACTGACGCTGCTGCTTTTCAGGCAAAAGTCAACTGGTTTTACCTCTGGAGAACACGTGGGTCATTGTGAAGGTTTTTAATCCGATTTTGGGCAATGTTTATCGGGTAAAAGTCAACTGGTTTTATCAGTCAATGGGTTTCAACCCCGGAGAACGGTGGGTCTTTGCTAAGGTGTTTAATCCGATTTTGGGCAATGTTTATCGGGTAAAAGTCAACGGGTTTTATCAGTCAATGGGTTTCAACCCCGGAGAACGGTGGGTCATTGCGAAGGTATCAAATCCGATTTTGGGCCACGTTACTGGGGTAAAAGTCTCCTCAGTGACTGCAAGCGCCGTTGCTAGTGCCGCAATAGTCAGAGCTCCAAGACAGCATAGTCACACTAAGAGGCCATGTTCTTTTTTTAGCCGGCCTTTTCCCGACTTTTGGCCTGGGTCCTCTTCGCTCCACAGTGACTATGAACTGCGACGAGGTGCTGCTGCTGCTACTGACCCAGCTACTGACGCTGCTGCTTTTCAGGCAAAAGTCAACTGGTTTTACCTCTGGAGAACACGTGGGTCATTGTGAAGGTTTTTAATCCGATTTTGGGCAATGTTTATCGGGTAAAAGTCAACTGGTTTTATCAGTCAATGGGTTTCAACCACGGAGAACGGTGGGTCTTTGCTAAGGTGTTAATCCGATTTTGGGCAATGTTTATCGGGTAAAAGTCAACGGGTTTTATCAGTCAATGGGTTTCAACCCCGGAGAACGGTGGGTCATTGCGAAGGTATCAAATCCGATTTTGGGCCACGTTACTGGGGTAAAAGTCTCCTCAGTGACTGCAAGCGCCGTTGCTAGTGCCGCAATAGTCAGAGCTCCAAGACAGCATAGTCACACTAAGAGGCCATGTTCTTTTTTTAGCCGGCCTTTTCCCGACTTTTGGCCTGGGTCCTCTTCGCTCCACAGTGACTATGAACTGCGACGAGGTGCTGCTGCTGCTACTGACCCAGCTACTGACGCTGCTGCTTTTCAGGCAAAAGTCAACTGGTTTTACCTCTGGAGAACACGTGGGTCATTGTGAAGGTTTTTAATCCGATTTTGGGCAATGTTTATCGGGTAAAAGTCAACTGGTTTTATCAGTCAATGGGTTTCAACCACGGAGAACGGTGGGTCTTTGCTAAGGTGTTAATCCGATTTTGGGCCACCTTTCTCGGGTAAAAGTCAACAACTTTTACCCTCAGAGAAGGGTGGGTCTTTGCTAAGGTGTTTAATCCGATTTTGGGCAATGTTTATCGGGTAAAAGTCAACGGGTTTCAACCCCGGAGAACGGTGGGTCATTGCAAAGGTGTTAATCCGATTTTGGGCCACCTCGGGTAAAAGTCTGCTGCCATCGCTGCACCTAGTAGGAAAAAGAAGCAGCAGTTAAGAGGTTAGAACTTTGGAGAACAGTGGGGCATTGTCATTGTAATTCTTGGGTAAAAGTTAACAGATGTTATTTGGGTCAGGATGCTTGCTGCTGCTGCTGCTGCTGCTGCTGCTGCTGCTGCTGCCATCGCTGCACCTAATAGGAAAAAGAAGCACCAGTTAAGAGGTTAGGACTTTGGAGAAAAGGTCATTGCAAAGGTGTTGAATCTGATTTTGGGCCACCTTTCTCGGGTGAATGTCAGTGGATTTCCCCTGAGCCTGGACGTTTCTTAGCCATTTGGAAAAGGGCAAAAATCAGGGCACTTTGCTGACATTTTAGAACGGATTTTGGACACCCTTCCTCAGGTAAAAGTCAGCGTATTTCACCCCTGGAGAAGGGTGGGTCATTGCCAAGGTCTTGAATCCGATTTTGGGCCACCTTTCTCGGGTAAATGTCCATGGATTTCACCCCCGGAGAAGAGCCAGTCACTGCAAAGGTGTTGATTGCAATGGTGATGAATCCGATTTTGGGGCACGTTTCTTGGGTAAAGGTACATGGATTTCACCCCCGGAGAAGAGCCAGTCACTGGGAAGGTGTTGATTGCGAAGGTGATGAATCCGATTTTGGGTCATTTTTCTTGGGTAAAAGTCAACAGATTTTACCCGTGGAGAAGGATGTGTCATTGTGAAAGTGTTGTATCCAATTTTGGGCCACTTTACTTGGGTGAAAGTCAATGGGTTTCCCTTGAGTCTGGACGTTTCTTAGCCATTTGGAAAAGGGCCAAAATCAGGGCACTTTGCTGACATTTTAGAACGGATTTTGGACACCCTTCCTCGGGTAAAAATCAGCGTATTTCACCCCTGGAGAAGGGTGGGTCATTGCCAAGGTCTTGAATCCGATTTTGGGCCACCTTTCTCGGGTAAGTGTCCATGGATTTCACCCCCGGAGAAGAGCCAGTCACTGCAAAGGTGTTGATTGCAATGGTGATGAATCCGATTTTGGGGCACGTTTCTCGGGTAAAGGTACATGGATTTCACCCCCGGAGAAGAGCCAGTCACTGGGAAGGTGTTGATTGCGAAGGTGATGAATCCGATTTTGGGTCATTTTTCTTGGGTAAAAGTCAACAGATTTTACCCGTGGAGAAGGATGTGTCATTGTGAAAGTGTTGTATCCAATTTTGGGCCACTTTACTTGGGTGAAAGTCAATGGGTTTCCCTTGAGCCTGGACGTTTCTTAGCCATTTGGAAAAGGGCCAAAATCAGGGCACTTTGCTGACATTTTAGAACGGATTTTGGACACCCTTCCTCGGGTAAAAATCAGCGTATTTCACCCCTGGAGAAGGGTGGGTCATTGCCAAGGTCTTGAATCCGATTTCGGGCCACCTTTCTCGGGTAAGTGTCCATGGATTTCACCCCCGGAGAAGAGCCAGTCACTGGGAAGGTGTTGATTGCGAATGTGCTGAATCCGATTTTGGGTCATTTTTCTTGGGTAAAAGTCAACAGATTTTACCCGTGGAGAAGGATGTGTCATTGTGAAAGTGTTGTATCCAATTTTGGGCCACTTTACTCGGGTGAAAGTCAGTGGATTTTCCCCGGGCCTGGATGTTTCTTAGCCATTTGGAAAAGGGCCAAAAATAGGGCACTTTGCTGACATTTT